>OX424572.1:115466622-116066622 GCA_949152435.1 Gastracanthus pulcherrimus
TAGAAATAGTTTTTAATGTGTCCCATTCAAGTATTTTGTTTCAAATGTTATTATGAGTGCAGTAGATCCTCAAACTTTGAAAAAGAGTTAGGTAGAAAGAAAATAAATTTTGGTCTAATAAATTTTCGGACACTTTTAAAGCTAATAGCTCAGCTGTCTCAATTTAGCTTTAAAAGTATCTGAAGGCAGAATAACCCAATTAATATTTTATGAAAGTTTCAAACTGATTTGTTAAAAATTGGCTCTGTAAACGTCTGTCCGATAAATAATGATGCTAAAACTTTGATTTTAGTAACTTAGAGAATTGTGAGGTAACTAAATGAGATAATTGACCTTAACAAAGCTTACCTAGCTTGAAATGAAAAATTTTAGAGAAGTCTTAAGCATTTATGATCATTTTTTAAATTAAACCCTGGCTGGATAGATTAAGCAAAAATAAGTAGCATGAAATAATAATTTCGTTTTTTATAAATTAATAATTTGATAAGAGCTGTAAAATCGAGATTTAGAATAGAAAGTTTCTTAAAACGAGTATTTTTGAAAACTTGAAGCGTGCAAACACTGATCTTTAAAAGGCTCGTGAGCTTGGACAATAATGTATGTAGAACGTAAACAATACTGCACTAATTGGCGTCGCGTACTCGTGGGAGATCCACTCGGCACATCTGCCCTCCGGAGGCAGCTGCACATATGCTAACGTAATGATCCCCACGTGTTGCCATCGCGACGCACGTTAATCCTATAATTTTTTAATTTTATGTCCAATTACTCATGAAAAGTGGCGAGGAAAGATTTATTTTACTTCAAAACTATGGTATTCAACCATAGTTTTCTGGTTCTGGGGCGAAAACATAGCATTGGCTCAAACATTACAATAATAATTTTAAATAAATATTTGAAATTGCTAAATAAATTTTATTACATTTAACTAAAAATTGAACAATGTTAAAAAATGATGCTTTAATTTAATATTGCCAATGTTTCTTTTATTATTATCAGTCAAAGCAAACAAAAGACCTATAATTTGAGACCAAGGGGTATAAATGATTTTTTCGAAAAAATATAAGCAGTTTCCGATAAATTAAACTACATTGTACTATATTAAACTACGTTGAATTAATTGGCTTCGTTTTACATGATAATTCCTATTATTCTCCAAACTTTAAATACCTATACAGACTGTATATCTCATGACTTCTATTAATTTATTTTAAGTTTTCTTGGCTCCTATCCAATCAAAAGTGACTTCTTTCTCATTATAAGAAATAATCCACTTCGACCTGATGGACATATTTGCTTTGCATAATTTCAAGTTTATTACATAAAGACTAAAATATGTATGAATCCTGGAGGTACCAACCGGGATTTATAGGGTCAAAGTATATATAACTGAAAAACTCGTCTCCGGCTCGGTGTACGCACTCTCCTTCAGCTCCTGCTAGCTCGCCTACGAGTCATACTGCAAACTCATACTCATTCAAAACAGGCCCAATTCTCGCCCTTGGTACACAATATACTATTACTGATCAGATATTTAATTAGAACAAACTCTTCTTTCATTTTCTACAGACTTATCGAATGTCACAATTACCACTCAGTATGAGAAGAAAAAGGCAAAGTGACGTCGGGCCATTGTAAATACACAAGGCAAGGCATTTCCCGTGTCCGACACTCATATAAACGCATGTCGCTTGCGACAAAAGATTTACGATCTAGCGCCGGATTCATTTGCCGTGCGAGAGAAGAGGCGCTCGTATATTGACAACGGCGCAGTCTCGCTGCGAGAATGTGTCCTCATCATCAAAGGGGACATGCTCGCACACTACTTTCCCAAAAAGAAATCACGCGTGGCTCCGCAGTATTGTGCTAAAGGGACTAAACAGACGCGCCGCGCCGAGTCTCCTCGGAGTAAGATGACTTGTTTGAGCTGTGCGACGAGCCTGGCGATCGATGGCGTTTTATATTCTGCCTTCTTCCGTGAACCGTTGCCCTCGGGCTATTGCAAAATCGTGGTGTTTGCCTATAATGACAGTGTAATGTCCACGTGATATCCGAAAATGAGAAATGACAACGTTATTCGATGGTACGATGCGTGACGTTATCTGGCATCTCGACCACGTGCCTTTTCTTCGGTGTCCAGAATAGTTCGAGGTTGGACGTAGCCTATATTTGGCTTTATTTTTTTATCGCAACAGAACGTGGAAGGTGCATTTGTTGTTATTTGCGTCGCAAGTTTGTGTTTAGGTGCTGCAAGAATGCTATAACGATATATCGGAGTAATATGCTGTAAAATAATAAGATGCATATTCCGAACGTTTTATGAGACAGTTTGAGAATATTTGAATGAATTTTTAAATAACATTAGCTTTTTAAGGAGTAGTACTGTTTACACTCTTCTTAATAGCAAATTTCGTAATATATTTTTTTTTAATAATTTATATACCTGACGATCTGCGTACCTTTTAACTATCTCATTTAAACTAAAATGTGTACACAACATTTTGTAAACCATTCTATTGCAAATAAACAAAGATATAAGTATAATATTGTAGCGATCTGTTAAGCATAGTTTGTTATAGTTTGGCACACTTAAGTACTATTTGCGTTGTTCGGCAAACTTTGACACATTTTGGCACAGTTCAACCAACTTTGACACGTTTCGGCACTTTCGATACAGTTCATCAGATTTTGAAAGAGCTCGGCACATCAGCCTGACTATTTAGGCACATTTAATCACATTCGGTGCAATTCTGCAGATTTTGGCACATATTGCATAGTTTGACAAACTTAAGCACAATTTGACACACTTAACCCTTTAAATGTCATAAAGCTTTAAGAATCTACATGTAAAAAAGTCGACATGGTACTGACTTGATCGAGGGGTTGGTTTGAGCAGCGTACATCCAATAGCTTCAAGAATGAAGTCGCTGTGAGCGTAGGACCTTTCACATTATGCACGTTATACATAAATAAACGAATCTCATGAACACACCAATTAAGCACAATTATGTACATACAGTTCAACACAATTCGGCATACTTTGGCACACTTAACCACAAATTGACATACCCTAGTATTTATTGGCGCCTGTTACGGACATCTGGAATAGTTTGGCACAATTTGATATACTTAAGGGGGTCCGAAAGTCAATTAGGAATTCAAATTTCCCGCCCTGATTTGTACCGACCGAGTAGTTAATAATTATTTATAATTATAAAAATACTTATATTTAGACAAAACTCAAAATCGCTGGCCCTTCGTTGAGTAATAATACACCTCTCTACGAAATATCAGACATCAAAATCAACGACACCCTAAAAATTATTGCAATAAAATATTGACGAAATTTCATTCCAATAATTTTTTAGGGTGCCGTCGTGTTTGACGTCTAAAACTTCGTAGAGAGATATATTACTACTCTAAGTAGGGCCAGCGAGTTTGGGTTTTAGCTAAATATATGTAATTTAGTTTATAAACTAAATAATGTATGATTCGGTCGGTAATTCAGGGAATTAACTTTCGGACCTCCTTAAGCATACTATGAGTACAGGTGGCACACTGTTGTACATTTTTGTAGGTATAGTTTGCAACTCATAATTTTCAGTTATTGAAAATAAGATTCAACCAATTTTTTGCGTACCCTAGTTAAAATAATTTCCATGACAAAGTGTGCCAAAATATGCCAAAATGTGTCAAAATGTATCGGAAAGAGCCAAACTGTACTAAACTGTGCCCAAACATATACATTTGGGACATTTGGCACGTTTAATTTAGCACCTGTCGGTACAATTTAACACAAATAATATTCAGCTATTAAAAACTTAAATTTTACCTAATTCTTGACACAGAAATCATTTCCGATAGGGTAATTATAATAAGGCAGCCTTTTCAGAGTTAGGATACATTTTGGTCACGCTCTGCAGCATACTCAAGCACAGTTTGACACCTTTTGGAATAATCCGATGCATTTAAGCGCAAAAATTATTTTTACTAAGGTACTGACCTTTTCAAGCGTTCTCAAGTTCGGTGCTGTGGCTTTTGCTTGATTGAATAATGAATAACAAACAAATAAAAAGAAACTTTCACATTAATATCTATATTGGTGTAAGGATTCAACATCTTTTGATGTTGTAGATTTTTCATGTCTATCTTATGCAGAAAATGACTGTAGGGCAGACCGGGGCGGATTCGATCGCTATTTTTATTAATAGGTACTTTTAGTTAAATATTAACCTAACGTTTTATCTTAATATACTTATTGATGATCGTCCGTTACCTATTATGTGTTGCAGCTATCCGCACTGCAGCGGCGCGACGGCACCGGGACTGGCTGCTGACATGCACTTCCGCGACAACGCGATCGCCTACATCGGACCGGCGTGCGCCTTCGCCTTGGAGCCGGTCGCGAGATTAGCCGCCTATTGGAACACTCCCATAATAACCGGAATGGGCGATCAGGCACGTCTCGATACATAAGCTCGTTTATATATGGCCGCTACTGCAAAGTACAAAAAAAATACTGAAACCCACGGTCTGGGCTTTCATTGTCAGCGTGTGTCTATATGATTTGTCTCTTTGAGCTTTGGTTTATAGAAAAAAGAGATAAGGTATGTGCCTGAGGAATCTCTAGCTTTTGTGAGCTGAGTGTCGCGGATTTTAGTAATATTGATGAACGGTTGTAATTATTATGAAATTCCTTGTAAGAATTAATTACCTATAATAATACATAATAATAGATAGAAATAAATACCCATTTCCTATGAACTTAGAGAAAAATAAAGAATACAGTTTTAAAGAATTATTGCTTTTATATTATAGCCGCCATCTGAGGGTGAATTATCAGTGACGTCTGGAATTTTAGGAAGATTACACAAGTGGAAAAATGAATCATCAGTATGTTTATAATTATTTATTTAATGTGTATGAATTTTAGTATTGTCATTATAAAATACTCGTACTTTATTATACACTGATATAATTCTTTAATATAATATTTTGCTATATAATCGACTCTGATATAAAATTTTGTTATATTATCGAATACACTCCAATAGGCTCACGATATTATTTTAATTATTTCAATTACAGAAATATCTTCTAGTATAATGCATGCGTGTAAATACAAATTACAATGCATGAACTTGAAACCGGTCAGTCAGTGTCACCTTACCCTCTTCTCAACCCCTTTTCTGTTGGCCTTTATACTAACTTTGCTCTGAAGAGAAGTAGCATCTGCACTGCTTAATTAACAAGTACTGTAAGTGCGATAGCTCTTCCTCTAAGAAAATTTGCTCTACACCATTGCGTGAGACCTTATTGTACTGTACTGGAGTTCGTAATTTATAAATTAATTATACCTTTCATCAAAGTAGCTAAGAGCAATGTCCGTCTTTACCAATTTCTTAAAACAGAAGAGTGTATACTCTTGCAGACTACATACATTTTTTATTGATTTAAAAAGAATGGTCTAAGCATAGAATTTTCTCCATAGAGTTCAGGTTGATAGAATATACCCAAAACAATATTTAAAATTTTAATGAAGTTTTTAATTTATTTGGATATTTAATATAAATAAATTAACATCTCTTCGAAGACCTGGGTTTTGTTATTAAAATAGTATTATTAACTTTTCATTTTACAGGAAATTTGAATAGAGAATACAAAAGAATAATCACTTATACTTTTTCATAAATAAGTTTGTAATATATTTCTATAGTATACTATATATCTGTGGCGAACCGGAAAATCGACTACAGGTGGCTCCCTGGTGAAATTTCTAAAATCTTCATATTAAATTTTAAACTTTAAACTCTCAAAAACATGAAAAGTGGACTTAAGTCGTTTTTCCGGAAACCCACAGATATGTATTTATATACTAAGTTGAAGTATAATATAGGAAATCAATTGCAAAACATACCATTAAAGTAAGTTTAATGTTACTTCATTGTAGAGCAAAGTGAAAATGATAAATTCATGTCATTACTACTTATAAATTAACACTCGTATTAACCCTGGTAGAAATCTAAGCTGGTTTCTAGCCAGATATTAGCTAGATTTTCTAAATTTTGCTTTAATTCTGGTTAAGAAATTAGCTAGAAATCAGTTAAAAACGACATGCTTTTTAGTTAATTTCTAGCTTGATTCTGCTTAATATTCTAATATAAAATTGATAAACTAAGTAATTTATGTATTAATTAATAATCGAAATAATAACAGTTTTATAATAATCAAAGTAATACGCAATTCTAATCATACCACGTTAAGTATTTTACTAAATTAAAGTTAAAAATGTACCGTAAATGTCTAGTAGTAATGGAGGTTAGGTTATTTGGTTACAAAACGACGCGTGCATTTAAAAAGTATTATTTGCACAAAAGTACGAAAGCTCCAAGTAAAATTTAAGTGTCTTTATTAAAGAAATTTATGTAATAAATAATAGAATGCATGTAGTCATATAATTATTGTTATTTTAAAAATAACAATAAAAACAGAATAATGTAAGTTATGACGAAATTTAAAGAATCGGTAAACAAATATTTGTAGTTTTACAATGAAGTTTTATTACAAAATTTTATTTTCGATATCAATCACAAAACTTTCGTTGACTAAGTTATGATTGACTAATTTTCGGAAAGAAAATTATTAGTTATCAAATACTTTTAGTATTGCATATACATATTTATATAATCTCGTAAGTTGTCATTTGTTGATAAAAATATTTATTTTGACGACATACTATATTGAACATTCAATAAAGTACAATAATTTACAAAACAAAATATAAATAGGTTAGATTTGCAAACAAAATACGTTCTTGCTTAAAGCATAGTCTTAAGCAGATTCTAGCCAGATATTAGCTGTAATTTGACTCATTAATAGCTTATTAATCTGGCTAATAATTAATAATATAACCAGCCATTCTAGCTAACTTTCTATCAGGGAAAATTTTGATTAATTAAAAAAAACTTTGATTTTAATAAATAGCTTTTGATGTAATTTGAATTTCCTACCTGTCTGCACGATACTCGTTAATTTTATTGGTTGGTCATTTGAGCGCGAAATTCAAATTTGGTATAAAAAGTATATAACTAAAATAGAACACGCTATGGATTCAAGTAAAATAACAATAAAAATTATGTATAAATAGAGTCCTTGATAAAGCAATATTAAAGATTTCAACAAATCTTTTGATCGTATAATTCTGGAAACAATAATATAAATATTGTATGTAAGTTTAATCGAATTCTGCTTCCAGGGTATATTTAAGGACAAGAGTAAATATCCTACATTGACGAGAATGTCGTATTGTCAGTGCCGACTGAAGCTCGTATTCTCGAGTATATTCAAAGAGTTCGGCTGGTCGCATGTTGCTCTTATTCTCGACAGATCAGATCTATTCTCACTGACAGTGGGAAAGAATTTGGAATACGGCTTACGGAAAGAGGGTCTGTTAAAATTCGTTCGGGAGCTTGACGGCAATTCGGATGATGAACCTTATCATTTTTACTTGAGGGATGCTAGTATGTACGCTCGTGGTGAGTAATGGAAAAAAAATTGTGCTCAAAATAAAACGTATGCACCTGTATTACTTTACGTAGTGCTGTTTTACCCTAAATAATTGTCAGAATTAATTGACATCTTACAAGGAGAATTCATGGAGTCCAGGACACGGATATTGATGAAACTTTGGAGATCGTCTTCTTATATCTAAAGATAAAGCTCAATACCTGTAGTTTTATCAAATGGGCCTTATGCAGAAGATACAGCCTATTTCATTATCATTAATAGCATATCATTATATATCTTTTTTTAGCATTGCGTATATGAGCAATACTAATGTATTAATAATAATGTTTCTTGCTCTATCGCAGGTTTTCATGACCTATTTAATAAAACTACCGGCATTGGGTTTCATTTTTAGTTACCAGAAAACACCAAAGTTTCATCAAAATCCGTGACTCGGACTCCGTATACAACCTCTTGTTAGTTTATCTGTTAGCTATAGTATAGTCAAACAACAGACTATCTGTTTTTTTTTTTTTAATTAACGTCGCCATGTTTGTGCTCCCATGTGGTGCTATGCTAATTGACGACGGGGGTCTGCGGTGTGTTTGTAAACAAAGCACATGTAATTTTTACAGAGGTGTTTGTATCAATCGGCAGAGACTATAGGATTCGAACCGGGTCATCGGCGTGGGAATCCGACACTCTACCGACTGAGCCGCCGCAGGCCCCAAGACTATCTGTTTCTACTATATAATGTACATTTAACTCATTGATAATTCCAAATTATAATTCCCTATTGTCTCCTGTTTTCTACTTTATTGCTTATTGATATCGATATTTATTTTTTTTAGAATAGCCAATATTTCGATGGCCCTTACGAAGACTATAATATATAATGGCATGTTTGCTGCGTTTGCCGCGGAGACTAGCACATTTCGCAATTCTGCCATGAAGACTAGCACATTTGGCAATTTTCTGCCGCTTGATTTCTTCAGGATACTTTTATTTATTCGGGTAGACTAACTTCCTTAGGTAAACAGATAACTTTTTGAGTATTAAAAGGGTCTAGTACCCGATCCAAACCCGATAAAAAAAGAATTGAACCGATTCATTGAGAGTTTATCAGTTAAATTTACATATTCTATAGGAAAAGTCTTCGTGGCAAATTTTCAAATGTTCTAATCTTCTTCGGGGAACGTCGAATTGTGCTAGTCTTCTTGGGGGAACGGCGAATTGTGCTAGTCTTCGTGGGGGAATGGCGAAATGTGCTAGTTTTTCCTGGGAGATTTCCAAATGTGCTACTCTTCGTGGCAAGTGCTAAAATGTGCTACTATTCGTTTCCGTTTTAAATGTGCTACTCTTCGTAAGGGCCGTCGATTTATAAAAGTTAAATTATAAAGCCAATACGTATGTTTATGTAGGATCGAGTCCCATGTTTTACGATATAAGACATATAAATCGCTGTTATGAAAAATATATTTTAGTGAAAAAAATGAGGCGCAAATATTTGGAGAGATGTTTACATTTATGGATTTATGACTTTAACAGTGGTAATCTTGAGCGTTCGTGGAACGCTCGTGAGAAAATTTATGCTAGCGGCGCATCGGTTGGATATGACAAGGGGAGACTGGACGTTTCTCGATGTAGAAATTTTTCAAGTACGATTTGTATACTTTTTTTCTAGTTTATTTTATTCTACTTATGCTTGAGTAATTATACGAATTGGTTCGGATATTTGAATTTAATCTATAAAGTTATGGTAAAAAATGTCTTTAATTCAATACTATATTTATACTAGCAATAATAATATAGCAATATGCAAATATTAAAGCAAAATTTTATTGATGAAAATTAAGATAATATACATTCCTCTTGAAGCCGATAGAAATCATTGTCGAATAGGAAATTGCTTTCCTCGTTTTAACATTGATTAAAATGAAACCAGGGATCTTATTGGGGCGATCACGACTGGGAAATAGGGGACGAGGAGGACGGAGCAGCTAGAAAGGCGTACGAGGCTCTCCTGAGGGTTTCACTTCTGCAACCCACAAGTCCGCGATTTCAAGACTTCGCCGACAGTGTCAGACAACGGGCTCAATCCGATTACAACTACACCTTTTCGGATGGTGAAGAGGTTAGTAAAACGATATGAATTTACGTTATATAGCAATATTGTATTGGGTAACTTTCATGATCTACCCATAAAATATTATTATTATTTTATGTTAAAATTGAAAAAGTATTTCAATTATTATCAATTTTTAAGTGAAAAATTAGCTTTTGACATGAATAATTGAATCAGTACAACCATAAATAATTTCTTTATGTTACTTATAATTATATTTCAATATTTTATTTCGATTGGTATTTCATAATATATATAGGAATGTTATTATAAATAGCATCTATATTTTTAAAGTAAACATTTTATGTTCAAATTATAATAATTTATTGTTATGCATAAAACTCGTATTTGCACTATGAGTATTGCTATCACACACAGCGACTCCATCAGTAGATGAAGAATGCATCGAGCTAGTATATAATAATACGTCGTCAAAAATCGATCGCGTGTGCGTCAGGTGAACTTTTTCATCGGTGCTTTCTATGACGGCGTGTATTTGCTGGGGATGGCCCTGAACGAGACTCTGTCCGAGGGCGGTGACATCAGGGACGGACTGGCGATCACGCGGCGCATGTGGGACAGGGACTTCATCGGCATAACCGGCCACGTGCGCATCGACGACAACGGCGACCGCGACGCCGACTACAGCATCCTCGATCTCGACCCCATCACCGGCAAGTAAGGGCCGCGAAGCCGCGCTTGGTCTGCAGGCTGCTTATTTGTATTTTATGCGGGTCGGGATCATTGAATTATAGTGGCGGATATAGATATGTACATAAGCACGCAGTTTGTAACTAGTATGTAGGTGTTGTTCCTTTTTTTAAGCTTAATGCTACTGAATCAAGAAGTCAGAATATAGTCGAGAAGTCATTCTGATGAGGGCGTTTCAGATTTTTCTTTAGAATAACTAGAACGTCTGCACTAACAAGGAAAGGCACCGTTACTTTGGAAAACGTATTTTGATCATGTTTTGTGAGTTTTTTCTAGTGTCTAACAATGAAATCGTCCAGTATTCGTATATTTTAGTCAAGTGGGCTCGCATTCTCAAGATATAAGTCATTTTTTTCAAATGTGCATTATTTTAATATTATTAATAATGTATACGTTCCTATAAAAGTTACAAAAACATTGTAGAAATGTTGCAGAAACCTTGAAATGTCCGGTATTGCGTTTCAAAAGAAACCTTGTAGGAACGTTTCAGCGACGTTACCGACTAACTCAAGCTATATGTAACGTGTTACTTGGTCTACGTTGTAGCAACGTTTCAACAGAAACATTAAAACATTTTGTAAAAGAATAATAAAAAGTGACAAAACCTTTCATATTAACCTACAATTTTGTCGTTTCTTATTATTTTTTTAAAAAATTTAGAAAGTTTCTGTTGAAACATTGCAGAAACGTTCCTGGACAAAATAATGCGTTATATAGCTTGAAATAGCCAATAACGTCGAAGAAACGTTTCTACAAGGTTTATTTTGAAACGCAAAAACGGACATTTTAAGGTTTCTGCAACGTTATTGAAACTTCCATAGGAATGTACCTAAGTATCCAAAAATACGCTGGAGAAACGTTTCTGCAGCATTTCCTGCTACATGGGATAATATATTGAACTTATGTATACTTATGATGGATATAATGGCAATTATCGAGAAAATTGTTTTCTGATAAATACGATAAATAAATAAATTTTATATATATATATATATATATATATATATATATATATATATATTTATCATACAATATGATATAAAAATATGTATTAACGTAAACTATTTTAACAGTACTAATATTTATAAATTTAATTTGGCACTTTTTCAAATGATCAGGCTTTCAAAGTGTTCGTAAGTAAATACTTTCACAATAATACATTATCATTTTTAGAGCTTAAAATTATTACTAAATATTAGTTCATCTAAAAATTTTCTATATTGTAAATTTTGGGTTATAGGACTGATAAATTGATAACAAATTCAATACATACTTTTTTTGGTATATAGGTTATACAATAATTTTGTTTTCATCCATGTATATCACGTTACATATTTACAAGCTATATTTTGTTGTGCTATTATTTGTAGATATATGTATTATATAATGAGCTTTAATATTACTTTATTCATAGCTACTATATAGTACAAATCGATTACAGTATACATAATTGATATTTGCTTTGAGAAAGCATCGTGCCAAAAAATGTTGGCAGATTTTTTAAATCCTCTCAACACCTCGTCAAAACATTTTTATATAATATTTGTACCCTGTCAAGATTAATTTATTTTTTCTTCTTAGAAAATGTAGTTTACTTTAAATTTTATTCGAAATTACCAAAATATTTTTAATGTATTATCCAAATCATATTCTATTTTCTGATATATAAATAGTCTGTTTTGGAGAGTATGCAGAGATGTTTCATTAATTCGATGATAAAATTCGAGCACCAGCCTTCTCTCGTCAAAATTGAAAACGTTTGCACTCCGTAGGTTTGAAGTGGTCGCGCACTACTTGGGTCTGAATCGCGAGTACAGTCCGGTGCCGGGCAAGAAGATCCACTGGCCGGGCGGCCGGGAGGGTCCACCGCCCGATATACCTGAGTGTGGCTTTTTAGGTAACGAGCCGGGCTGCTCGTCCAGAACGGAAGCCTACACCTTCGTCGCATACTCGAGTCTAGCCCTTACTGTCTTTCTTCTCGCTACCGCCGCTGCTGCCTGTGTCTTGTATAGGTTGGTACTGCGACTTCTGACGCATGCTTTTATTCTAAGTGCATAACGTGGTTTGGTTTTCATTAGCTAGCAAAATTTCAATTGCGTTTTTAAATTTCGTTCCGTAAGAAAAAGAAAAACACTCAAGTTGAATGTAAATAATTCGTACACTCAACTGGGTTACTTTATTCTAAACAAAATATCTCTGATAATGTTATTACAAGTAGTGCTAGAAAATCATAAAAATCATGAATCACTCTAGTGTAACAGACGAGTTTTTTGTTTTGTTATTTTTTGCGGATTATTTAAGTAAATCCAATAAAAATTATTTGCTTCAGCCATTTTCCTACACATGTATTAATAATTTCAAGAGTAATAACATTTTTTAAAGTAAATAACTCATGATCATGATGAAATGGACTGAAGTAGAGAACTCTGAAGTAATGTACACTGAAAAAAACACGACGTTTACTACCCGCTTTACGGCGTTTAATATGAAAAAGATCATGGTATATATTTATTACAAACCCGTTTTACATATTCAAAATTAATTTTTTTTAAATGTTTTTATTAATGCGAGTTTGGCGCTAATAGAATTCTCTACCAGAATCACATTTACAATACAAAAAGTTGAACCTAATCTTTTATATTTCTCTTGCATTCTTATAGAGACAAGAGCAAATTGCATACGAATTAAAAATTATTTTGAATTTTGTAATCAATATTAATTAAAAAATAAAATTTGTAATAACTCTTACTTGTAATATTAATGAATGAAATTCGTATTTTTACTCATTTACTAAAATCTACGATAAATCTATTCAGGCATATGCGACTGTCGGCAGATCTGAATAATATGTCTTGGCGTATTAGACCTGAAGAGTTGTTGCTAGAAGTTGGACGACCGTTTTCCTCAAAAATGAATCTTCAGCAAGCTATGACTGAGGTATTCTATTGTCTTTTTAGATTATTTAAATACTTATAACACAGTATTAAGTAAATATAAATTTAAGTTTAATGAAAAATATTTATAGAATTTTGGATTAGAACAGCGAATGCGACGTGGATCTCAGGCGAGTTGTGAGTCCCTGCCACCCACGACTGTTTTTACTACAGTAGGTATTTATAAAGGTGAGAGGGTAGCTATTAAGAAAGTTACCAAGAAAAAAGTTGTTGATGTCACGAAAAAGCTTTTGTGGGAGATCAAGCAAGTTCGAGATGTAACCTCCGAAAACACAGTAAGGTAATACGAGTTCTTAAAAAATGTATTTGTTTTTTCTGCACAAAATCGATCAATAACTGCACTACCTACTAAAGATTCTCATGTTGTTACACGTATGAAGTTTATTAAAAAATTAAATGAGCTCATTGAATAAATAAAATTATAGATTCAAGTATCGTTTTTACAATTTGCCAAATAAAAGTAAAATAACTTAAATTTGTAGTCGAATTGCGTGAATCTAGTAAGTGGAAATATTCGATAATAATCAGGCCTATATGTGATTAATATATAAATCTTACCATATTGTCCTAAATGAATAAAACATTGTAATGCAGAAAAATGTGCGCATACGATGATGTTATTTTTAGAAACAGAAACGAAGACGGTAAATCCAAGGAAGGGGGAGGGAAGCGAAATTTAATAATAATTTCGAAACATAATCACTACACTGAAAAGAAAAATTTGTAATGTAACTAAATGTTTCTTTGAATGGTACTAAAAAAAATGTATCGATAAGAGAAAATATTTATTTAATATAAGAACGGCATTATTCAATTTAGTAAATATTTACTTCATTCAAGTACATAATTGTGTTAGTATAATTGAAAGACATATTTACTTAAATCGCAAAAATTTGTTTTCAGTGAATTATTTATTTATTTGCTTATTTGTTTCTTTATATACTTACTTATTAATTTATTCTTAAATTCTTAAATAAAAACCATTTATTTACCGTCACTGTTTAATAAACTGGTGTATCTATGTAATCAAATCTATTAAATAAAATATAATGAAAAGTTTTATTATTTTTACTTATATCTTTTTTAAGTCGAGATTTTGAGATTTGAGAATAAAGAAAAGCAATAAATGAACTTTTACAATATTTGACTATTTCTAAAATCACTAAAAACTTAATTTAAAAAAAATTGATTTCAATTGTCATTCAATTATTATGCCTTGAAGCCACAGATACATATTTTTAATATATATAATATTTATAGTTTTTAATTAAAAAAGTGAATAAATTATTGCATTAATATTTTGTTATTTTAAAATAATTAGAGTCAAAATTATAACTATTGTTATGATTTTCCAATATAATTTGGCATTTGTTATTTTGAATTAATTCGCTCACACTTCATTCTTCAACGTAATCAATGAAATTTTGCCAGATTTATCGGCGCGTGCCTGTGCTCACCCTCGCCGACCGTACTGATATTGACCGAGTACTGTCCCAAAGGTTCGTTGAAAGATGTTCTGGAGAACGAGGCTATCAAGCTAGACTGGAACTTTCGCATGTCCTTGATTCACGATATCGCCAAGGTGGGTGACAGTGCGAGCAAGAGGGATAGATGAAAAAGGAGAGAACGTATACACGGTTATTCGCGCGTCGAAGAACCGTTCGATCAGTTTTGGTTATTGACTCTTAGTTGAGTAAACATTTCAAATAATGAATGATGCTTTGCCAGCCCGTTTCTGTTACGCTGGATTTTTTTTGTGCAAACAATCAAAGACAAAATAAGAACAATACGAAGTGTACAAATGATTATCCAATCTGAAGATACACAACGATGAATGATTGAATTTATGATACTCAAATTGATAAATTATCTTTTCCTGGATTACGTACATACACTTTATAATTAAATGACTTGCTATCTTTCAGGGTATTAAGTTTCTACATAATATACGTATTTGTAATACAAATTTAATTTTGATAATTCTTTAAAATTATTTATACGCTTTTATTTAAACTTGCTTCTCTAATCAGTAAACAATCGAGACAATCTATACTGATCTACTGAGTTTGAGTGTAAGTGTGAGTCTGAGTCGCGACTATAAATTCAGGACTAAGATTGGTGCAGGCGTTCCTGCGTGATTGAATAACAAACAAACAAACTAACAATCAAACAAATTTTCATATTTATACATTAAAGATTACTATAAAGCTTAATTGCATTTCATTGGAATCATTTATTATTATACATAACATTTTTTTATTTTTATCAATATCATATATAAAAAGGTTGCATATAATTGGTATGCAATTTGTTTTATAGGGAATGGCATATCTTCATGCAAGTGAAGTATCGGCACATGGAAAGCTACGTTCTTGTAATTGCTTAATCGATGGACGATTCGTTCTGAAAATTTCAGACTTTGGTTTAAAAACTCTCACTACGCCGTCGGATTTAATAATGGATGAAACATATTACACAAGTAAAGTCAACATGATTTTAAATGATATTTATATTTTGAGCAATTTAGGTTTGAATTTTAACGAACTTTGATGTATTATTTTAAGAGTTGCTTTGGGTCGCTCCAGAATTGATTTCGCTAACAGTGACTCCTGGCAACATTGCTACGCAAAAGGGAGACGTTTATAGCTTTGCAATTATTCTTGAGGAAATCGTCATTCGTGGTGGTCCATATGAAGTTGCAAGGACATATATGACTTCCCAAGAGGTATTTTTAAAATTTTTAAACAAATTAAATGTTTTTTATGTTATTTTATTTTATATTTCTGTGACTTCCCGGCAAATAAGACAATTTAAAAAAAATTGAGGATCAAAAAATCAGGAAAGTATAAAAATCGACTATACCTACTATTTATGAATTTTTTTAACCTTAGTAATTAATATCTCCAAAACATAAAAATAGTACTTTGCAATACTAGTGCGATAAAAATGATTCTTGCATGAGTGTGAGTTTGTCGCCCAAGCGAAGCTAGTACGTTGCTATCGCAAGCGTGCATGAAAGTGGAACTTATTGCACGGAGTGTCAAAAATGAACTTATTCGGTTATGCCGGGAATCCACAGATTTGTATGTAGAAGATATATTTGCATTTTATCGCATCAACTTTATTATGTCTTTCCTAGATAGTTAATAGAGTTGCAGCTTCAGAATCTCCTCCATTCCGGCCAGAAGTAGCACAAAAAGAGTGTCCTGCTGATATTTTATCACTAATGGAAAAGTGTTGGAACGAAGTACCTGAAGAAAGACCTACTTTTCATGTCGTACGAGGAACTATACGTGGAATAATGAAGTACATAGTCTCATTTTTTTATTTTTTACTAATTGTTTCTTCTTTGAAACTTGTCTATTGAGTTATAACTTACGTCTTAGTTTCAATAGCACATTGTACAGCAAGGGGGAAACGGACTATTTTTAGCAGCGGTGAGGTTCTGAAAACATCACCGTAGATTGAAAATGTCCTCACTCCGGGTTACATACTGTGCTTTTTAAATAAAGGCATGATTGGCCCTCTTTATGCATGTGGCTCGGGTGAGAAATGTGCAATTCGAGTCGCGCATAACACTAAAGAGGGTATAAATAACCATTTCTACCCTCGAAAGAAGGTTGAAATGGTCATTTATACCCGCTTAGCCGTTTCTATCCTCCAAAGGGGAAGTAGTGGTTATTTCTCACCACGTTCATCAGACACGCTCAAAAAGCGCAATTTTCTATCCGGTTTACAGGCATGAAAAAGGGCTTATTTCATGAGAATGTTGAAAAAATAGTTTAAATAATTTAAAATAAAAATTAAGTCAAAAAATTAATCCATTTTCAGAGGCTATTGCGAAAATTTGATGGATGACCTTTTAAGAAGAATGGAGCAATACGCAAATAATTTAGAGGCTTTAGTAGAAGAAAAAACTGAGCAGCTCAGTTTAGAAAAGCGTAGAAGCGAAGAACTTCTTTATCAAGTACTGCCACGGTAATTTCGTTGATTGTCTAGGAAGAGTGTTTTTTCTATGATAATTACACTTTTGCAAATTTTTAGAAAATAATACTGTACATTTTTATAAATGATTATATGAATACCAGGTATATAAAATTGATAGACACAGGCTAGATTGAAAAAAAATATATAATATAATATATATTAATATTTTTATTGCTTATAAATAATTCCTAAATTCTTTAGTCACTAATTTATTATTAATTTTAATTATATTTACAAATAATACATCCTAGTTAATCAATTAATCATTGTCCATCCATAACACAAATTTAATACAAATTCATGCGTTAATAAATATAATTTGTGCTACGAAATGTCATCGGTATAATCAGTATTTATCAAAATCAACAAATATTATGTAAATATTTTGTAATATATAAACATGAAAATTATTTATAAAAAATTATTCAAGGAAGTGTTTATCGTATTGCAGGCAAGTGGCTTGTCAATTAATGGCAGGAGAAATGGTTCAACCTGAGCAATTTGAATGTGTTACCATTTACTTTAGTGATATTGTCGGTTTCACAGCACTTTGTGCCAAAAGCACGCCGATGGAAGTTGTAGATTTTTTGAATGATCTGTATAGTACATTTGACCGAATTATCGGTTTCTACGATGTTTACAAGGTAAGATATATCGCACAAAAACATTATCTTTGAAAATACTGCTTTTCGTATTAAAATTTTTATTGTAAGAAATGTAATATATTACCCCTATAAAAAAATGGTTTTAACATAAAAATAGAAAAGGATTTACTTGATATTAATTAAAAGTTAGAGAAAGTATTGACGAAATAATCAGCGAAGTATAACAGATCTCATCCAGACCTTGCTCAAGTTTCATCGATTTTTTTTACGATTAGTATTAAGCAAGATTTGGGCGAGATTTGTATTATTTCCCTAATATTTCGCAGATAACTTCCCCAACCATTAATTAAGGGATGTCAAACCATTCAAATTTCCCGCCGAAATTCATAACCTCCAATTCTTTAACAATTGATTACAATTAATAAATAAACTAAATTATGAAAACCCAAGACATCATTGCCCTCCATAATACAATTATCTCCACTGTGCGAAGTTTCAAATAAAAACTTCAAAACCTTTACGAATGCCATTAGAACGAAATTTATATTAAACTATTAGTCTAGACTCGAACCTTCAAATTTCGTTCGAAAGCCATTCGTACAGGTTTTGAAGTTTTTGTTTGAAACTTCGCACAGTGATAGATAATTGTATTATGGAGGGCAATGACCTCTTAGTTTTTCATAATTATACTTATTCTCTTAATTAAAGCCAATATTTTATAATTCTCGGGTCAGTAAGGTAGGAAGGATAAAAATTGACTTTGACACCCCCTTAAGATCAAGCAAGATCTTTCCGATACTTTAGTAATACTTAAAAAATGGGGCTGTATCCTGTTCATGCCACGATGTGTCTGTGTGAATGTATGTGAAAGGTAAAGGGGCTCGTGACGAGTTATTGGGTGTTAAGTAAATAATCAGTAGTCTACAGTAATTACGTTCAATTTCTACTCATTTCATATTTCTTACGTATTATACATGTTCATGTTAAGAGAATGAAATGTAAAAAGACATATTTTTGAATGATATTTTTACAACTATTACATAAACTAATCATTTATGTACTAACTTAAAATATTTTAGGTAAGAATTGGGGCACAAATATATACATATCGATGGTCCTTACAAAGAGTAGCTCGTTTAAAAATCCTATGAATACTAGCACTTTTCAGCACTTACCACAAACACGAACACTTTTCTTGGTTTCTCACAAAAACGAGCTCATTTATAATTTGCCCACGAATAAATATATCAATCATACGAATAAATTAAGTGGCCCAAAAATGTCAGACCGCGGAAAATCGTGAAATGTGCTATATATATATATATATATATATAGTCTTCGCAATAAACTCATGAAAAGTGCTAGAGATCGTGGTGAATATCCACATGTGGTACCTTTTGGAAGGGAAAAATATGCTTGTCTTAGTCAGGGGTAGGGAGTTATTAAAAACAATAACTCTGGGAGGGAGTCTTTTCTCCGGAAAAAGAATAACTCCTACTCGGAGTCGAAGTTGGAGTTTTTCTCCAAAATGAGAATCGCGAGGATCCGAAAGCGACTCTTATGTGGTAAACGTTTTTAGGGTCTGATTTACATAAATCGGGTTATTATAGTATTTGGGCCCTCCTGAACGTGTGGTATCGTATAGATGGTACCCCATGTTTAGGGGTACCTGTACATTTTTAGAGTCTATTTTATACATATCAGGCTATTGTAGTGTTTCGGCCCCACTAAATATGTGGTATCATTCGGATAATACCCAATGTTTAAGTGTTGACTTATTTGCTCAGCGGGCAAAAAAATACATTTTGCCCGTCGGTCGGAAAACGGCTTTATCGAAAAAAGTTTCATTGAAGTCTTAATAAAATCGAGTGAACCTCACTATCCCAATAACTCTTTCATAGAATCACTCTTTCAGAGCACTCTTTCTCAGAGTTATTCAACAAAAACTCTTGATAAGATCGCTTCTTGCAAAAGCGATTGTTTAAAGCTATTAATAGGGGCGCTCTTTCTCGGAGTCTTTCTTAAACACTCTTGAGAGGATTGCTCGCAAGAGAAATAGAGAACTTGCATGCAAAAATCCATTAGGTCCGTCAGATAGAATATCGAAAAATAATCGATACGTATTTTTTATTTTTTCAATTAAATGATTATTAACAAATATACAGCAGGTTGAAATGTCGCGTGACGTCACAAACTCCCCTCGTAGTATATCCTAGTAGTAAATCTATATAGTGGGAGTTTCTGATGTCACTCGACATTTTAACCTGCTGTATCTTGGTTAATAATCATTTAAGGTGGGTACAGGTAATGTGGACATGTACCTACAGTGGACAACTCCTACAGTATATGTATTGCGACAATAGATGTTGAGAAGCGCGATGACCCCGGTACTAGTGCCCTCTAATTACAAGATAGTGTCATGTTTACGCACGAAAGCATTATGAGCGAAGAAAAATCATACGGTACATAAAATTGTAGCTTTTTACGTACTTTAAGATGCATGTGCCAGTTTTTGCCGTAATAGAGTGTATTTTCGATGCGAAAATTGCAACTTTCGTTGACGTTTATCGGTTGGTATAGCGGCCATGTGAATGCATTGCAAGAAAAAGGCAATCGACGCCGATAAAAATGGCGGTTGCTTCTTAAAAATTCCTGGGCGTACTAATTCCAAAATATCGACACCAACGTGTACAATACGACACCATGCAGTTAAATAACACATATAGGAAGTCTTACTAGGCCAGTCTTGACTTTTTGAAGCACTTACTATACGACTTTACCATAAGAACTGATAGATAGCAACTTTACCAACACTGTTGGTAAAGTGGCCATTTTTTAACTACTTAGAACTTCTTTAATTAACATTCAGTGAGTACATTTTTTTGCAAAAAAAACTCTTGAGGTATTATAGAGTTTATATATCTACTGTAAATCGAAAGTTCCTTAAGGTGGCCACATTACCTGCACCCTCTTAATTAATAAAATAAAAGATATTCTGTCTGACGAACCTAATAGATTTTTTCATTCAAGTTCCTTGTTGTTTAAGGAGGCCAAGGTGAGTTAAACTCGAAAAAAGAAATTTTTTATCATGAGCCGATAACACTTTTTCCTTGAAAAATAACCATTCTGAACAGTTTTTTACTACAGATACTTGATAGTAAAACTAAGTAAAACTAAGAGAAAGAACCGAGAAAGACCTCAAAAGTCCCCTTAAAAGCTGACATGTACCTCAAAATTTGTTAAAAATGGTAAAAAAATGAAGATTTTCAAAATACTCCAGGCGATAAAGGATTCGATGGTGACAATTTCCATATGATATTTCAATTATAATATACGTAATAAAGAGATTTGTGGTGTAGAATTGCTTTAGAAGAATGATAACAACAGGTACACGTTTTAGAACGTACTACATTTTAAAAAGCCCATTTTTCAGTGATATTTAATTAATTCTAATGTACAAATGTTCATATTATTTCTAAAACATATTCAGTTCAAAAACTGCACCAAAAATTTGTTAATACTATTGTTCTAAAGAGCAACCACAAAAAAATTCAAATGGATTCGTTGCATATTTCATCGCCTGGAATACTTTGAAGCCTGATCGGTAATAAAAATATTAATTTGAAGAAAATCAGTGTTTCGTAAATTAGACATATATATCTGTGGGTTCCATTGTTTTGAAAATTGAGTTTCGAACGATTTTGGTATCCTTACATAGTATATTTTTATATATAAACACAAAAAGCGTAAATATAAGTATCCATATCTAATATTTATGAGTTTTTTAAACATCGGTTTAAATGGAAATTAAAAACATTAAAGTTTAATATCTTAAGAACATGAAAAGTGGCTTAAGTATATATATATACACATATGTATGGGAGATTCTAATTATTTCTTCGGTATAAATGTTCCTCTTGGTATGTGCATTTCTTCAGATTTTTTGAAACCCTTAGGTTCAAAGTTAATCAAGGCTATGATAGGTTCAAATATGTGCATGTAGTCATTTTTTACATTTTTTAGCAAATTTCAACCTCCATTTATTCAACCAAAAGTGGCTCGAGCGTTAGGTGCCGTATCAAGCGCGGGCACCGTAAGGAGCATTGCATTAGCAAGCTATTTAATAGTCATAATTTCAGAAAAAACACGAATTACTACTTCCTAGTATGTTAAATGAGTAAACAAACTCGATTTTTTTTACTTTTTCTTTTATCTGTGGGTGTAACAATTTTTTCGATCGCTACTGACTCGGTAAGTGTGACAACGTCGCAGGGATCATCTGATCCGGTAGAACATGTGCGCCCATGACGTTTACTTTGTGATTTCTGTAGTTGTTTCAAATAAACATGCCTCATAATGTGCATGCGACAAAAAGTAAATTACAAATTTACGAGTTTTATGTATTAAAACATTTTTAAAAAGTTATTATGTAAAATATCACTTTGACAAAAATGTTATGTAAAAAGCCAGTGTCAAAAACATGCTATGTCAATATATTCATATATAAATACATGTTTTTGATTGAATTTGTACATAGCCTTTTTTTATATCTGATTTTATATAACATCTTTTGAAAAGAAAATCTGATACGATCAAATTATATTAATGTATTTTTAGAAGTCTTTTATATCGAGCTTAAATTTTAAGTATGATAAAATCATGCGATTAATTATAAATTTATAAATGTATGAAAAGTGTTTTAATTGAGGAGTGGTAGAACAAAACCGGATAATTCAAGTTTCAATAATAATTGTATTTATCTATTATAATTTATTGTTGTCTTTATATATTTTACATTATTGGATACTTAAACTTAATATTTTACCATAAAAACAACACTTTAAGATGCACTTTCTCCATAATAAACAATATTAAGTAGATTGACATTTAAAATTGCAATTATCCGATTTTATTCCGACACTCCACAATTACAAAATAATGAAATGTACTTATACGATTTTTACACTGATTTTCTTGTTTATTACTAGTTTCTTTTACTCCTAAATAAATAATGTATTCTAAAAGAGCTTTAATTTAAGCTTTGTTTCATATAAAAATAGTATTTTGTTGCAAAGCTATGACAAATAAAATATGATGACGAAAAATTCATGAAAGTTTGAGGATTTTCAGCTCTTTAAATTGAGTAGTTTTCCATGTTCTTTTATCATCATTTTCTATCGTTCATAACTTTGCAACAGAGTAATATTTTTATATGAAACACAGCTTGAATTGAAACTCTTTTAGTCAACTTTATCTTATCTTATTACATCATTTATCTAGCAAAATAACTTGCAGAGTTACGATATGAAGTATAGGTACCACTTTTTACTAAAATAACGCGTATTTTGTAAACAAACGGTCATATGAGACGAAACTACGGGTGCTAGGCTTCATTTTCAAGTACCAGAAAACACCTTTCAAAGTTTCATCAAAATCCGTGACCCGGAGGTGTGACACTCTCCTTGATAACAAGGGCCATCGGTATGTATGCGCCTAGTCACGTACAATAAAGTTTATCGTATATGTACTTCTGTCCTTTACATACCACATAAATAAGATGTCGACACGCGGCAAATTGCATTGACTTATGCAGGTGGAGACGATAGGCGACGCGTACATGGTGGTATCGGGTCTGCCAGAGCGCAACGGCGACGAGCACGCCAAGGAGATTGGCCTGATGGCCCTGGCCATCCTCGACGCCGTTAAGTCCTTCACGATAATGCACAAGCAGGACGCCCAGCTGAGTGTGAGGATAGGCGCGCACAGTGGCCCGGTTTGCGCGGGCGTCGTCGGCCAGAAGATGCCGCACTACTGCCTCTTCGGCGACACCGTCAACACGGCCTCGCGCATGGAATCCTCCGGACTACGTACGGCGCAATATTCACACCTCATTGACTTCTTAGAATGTTCAGTAATTCAAAATTTTCTTGCGCTTTGCGGAAGTTGTGCCTTTCATTGTATATAACAAGAATAAAATCAAGTTTTGCCGGTCCTTTTAAATTTGAAACAAGATTTTTTTTTTTAAGTGGCATTTGGAACATTTGGAGCATTTGGAAAGTTCGTTGCCCATCCATCCATGACAACCATGAAGCTCTATTTTGTGCTCACTCTGTCCAAGACTTGACATTGTTTTAGCACCAGGGGTCGTTTTCCATTAAGTAGTTTATCCTTTTAAAATTCGGGCAAAAGTTCGTTTATCCCCCATCCTGATAACGTGCCCTGACTCATTATTATACAGTTTTCTCTACTAACCGGTACTTTTGTCTTTTGGGTCCCATAAATTTTTTTAAAAACCTTGATTTCAAAGACTCGAAACCTGTATTCTTCCTCTTTAGTAAGTGCCCACCAATCGCACCCATTCATCATTACTGGCATTATTATTGTTTTATTTTAAATTCTTATTTTAACGTTCTATAATAACAATTGTTATCTCAATAATATACTCATGACATAGAAACATGCATTCTGAGACAAGATAGAAACGTTATTCCTTAGTGGCCCTTCGACACTATAGGATCATCCAACCCGGAACCGCCATCGCATTACTTCGGGTTAGATTGAAAGATTAAAGAAATTAATGAAAGATAATAACAAGTATAGGTAAATCATAATGTGCCTCGTATTTTTTCAACTTTTTTTGCTCTGTTAAAAAACTATTTAATAAATATTTTTTGTAATACTAATAATAGCGTAGGGTTTATAGTTCTTTTTGCAAATTTTTATGTCCTTGTCTCCTGAATGGTCACAGAAATATTCCATACTTATCCCTTACGGAAATAACCCTAAAAATTCAAGTACTTATACTCCAATTTGAGTATCGAATCTCTATTTTGGCTATCAACGATCATTTGTGCGTCGTTTACACTCAAAATTAATGGTATAAGATCGAAATTTGCATGTTAACACTGAACAATTAAGAGTTAAAATTTAAATAACAGTCTTAAATTTACTAAGAGTTATAATCACTCAAATTGTGAAGAATTGTTACAGCAAACACTTTGTTAGCATTGTATCACAAATTCAAACAAAAATAAACAATTTGGCGCAATAATAAACTTCTTATTAATATTAGGGGATGCGCAGTTAAATGTAGATTCCTACATCGTATTTTTCGTTATTTCAACTCAACTTTTTGTTTTCATTAATGATCTCGGTCATCTGGTCTTTATAATACCTTAAGGGGAGGTCGTAGCCAATGATGATTGGTAGAGAGTCAACCCAACCTCCAAAATTTATACCATAAAAATAAAAATTTGTTGGAATTTATAGTGCAAAAATACGGTTGTCCCCTCTTCTTGCCATAATAATAAATGTTAATAAAAATTAAAATCTATATATTTAGGCACAATTTCATAGAATAACGAAAACTACAACGCGAGGTGAAGGTCACAATGGTAAAGTTCGCTCCGGCCTCCCCTTAATGAGTAAATATTTGTTCGTGAGTCCATTAGAATATTACCATTGTAATATTTCAAATATTAATTATTTTTTATTTAGTGTGCTAATGATTTTTGTAATAATATGAAACGGCAAAGATTTGTGGTAAATTGATGTATGGTTTATAGATTGTAAAATTTTTTTAAAATTGTGATAGGAAATCAAGTAGATTCTCAAGCCCAGGGGCGTCAAGTAAGGTATGGTAGCTCTAGTGAAGCCAGACCTTGCTGACTAAGGGGTATGGAAAACCAGACCTTGAAATCAAGAATGTAACACTATTAATAATAAATATGTGTATATAATCGAACAGTAACACCTATAAAGTATAATATCATAAACTCCAAACCCTAAAACCAACAAATTCAAATTTAACGATATATGATAAAAAAATTTTAAATAACTTGTTTATGGATTTAAACTTTAGGGGTTACGGTTTTATTATTTGAACATTTTTTTTATTACTGGCTTAATTTGGGGTAGTTGGGTTTTGGGTTTAGTTTATTTTCGGCTTTGGGAGGTGCTTTCTGGACCCAAAAATGAAATCCAGTACCCGTATTTTGTTCGAATGGGACCTTATTCTCGAGATACAAGCTATTTTACTCCGAATGTGCGTTATTTTAATGAAAAATGGTTCCTCTACTTCATATCATTATTACCATATAAGTTTTGATACTGGAAGAAACGATCAAAAGGTAAATAAAAGTAGACGAAAATTTAGGCTCTGTTTCATATAAAAATATCTATCTGGTCCAAAGTTATTAACAGTTAAAGATGGTGACTGAAAATGCATGAATATTCGAAGAAATTTATCTCTGATAAATCCATTACCGTTACCGTTTTCAATCGTTAATAACTTTAGACTAGGATTGATATTTTTATACGAAACAGAGCTTAAATTAAAGCTTTTTTCGCCTACTTTTATTTACCTTATGAATATTTTTTCCAGCATCGAAACGTATATAGTTATGATATGAAGTAGAGGTACAATTTTTCAATAAGATGACGCGTATTCGGAGTAAAATAGCTTGTATCTGGAGAACAAGGAACTATTGGAACAAAATACGTATACTGGACTTCATTTTTGGGTACCAGAAAGCACCTCCCAAAGATTCATCGAAAATCGTTTCCCACAGGTGGGACATTCTCCTTGTCAGTTTAGCGTATTTGGCTTTATTTTTCACGGTTTTATTATTTAACATTTAGTTATTGCAAATAACTCAGCTTCGGGTAGTTGGGTTTAAAGTTTGAGGTGCTCGGGTTTATTGTTAATTCTTTTTTTTTTATTTCAAATTAGTTAGCTTGGATTAATAAAAGATAGGCTTTACGGTTTTATTATTTAAATTTTTTTAATTACTAATTGCTCAGCTTGGATTAGTTAGGTTTAGGGTTTACAGTTTTTAGGTTTATGTTATTTACTTATGTGCATGAGTTTTATTATTTAATAAATTAACGACAAAAATCATGATTGTACAATAAAATACTTCGCCGTGCGCCTCGATAGAGTAAATTTATATAAGCCTAAAAAATCTATAATATATTATGCGAGAAAATGAAGAATAAAATACATTGAAAAACTGAAATTGTTATTTACAGCTCTGAAAATTCACGTGTCGCAAGCGACAAAAGATATTCTCGATAAATACGGTACGTTCGATCTCGAGCTGAGGGGTGACGTCGAACTCAAAGGCAAGGGCAAAGTGACGACGTTCTGGCTGACAGACTGTTCGGAACCAGATCCGCGACCGCCGACTCCCAAGCACCGCAGGCACAGTATGAGCTTGCAGGAGAACAACAGCACCCTTAATCCCTTAATCTTTCCTCCAAATAATGTGAATGGACCAAAACCCACGAACAACACATTTATCAATCTGTCAGAGTTGTAATGCAAATCTATATTTTCTGGTGATAAAAAGTACAAATAAAGATCACTTAATTTTACGATATATAATAGTTTTACATTATTTAAGATTCCAGTTCACACTGTAGACAAACATCTGAATAAACTACTTTTTAACAATATTAATGTAGACTTTTACACATATTAGTTTTATAAATGATTGAGTTTCAAATATATATTTTATGTAGGTTTGTGCTATTGAAAGGTAGTTCTTACATGAATATGCAGAAATTAATTTACGTAATATTGTTGTGTGGGCCTTTTTGGCGGGCTCTACCGTATAGTACGTTTTAAACTGATTACAGATACATTTTTTTCAACAAACCACCTAGCCCCCTAAAGTGTGCTAACAGATAAATGAAAACTTTATTGGTTAATTTTTATACGAATTGATTAATTAATTTTATGAGTTCCCGGCATAACGATATGCCCAAGTCATGCTCTCCAGACTTATAGGCGAAGTCGAGGTGTATCAGTTCTGTGCTTATAGTACTCTATGAGGAATTAGCAAACAATGAGAGTCAAACACAATGACGAGGTACTCGAGTAGTGGTTTTGCGGCTATTATTTCGCGACTATGTACAGCGGTATTTACAGATTAGATATGTGCGTACGCCAGAGCTGTGGCGAGCAGAAGGACGTGGACTCTCTGTCGTATAAAAGTCTGCACGAGGCACAATAAGCTCCTGCTTGCGTGTTCGGCGTCCCGCTTTAGCTGTCGATCATGTTGCAAGTTGTTTCTCAGTTGTTGCAGTGGGCCGATCGGTAGCGCCACAGCCACAAGTCCACTTTTTTTGAAAATTAAGGTTTGAGCGGTTTCGGTATCCTTACTTACAAGGGGGGACCACGGAGTTTGGGTCACGGATTTTGATGAAACTTTAGGGATCGTTTTCTGATAGCTAAAAATGAATCCCTATATTCGTGGTTTTATCCAATATGGGCCTTTGTACGATAGATACGGCGTATTTCATTAACGTTGACAGTATATCTATATAGGGGAGAGGAAGGCTAACTCGTACACTTTTACTATTTGCATTTATTTCTCGCTTATAAAAAAAAATAAAAAATCCCGCACTGGTAAATCTTCAAATTTATCTTTTCAATTAACTATTTCATTTTTTTCAAGTTCAATTTTAATTACTTAATATGATTAATGTATCTTTTAAAAAAGTGATTTTGTACGAGTTAGTCCCATGCTTGCGGTAAAGTCGTTCAAACCCTGGGGCTAAGTTGTAAAAAAAAATCAAATTATAATTATAAATTATCCCATTTAAATTACATGTACTACTTAGCCCTGTGGACGATGTACAAGTTAGCCCCTAAATTAAAAATATCTTAGACATCTATTACGTAACTAAGCTGCAACGAAACTTTTTAAGACTCACAAGCGGCAACATTTTTCTTTGCTAACCTATTTTTGATGATTACACCAGCTCGACGATCAATTATTAGCTTAGAAATTTTATTTAAACTTTTGTGCAATGTAAATGTTACAAAAACCCGCTTTAAATTTGACAAGCCTACTTTTAAATTCAGAAAATCGGTGATAATACTTGATCATATGCACCATTTACAGATAATACTTCTATATTTAATATTATACATTATCGACCCCGGCTAAAAGATGCATCCTTAAACTAAATATTTAACGTATACGACTTAGCCCCACTCTCCCCTATATCTGATTCTTAGCATTGCTCATATGTTTCTTGGTTCTATCTCAGATTTAAAGACCCATTGGATAAAACTACGGCTACTGTGCTTCATTTCTAAGTTCCAAAAGTCGATCCCCAAAGTTTCATCAAAATCCAAGACCCGAACTCCGTGGTCTCCCCTTTTTATTAGTACATTTTCAGATAAGAATGCAAAAAAACAGGAAATTGAAAAAATAAGTAACCATATCTACTATTTATGAGTTTTCTAAACATTGGTTGAAATGAAAAATAAAAATTTTAGTCCTTAATATCTACTTTTCCCTTTCATGCAAGATCAACCTTAAAAATAAAAGTACAAGTATGCATTGATAGATTAAATATTTTTTAATGAAAACAAAAAGTTTCAAAAGGATAAAGAGAATCAAAAATAAAATTAATAATGAAGAATATATATTTCATACCTAGTTTTACCATAACTTATTATGCAACATAATGAAAATAATTAAAAATCATGATATTCTTTTATTTTTATTTATTCTACAGAAAAAATTAACTTTCTTCAAATTCCAAATTTTTAAAATAAGAAAGACTTATTAATAAATAGTTTATAAGTCTTAACTACTACACTTTAACCCTTTCGCTGTGGCATGCATATATTATCATATACAAAATTCATTTTGACAATTTTAATTAATAATCGGTAACTTTATATATCGTCACTACAATTTTTCATGGTTTATTACGAAAAATCCTTGAATAAATATTTTAGTGACAGAAAAGTCATGCATAAGCATATAAATGTTCATGTATGATCACATATTATTATGTTCATATGTTGCCATAATTGAATATGATCATATCGACGATTGAGTGGAAGAAGAGGCTATCTCAGGTTCCGCTTGAAGAAGAGGCTAACTCGGCGTTCGCTTGAAGAAGAGGCTAACTCGGTAATCGATAAAAGATGGGCTATTTTATCTAATTATTTGTCCCATTTAATTTTGTATTAAAGAACAAAAATAAAAAATATGAAAATTCATTTTCTTGCAAAACAAGCATTTCTCTATTTTTTTCTTATTGCTCTTTACAAAGTTATAAACGAGAAATAATTAGTTAAAGAAGCCCTTCTTCGCGCAATTTTCAAGTTAGTCTCTTCTTCATGCGAACGCCGAGTTAGCTTCTTCTTCAAGTGGAAACTGAGTTAGACTCTTCTTCAAGCGTTTTCTTCCATTCGACCGTCGATACATCAATATATGAAGCGTCATAGTTGGTCATGTATCATATCCCTAGTAAAATCCCCAAAAATTCCGGATAAGTTCGGAAAGTTTCGGACAGAACTGGGTCCAAAATCCGCTCGGTTCCTGAAAGAAAGTACGTTAGGGTCCTTAAAGTTCCGGATCCGGGCCCTTCCGAATTCATCCGGATTTTGAGTCCAAATCTTTCCGAACCTTTTAACTACTTACTATTCAGAGGTCATTTATAAATTACGTCACATTTTAAGGGGGGAGGAGGAGTCATTGTTAGAGTGACGGTATGTACTAAAGACATAGGAAAATCAATGGTAATGCGTTACTTAGGGAGAGGGAGGATACAACATTTTCAAATACAGTGTGACGTAATTTATGAATGGTCCCTTAAAAATAATCGAAAGTATTTAAAAATTAATTTTGAATAGTAATTATATTAAAAATAATTAAAATTGCGTTTATTAATTTAAAAAGTCTTTAAAAATATATGAATGTATACATTATAAATGTATAATTATTAATAATATAATAAAAGTAACAACTATTTTTTCAAAAGGAATGGGATTAGTATGAAACAGGTAAATAAATAATTTTCAAAGATTTTGTTTGCAGGGAAATTATTTTATTTAAACCTATATTCAATTACAATACTAATTTGATACTATAATAATTTTCCTTTCTCATATTAATCTAATGATGATCATAGCCTGGCTAAAATAAAGTCTCTTTTTATGTTATTTACACGAATCAAAGCGTGAACAAAACTAGCCATTAATTTTTAAGCTTGACTGATAGATATTAATATATCGCTTGATTTAAAACTATTAACAAAACAATGATTTTGTCATCTATTACTTAAATATGGTGTTTATGTAGTTATAAAAACTCGAAAGTTGTAAACTCTTTCAATGAAAATGGTGTAGACCGGTACACCACATTAGATTTTTTTTAAACACAGTTTATTATTAATATCCTAATTGGAAATATTCATGTCTACTCTACAATATTTATATAGTTAGTTTTGATAATCTTTTTCCTCCGATAGTGCACATCGTTTCTTATCTAAGAGTTTGTGACTCTCGCCCGTCAAGATAGACTTGTTTCTTTTTTCAATTTTTTGCTGATAATCAAAAGTTACAGCCTGGTCATTATTATCAGTTTTATATTGAAACGTGTTCGCGTAAATGATAGTTTCTAATTTATTTATATTTGCAAACATTAACATTATTACGCTTAAAGAAGTGTATGCATCAGGGATTCATTTATAATGATTAGGTTCTCAAGTTGGGTGTAGTACACATTATACTTTGCTACTTAGATGCCAAAAACATGATAAGCCTGAAAGGAAAAAAAAAATTTATTACAACATAAAAATACTTTTTACATTTTATCGTATAAAATTACGTTCAAATTTTCTTTTTCAAATTTTTTTCATATTAATTTTTATCTATATAGACGGTCCATATAAAGACGAAAAAATACACTATTTCATTTTACATTCATAAAAAAAAATAATATGTTTGGAAATTTTGAAACTATATAAATGTGTTCACTTTATCGATATGTTTTATTTGTATATTTTGTTGGAATATTTTACTGTTATTTTTATCAGTAAAAGCCTCATGAATACTAGACAATTTATCAAAAATCTGAAATGTGTTAGTCTTCATACAAGCTATCAATATAATCTTGATAATCAACAATATATTTTAAACTTATATTATAAACATAAATTTTATTAAGATTACAATGTTTATGTTTTTGAAACTTTAATCCTATGCTCAACTATTTTTATAAAGTTTAACAGGTTTGCGCTGGCTAATGTATAAGCCGATTTTTTAAAATTATCTAGAAAATTAATTAATATTTCAAACATTCGATAAAAAATCGATGTTTCTGCCTCTTTCTAAAAGCTCAAAAAATACAATAACCGGTTGCATAAAAAATTTAATTAATTTTTACGATTACAGTAAGAAATATGCAAAGAAATATGCGACAATTCATGAGTTATTTTTGATTTTTGTTTTTATTTAAAACTTTTTGTTTTTGACTAATAACAAAATAACGAAACTGTGATTAATAACAAGACTAGTTTAGTGTTCTAATGATAGCAATTAAGCGAAATATTAATATACTACTCACCGAAAACTTATGGCTTTTGCAGCGAGAAGTCTATTACATTCAGCTGTATCTGGTAAAGGTAAGGGTAAGTAGGGACTTTCATTATCTTGTTCAGTGAAATCAAATCTGTGAATTCTTGGCTGGACCTTCATGTCGCCGAATGGTCCTTTGAGAATGAGATAATGAAGTGAGAGAGGACAAGTCGTCTTCGTTTTGAGGATCAACTGAAAAATAAATAAAATAATTTGTTGATGTTCTAAAAAGGAGATTAAAGTATTCATAAAAGAGATTACGAGATAAATACATACTTGATAAGTCATATCACGTTCAGAGCTTTGTGTTGGATCTCGTTGGCTATTATTTATTCGTGCAGTAACAACCCACTGATTGTTAAATGCTGTGAACCGAGAAGTTTCGTAAAATAACTTGTGCACAAATTCGTCTGTGCGATATGGCTTCATTTGTAAATCTGGAATACAACGATTTAATAAATAAATGTAAGAAATATGAAAAATTCTAAATTCGTGGCTATATTACCATTAAAAGTGATTTTTTCATATGAAAGGAGATCAAACACGTTGTCAAAGAGCTTACGTTCCTCTAAATTTTTTTCGTCTATATCACGTAATGCTTCCATCACATCAGCTCCTGTACGATGTGGATGAACGCAATGAGCCTCATGCTCTGGACGTTCATGATTAGGTCCTCGCCATGGGCAGCCAATCCTGCTGTATTTACAGCTTGATATTCTACAAAAAATATAAATATTTATTGAAATTACATAATTTTATACACAATATTAAATTTAATTATTTGCTTTGATGTAAAAAATTACACTAATTGATTGACTAAAATAAAACTTTAAAATTTTAAATTTATTACTTTCAAATTTAAATGTGATCTCATTATTAAAATATTCATTAAAAAACCATGGAAAAATTTACCTTTCTTCACACATAGTTTCCTCATGGCGCTCTAAAGAATTTCTAGGGAATTCCTTGGCACAGTACTGACATTCAGCTGGTAGCTCTGAGACAGCCTTTTCAACAGCAAGATTTCGAGATGCAGAAGTCTTGCTAATCTCGATTCTGCAATTAGGACAAGTTGCTAACTCATCTCGCAACCTGGCATCAGCCAAGACATGAGTGAAGCAGCCAGCACACATCAAATGTCCATTGGTACACTGTGAACATCAATAGAATAAGTATTTTTAATCTTATTCAAATGTAATAGAAGATGTAAGAAAAAAAGTGCTTCTCGAAGAATCGTATGTTTATGTTACGAATTCTCATCAGGCGAAGCAAAAGGCATAATTAGAAATTGACTTTTGCTTTTACCATTTTATGTAATTAAAAACCAAAATAATATATCCAACAGAAAAAACTAGCAATGGAAATATGACTGATAGCGCACTGATAAGATTTCCTGTTAGTACTTTTGGAAAGACTAGGATAATTTTGTTCTTCGCTTTCATTGATATGAGAAACCCCTTCGATACACACTAATCAACATAGAATAGTCAAACTAAATCATGTTTATTACCATTACTTTGATGTTTTATAACCTGAAACACAAAACATTATAGGTACTATTAATACCTTGTATATACGATTTAAACCAAGAGGTAAACTCAATATTCTCTTGCAATGTTTTTTATTAAGTGACGAGTCAAAGGATAAACAGTTTATAATGAATATCTGATTTAAGAAAGGGATGTAGGGATGGATGGATGTAAATAGGATAAAACTTTAAGGAGAGAAAATAGACTTAAAATAACTGATCACTTTCAAGTTGATTTTTATTTAACAAAATAGTTTCAGGCTATACATTATAATACAAAAAAAATGGAATTCTGTGAACGCTTCATTGTTTAATTCTCGCTCTCACTCTCTTAGTACATATCGCACAGTGTTTAATGTTATGACATTTGTAGTTCTCTTTGTATTTTACACCAGCGCAAAACTTTATTCTTTCTTAAACTGTTAAATACATTAATGTATTATATATTCTTATTAATAAACAATAAATGATCGGAATAGTCACCAAAATATATGATTTCACATTCTTTTAAAGAACAGTATAATAATTTTCTTTTTTGTTTAATTAAAATGTCCATTAGTCTGTTCTATTTTTTTAATGAATAAGTTATATATGGTTCTAAATGCGCAATAAATAATTAAATAATTTGTCTTTCCACATAATAGTAAATCATAAATATGAGTTTAAATTAAGATGTTCTTCTTAACATTATAAAAATTAAATGTTTCTTACGATATTTATGACGCTTAAAAAACACCTAACATGAAAATATTTTTTAGTCTCAAAGAATTAAAGAGTAATCTATACTACACACTGACAATAACTTATTTAATTATTTTAAATAGAAACTTTATGTACAATATAAAAAAATAAAAATTATCTGAGATGTTTTTAGTCATCATAATTGTAAATATAATTAATATTTAATTTGAATTCAAAATGTTTGAAATATTTTTTTTTTTTAAATAAACAAATATTACAATAACTTAAAAAATGATTTTAATCTTCAACACATCGTCTTTTTCCATAGGAACATGTATTCACTTACCTTACTCATAATGACATATATTAATATGCATGTGTCTTATTGGAAAATACCTAATATTTTATATTGGGTAGAAATTATCATTTATTTTGATACTTTAAGACCTTTTATAGTTAGATTTGTTGCTAAAAATCCAGGGTACTTCATAGGCCTAATATATTCTACATGACTGTTTTTTTTATTATACATTGGTATTTAAAATTCAATTATTTCAATATAAACTGCGAAAAATGAATTCCGAAATAGTGAAGTTGCTTTTAAAAAAATGATAGCAATAACGGTAATCAAAAAAAAAAAAAAAAAAGAACAAAATCTAAATTTGAGAAACCTGCGTTACCAGTATGTCAATAAGTGTATATACGCGTGCGTCGAGAGGGGATAAGCATAAATCCATGAACCCGGTGGAGGCGAGTCTGAAGAAATCAAGGCGAGATGAAAGGGAAAGGGAAAAGGCCTGCAAGGGGGCCTCTCTTTCTCTCCATACAGTGTGCGCGGGAGCGCTTCGTCATCGTCATCGCAGCAGCGCGTATATGTATATGCTGCGCCCACGACGTCACACATGAAGCAGCAGGCCAACAGCAGCACCGGGAGAGAGAAAGAGACAGAACCTGCCCCTGCTCGCCTGCCCTCCTCCCTATATACCAGCAGGCGCTGTCAATAGCGGACAGCTGTTTTTCGTGTGTCATTCTCTCATGCTTGCCAACGAGATAATATATACGTATGCGGGAGACGAGCGTCCCTTCTTTTTTTCTCTTTCTTTCTCTATTTTTTCTTGCCTCTCGGGAAATTCATCAAGATGGAATTAATTAGGAGGGAGGGGCTTGTGGGGAAAGGTCACGCGATTGTAATATCTATATATGTGGAGTACACTCGTACAGGTATAATATGCCAGGCTTCCTCTTGTTTCATTGTCATGGACGGAAAAATGAACACGTACACGTGCATTAATAATGGTTAGCCCTGTGCTATTTAGCCTGAAAGTAAGATTTACCGTTTTGGGGCTGCACGACAGTACCGTTCGCGTAATATATGCCATATACGGGACGTAGCGAGGCTAGGTAGGAAATATTTGAGGTTAATTTAAAGGGACCGAGACGAATAACAACAACACCACAGCGTGTGAACGGCAAAATAAAAGCCAAGTAAAGCAGCGAATAGGGAAAAAGGGTTAAAATTACGGAAGTGATAATGAGGTAGCAAGGAATTAGCGCTGTGATGGCACAAGAATGAAAATAATTAAATAAAAAAAAGAAAAGCATTCATCGAGAGCCAGGGAGGTTTGAGGTTAGGCCGAGGGTGTGTACGCACCTGCTGAAGATCTGTGTGTCTTACATCATACATACATATAACACTTATATTGATATATCAAAAGGTTAGAAGAAAGAAAAAGCACGTAAGTAGTGATAGTCGATAAGAAGAAAGTAAAGAAAAAAGTGTGAAAAGTTAGGTAGAGTGGTTGGATCTCGTACCTGGTAGACAGCGGCGCGCGGCAGGTCGAAGCACACGACGCAGCAGAGTATGCCGCCTAGCCGCTGCTCCAGCTTCTGCTCGGGCTTGCCGGGCAGGGGCAGGCCGTCCTGTCCGAGGGACCCGCCGGCCCCGGCGCCCAGCGCCTGCAGACCGCCGGCCGGCAGCTTGCGCCGCTTGCGCTCGGGCTCGAGGAACTCCTCGGGCTTCTCGAGCTCGACCTGCACGTCCCGAATGCTGCTGGGCGCGGCGGCGGTTGCGGCCGTCGACGCGCCGCCAGAGCTTGGCATCGCCGTCGTCGTCATCGTGGACTCGGCCGCGACGCCACCGCTCGAGGAGGCCGCCTCGCTGCTCGACTCCGCCATTGTTCTCTCTCTCTCTCTCTCTCTCTCTCTCTCTCTCTCTCCTGGGCTGTCTTGCGGGCTTTTTTCACTCACTCACTCTCCTCTCTCTCCCTCTCTGGGACACAGGTTCCCTGCAGGCCCAAGGACCGAAGGCTCTCGCTGCCGATGCTGCTGCTGCTGCTTCCTGGGGTGCTCGAAGTTATTGCAGCCCAGCCGCCCTGCACGAGCGGCTGAGAGGGGATGCAGAGAGAGAGAGAGAGAGAGAGAGAGGACGACTGCAGTCGTGCGCTGATGCAGGGTGCTGATTCTGGCTGGCTGACTGCTGTCGGATGATGACTCAAAACTGCCTAGATGTCAAAGAGAGACACGCGTGTTAATGTTTGTTTACATTTTTTTTTCGATTTGCAACAATTTATTTTTCTGTTATGGAGTGTGACTTGGAATTATGTGCTGTACACTCAAGTTGGAGCAGAGCGTTTATTTACAAGCAGCGCGCGCGTGTCTGCTCCGGAGCTGCCGAGCTTTTGACGCGGCTTTTAAACGTGCCATTTAAATTTGATATTTAAAAATGGCCGTCCGGTTTAAAGAGATTAGCGATTTATTCCTCAGGGAAATGGCCGTGAATGTGTCTCCGACACGATGGAGTTTAAATTTATTTCGAACGGTATATTTTTTTATTTTTGTTTTTATTGCGTTTGAATTATGTTAATGATTATTTCAGCATTTTTTCATTATTCGTTGCAAATTCATGCCGGAAATTTCATTTTCTTTTTGTTGTAAAACATGCAAAAAAAAGATTATACGAATCAAGAGATAGGTATAGATTGTCTTTGTTCTTTTGTAGAACCAAACCTATACAACGCAAAAAGGGCACGACATTAGAAGAACGCACAAAGACCAAAAGAACAAAAGCTCTGCGGATCAATAACTTTCAAAGAGTCAATAACGTTCAATGATGTATTTCTTGTACCATTTGAAATTAATTTCTTTATAAACAAACTTATCTATGAATACTTTGAAAGTACCAAAAAAGTAAAAGATAATAAGCTTAACCAGATTATAAGTACATGCGCATCGCAAAAACTACTCATCGAAAAAAATGAAACACGCAAGCGGCTAGCCTTCCCTCGGCTGTTATAATCTCCACGTCAGAGTCAGAAAACGTAGAAAATTGGAATGCAGGCGGACGAGACGGGAAGGGGAGAGATGAGAATTATACTTGACCGATCGCCATCGTAATACATTCTAGCATATACAGAGGCGAAAGAGAAAGAGAAACAGCGACCGCTATATAAGCTTGAAGCCGCTCTCCCGTCGAGGAGAAAAAGAACGCGGTGATATATATATATATATATATATATATATATATATATATATATACACATACGGGTATAGGACAATGCCTATATCGCGAGATAGAATCGATGTGTTCGTCGTCGTCCTTTCTCTATATGTACTATGCTACGCACACTTTTCCGCGTTGTAGCTACCATATGCGTACTAAACAAAACGGCCAGCCTTGTATGTATTATGCGCAAAGGTGTCCGGATATAAAAGTAACGTTCCACGCGCTTCCGTTCGTCCTTTGGATTCCATCTCCCCGTATATTCACGTTCGGTCTTTATCGTGCAATAACAAAACTGGAATCGAACACATAAATATTATATTGTATGATGCGCTCTGTTCTTCAGCTGTTTACTAACAAAATGACGATCGCAACATTGTCGAGGATTGTTGATATATCTAGTGTATACCACCAAACGAATACAACAATGTGTTTTTCAATATTAAAGCGATAAAGAAAACTATGTATTATGTACTTACGTACAATAGGTAGAGTAACTTACTTAACTTGTTAGTAACGAATGTTATAATATACAATAACAGCAATACTGACATTTACCACTTTAAGCTCGCGCGTTACATAATTTTTTTACATAACACAGCCAAACTACTAGCTCGAGAAACTCACATTCGGCAGCGCGCCTTCGAAAGCTGCAGCGTCGAAATCTAACCCGCTCGCGCGCGTAATCTCGGGTAAACAAGAGGCCGCGATTATGCCAGCAGCGCGCGCGATTAAAAACAGCTGTTCCGAGGCAAAAAGTGCATCCTCTCTACGAGCGCGAGCGCGCGTGCGTGTGACCGTGATCGTGTGTTTATGCGAGACACCGCGCCGTCTACTAAGTTCTCAGATTTTCGCGTGTATAGGACGCGCGCCGCGTGTATATATGTGTTATGCAGTTATGTTGTGTGTCGACGTCAGAGCGGGACACGAGCGCGATGTAGACTGCACGATGTCTGCAGTGTAGTGCAGGGGCGACGTCGCCGCCGTCGAAAATAGGCGTCGCGGTGCACAGACTGAACGCGACGACGTCGAGTGCCTAAAAAGGCAGTGTATATAGTTCTTGTGCAGTGAACGAGTTGGGAAGAAAAGCGACTGGAATGGAAAATATGGGCGAAATACGCGTACGCGATGGAGGTGGATTGTCATTTGGTTTGGAAACTGTCTGAAGAAATTTTAAATTCCTAATCGTCAACTAGAACGCATATACTTGATTTCGATATTGACACAGACAACATTCTGAAGCACTCGTTTAAGCTTGTTAGTCAAAATTGACTTGCCACCCTGCTAGTGGAAATGAAAAAAAAAGTGAAAGAAGTCAGAAAACAATACAAAATGTAAGAAAAAGTAATAAAACGTAAGACACCGTAACATTCTGTTGGATTTCGGACAATCTTACGTTTTGTTACCGAATGCAAACTATGTTATATTATGATTTCTTACATTTTTATATTATTTACTTACGTTTTTATATTATTTAATAAATGTTATGAATAATTAGCATCTTAAGGAAAATGTAATAAAAAAATAAAAAAGAAGAAATTATGTAAATTCTTACATATTCTTACAGTTTGTTCCTTTTTTAACATATTCTTACCTTTTGTTACGTTGTCCTACGATTTGTAAAAATTCGCTTTATATAAAAAAATTCAAGGAAAAGTAAAAAAGATTATAAAACGCAACAAAACGAATATAAAACAAAAAATACCTTTTCTTCCATTTCCTTATTTCTTCTTACATTTTAATACGTTTTCTTACTGTTTCACTAGAATGTACGTGCTTCAAAAGATGAATGTTTGAAAATAAAAAAAATCAGTTTTCGTAATAATGATTTAAATAAGAAAATGAAGAACAAGCTCAGAATTTTGTTTGCTGACAGTTTGTGTACAGTAAAATAGTGCAAGTACTTATGAGGTTATGTTCTCTCGCTTCTCTCGCCTTTGTTTTTGTCCGTCTCTACGCGCAGCTGCAGTGAATACGTCGCGCAGAAATTATTACGATATAACCGACAATGCACAATTGTTGTGAGCTTGCCAAGTTGCCAAACTCGAGCGCTCCGTAACGTTACACAATATTAGTCCAGCTTGTATCGCGCGCAGAGCACTGATCGATGATATTTCGGAGCATTCCGCATTTAAATGACGAACAGAAAATAGAACGCAGAAGAAACGACCGTAATGCAGGTCGTATACGCGTGTATACCTATACGTATATACACACAAAGAAGGGGGAGAGGGAGATAAAAAAGGAAATGCGCAGTATCTATACCTACGAGCATGCCCATTGTTGCGTCTGCTACTTTCTGTATGTAGTCAAAGGAAATCCGTGAAATTACTAATCACGTATTACAATAAAGCGGTATGCGCATACTTTTAAGTTCGTATTTTTAATTATAAGATGCGATTTGGCAGGTTAAACGGAAATTCACAAAATAATTAGAACTGTTGACGATCACTGATCTTAATTCATGATTTCTCTAATCGTGGTAAATAAGTATTACCAAATCAAATCAGGAAGAGAAAATTACACTTCGATGACAATGAAAATTCTACTCTAAATCAGCAGTGATGTAGTAATTCAGTAATATTACAAGAAAAAGCGTAGAGAATGAGGCGAGAATTCTCAGTAATACCGAAAATGCCCCAACTAAAACCCAAACGTTTTGCAATGACAGTTACTTCATCTACGTCGAGTTTCTTTGACTACGCGCAGTCGAGATTTTTTAACAACGAGTACCCGTGCGCCATCACCCATTTACACATACACAGAGCCGTTCTCGTGTCTTCGTGGCAAGACGCAGCGCAGCTCGCTCATTTCCCACAATAAAGTCAGCTGCGGCCACGCGCGACAAGCCTTTCCCTATTTCCCTCAGAAATCTCTTATCTCCGGAGTCGTTAACGGTCGCAAACGCGGGCGATGACAACAAGTGTCTTACCTGAAGTCAACGGAGGGAGGGGGATGAAGGGTCGATCCGCGCCGCCGACACGATGACTTTTCCACGCAAGTGGAAAAAAAGAGAAACACACAGGCTGAGGGCTTTTTGTCCGTGCTGCTGCTGCATGCGCCTCAGCGATGGTGAAACCACAGGTGACTCGCGTGCATCACTCAACGACTGACAACAACGGCAGCAGGCGCAACACTAAAAGTTAAGTCCTGCGCGATCAGCAGGGCAGTGCAGCAGCGGGGAAACGAAACGGAGCGGTTAATACCTATATACCTATACACCGAACGCACACGCACACGCGCATCAGAAAAAGTAGCAACTCGTGTGTGCGCGAGCTGCGATGATCCCTGGGCTTAGAGCTGCTGCTGCTGCTGTTGTAGCTGGCTGCATGTTCTGCTGCACTTTGTTTGTTTGCGAGAGTGTGGCATGCGCGAGGCGAGTGTAGCCGAGCGCCGCGGCTCCAGCTCCGCGCTCGGCAGTCTTCGGCTCGTTGAGAGAGATGCACTACGAGGGGCGAAGGGAGAGAGAATGGATAGGTGTTTTAGGGATAGGACAGTCGAGCGGTTGTAGCGATGAGTTTTTTTAGGCAATGCCACGTATTTCCCCTTTTTTATTATTGTAAAAATGTTGAATTTCTCGTTTTATCGGGGTATTTTAAACCCTAATTATGGAAGTCTGTGGAAAATAATTGTTATAATTAGTAACGTTTAAAGAGTGTTATAGAGTTAAAAGAGCGTTATAGAGCTATAGTCTCACAATTACAAGTTTAAATGAAAAGTCTACACATTCAATTTTCTTTTTGGGAATACTATGATGTGTCGAGTATTATATACGACAAAAAAAGGAAAAAATTCCTAGACGCATTTTTAGAAAAATTAAGAATTTACGTTTTTTATGCCTAAAACTCCCTTCTTTTAATAAATTAAGGTTATGAAATCGTAAAATTTTTAATTTATCCTCACAAATATTACTAGTCCCTAAATTTTCCCTAAACTTAATAAATTATGAGACCGGATTGTAAAATAAACCTATATATTATGATCTTATTCGATTTCATCTGGATCTTGAATCCTGTTTCATACCCTCGTTAAAATTTTGGAAGTAAACGGATTGAAACGGGCGGAACGGGTTTAAACTGACTGATCGGGTTTAAAAACCGGATTGAAAATATTTTATTATACTTCTTTCTGTGGAGTTCGTGGATGCATGAAAAAAACTTTCAAGTTGAGTGTTATTTCGTACCCTCATCTAAAATTGGGGGGTTATTAGACTTGTACAATATAACGATTCAGTTCAGGGTACGAAATGTCACTCGACTTGACAGTTTTTTCCATACGGGATAGTAAATGATTAGAACGGACAGAAACAAATTCAAAAACCAGATTAGAATGGATTAGACTTTTTCAATCGGTTTCAATCCGCCACTTGAACTATGGTATACGGTTATATTATTATTCGAATCAATACAAAATCAGTTGATTTGCGGATACGTTCGGACAAGATAAACAAATCAATCCGTGGTCTTGTCCGGAACTTGAAATGAGATCAATAATTCTGTGACAACATTTACAAAATTAAACTCAACTATACGAGGTCTGTCCCAAAAGTATCCGACCTACGTTCATATCTTCGCGCGGAGAGACTCAGGCGACCTCTGGAGGGTACGAACGTCACCAGCAACTCCTAACCTTCTCGTCAGTAGCCTGAGATACCGATGAAACGCCTTAGTTCCCGCGCAGCGTGTATTTGTTTACAACGACTTTTTTGCGTTCGTCGCAATTTGCTTATTGCTAAAAATGGCAGAACGAACCAAACAGCGAATTTGCATAAAATTTTGCTTTAATCTCGGTAAAAGTTGTGCGGAAACTATTGAAATGTTGCAAAAGGCCTTTAAAGATGAGTGTATGGGCAAAACACAAATAAAAGAGTGGTATAGGCGGTTCAAAAGTGGCCGCATATCTGTTGACAGTGATCCTCGTTCTGGTCGACCTTCGACGGGAACATCGTCGGATAATGTCGAGCGTGTGCGTGTCGCAGTTGAACAAGATCGTCGTTTGACTGTGAGAGAACTGGAAGATGAACTTGGAACACCAAAAAGTACTGTTTGACGAATTTTAACCGAGAATTTGGGAATGACTCGTGTGTGTGCAAAATTCATCCCGAAACTGCTCTCAGACCAGCAAAAAACCTTCGATTAGAAATCGTTCAGGGCAATTTGGAAATGATTAATAGTGATGAAAACTTTCTTAAAAAGGTTATTACTGGTGATGAGTCATGGGTTTATGGTTATGATCCTGAAACAAAACAACAATCTTCGCAGTGGAAGCTTCCATCTGAGCCTCGGCCGAAAAAAGCTCGTCAAAGTCGAAGCAACATCAAGTCAATGTTGATTGTTTTTTCGATTATGAGGGCGTTGTGCACCACGAATATGTCCCTACAGGCCAGACAATCAATAAAGAGTACTACGTTGAAGTTTTGAAAAGATTACGTAATACAATCAGGAGAAAACGACCGCAACTTTGGGAAACCGGTGACTGGCTTCTTCACCACGACAATGCTCCAGCGCACGCATCAAACCTTGTGCAGCAGTATTTATTGAAACACAGTGTTGCGCAGCTCCGCCAGCCTCCATACAGTCCTGATATAGCTCCCTGTGACTTTTGGCTGTTTCCTCGATTGAAAATGCCGCTTAAAGGACATCGATTCGACAATAAACAGACTGTTGAAACTAATGCGACGAATGCACTAAAGGCGATTCCGAAGTCTGACTTTCAAGAGTGCTTTAATAAGTGGAAACATCGATATGAGCATCTTGTTCAATCAAATGGGGACTACTTTGAAGGATGCCACCCCCCGGATGACGAAGAATAAATTAAGCGCCGAGAAATCGAGGTAGGTCGGATACTTTTGGGACAGACCTCGTATATATGTTACATTTAAGTAAAAATTCAATTGAACTAACGTAGACTTTGGGCCACTTTAAAATTTTACACTACTCCAAGTTTACTTTATGACAACAATTAAAGTTCTAAAGCAAGTGCTAAAAGTTGAGTCTTGAGCTATATATAGTGATATATTTGTAATTTAAATTCAATTAATTATTTAAGCATTGTTAAAAAATTCGCGCTCTTATGTTTGCTGTTTTGTTTAAAGATGTATTATAGTAAAGATGTATTATATAATCGCGAGTAGTGTCTCTTCTGGTACAGCTTCAGTATGTGTGGCTTTGTCTCTCCCACTTGGGATCTCACCGTGCTCGTAACTGGTTGTTTTGTCTCGTCCTCTCATGCCGTGTATTTTTTATATGAACAATAATAAATCAAGAGTACTTTATTATTTATTGCTCCTGTCATTTCTTCATACACCTTCATCAGGTTATGGGCCCAGGCACATAGTCGAAGATCTGCACAAGTTCTTGTCGCCGGACATGTGCGCGTAACTGTAACAGTGACTTCTTAGTTTTTGGAGCACCGAGATTTTGGTATAGAGAACAGCATCAAGGCGATCCGTCCGAGCGCCGGTATGTTTTTACCAATTGATAAATTGGTCGGTCGACAGAATTATAGATCGTGGGCAGTTCCAATACGCGCGTATCTCGAAGTTGAAGATCTTTGAGATACAGTTGAAGCTCCTCCAGGAGGCCAGTTGTCGACGGACGCGAAGAAAACTCAAAAAGGGCGCGGAAGAATTATACTTGCAGTTGAACCCGACATCTACACATATATTGAAGATGCTAAAACAGCAAAGGATGCATGGGATGCTCTTTCCAAAACCTTCGACGACCCTGGAATGAATCGCAAGGTTAATTTACTCATTGAAGTTTCGACAACTAAGTATGAAAATTGAAAATCCATGGAGGATTATGTAGCGCGCATAATTGCTGCCTCCAAAAAATTAAATGCCATTGGCACCAGGATACCGACGGAACTGGTTGGTGCATTAATGTTAGCAGGCTTGCCGCAGTCATACAAGCCTATGGTGATGGCTCTGACAAATTCTGGGCAGAATGTCACCGCAGATTTCGTCAAAACCAAACTTTTGGAAGAAATTGAAAGCACAGGTAACGGAAATAATTTTGAAATTCAAGGGCTTCATGCACAGGCGCTTCCTACGCGACATTCTGTATATGGCGCTACCGCCAGATAGCGCCACGGATCTCACAACGACGCTCTGCACCTCGCCGTAATTCGAGCGTGCGATGCTTTAAGGTGGCTCGAGCGACTTTTCAAAAATACTAAATCACATTAAAAATATGCGGGAAATATACTTTAAATATTAAACTTTTTATTGCTTTCCAAAAATCATAAACTCATCGACTAAATTATAAAGAAAAAAGAGTTGAAAAATGAGTCTGTACAACACGTAGCTTATGACGTTTCTGTCATTATCTGTGAGTAATTATTCTGTAGTAATGTTGTAAAATACTAAATCATAACAAGAAAACAGGTGGTTATACACTGGTTTATGAGGATTACAATGGCATAAAAATAATTGTGAGTAGTCGATCAAAATAGAGAAATAATAATGATGAAAGTGTATAAACTAACGATTTACTACAATTAACACATTAACTACACTCTGTAGTACTTTCTGCGCATGTCTATTACAAGCGGCAACATCGCATTTCAAAATGAACATGAAATGGCGGGAAATTTAAACTGACTAAACTTTAAATTGTATAACTTTTATTTTATTTGTGACTACTTTATTAATACTATTCAGAATACATTATTTATTTAGGAGTAAAAGAAACTTGTAATAAACAAGAAAATCAGTGTAAAAATCGTATAAGTACATTTCATTATTTTATAATTGTGGAGTGTCGGAATAAAATCGGATAATTGCAATTTTAAATGTCAATCTACTTAATATTGTTTATTATGGAGTAAGTGCATCTTAAAGTGTTGTTTTTATGGTAAAATATTAAGTTTAAGTATCCAATAATGTAAAATATATAAAGACAACAGTAAATTATAATAGATAAATACAATTATTACCGAAACTTGAATTATCCGGCTTTGTTCGACCACTCCTCAATTAAAACACTTTTCATACATTTATAAATTTATATTTAATCGCATGATTTTATCATACTTAAATTTTAAGCTCGATATAAAAAGACTTCAAAAAATACATTAATATCATTTGATAGTATCAGATTTTCTTTTCAAAAGATGTTATATAAAAACAGATGTAAAAACAGGCTATGTACAAATTCAATCAAAAACATATATTTATATATGAATATATTGACATAGCATCTTTTTGACACTGGCTTTTTACATAACATTTTTGTCAAAGTGATATTTTACATAATAACTTTTTAAAAATGTTTTAATACATAAAACTCGTAAATTTGTAATTTACTTTTTGTCGCATGCACATTATAAGGCATGTTTATTTGAAACTACTACAGAAATCACAAAGTAAACGTCATGGGCGCACATGTTCTACCGGATCAGCTGATCCTTGCGACGTTGCCACACTTACCGAGTCAGTAGAGGTCGAAAAAATTGTTACACCCACAGATAAAAGAAAAAGTAAAAAAAATCGAGTTTGTTTACTCATTTATGTCATAGTTTTGACATTAACATACTAGGAAGTAGTAATTCATGTTTTTTCTGAAATTATGACTATGTAATAGCTTGCTAATGCAATGCTCCTTACGGTGCCCTCGCTTGATACGGCACCTAACGCTCGAGCCACCTTAAGGGATAACGCCACTCTAGAGGCCGAAAAAAAGGCCTAATTTTGACAATTTATTCTGGGATTATGGGAAAAGGAATAGTATTCATATTTAGATGGTTCATTTAACACATACTGATGTATGAAAAAAGAATTTTTATTATGATTTTTGTACAAAATGGCGGCGCTACAGCGGATCTGCGGAAAAAGACTTTTTTGAAGGTGCTCCGCGGGCGCACCAATTCCTCGAAAACCGTGAGAGCTGGAACAAAAAACCAAAAATTTTCGGAAGCTACATACTAATAGCTATCGAAGTACGTAGGATTTTTTTTATTCCAATTTTTGTAGAAACTCTGCACTTCTGCACAAAATGTATGAATTTTCGACTACAAAAAGAGTAGTAAATTGTTAATAAAACAAGTCATTTTCAAAATATCAAAAAACGGCTACGTACTTCGATGGAGAATATATTTGTGAAGTTACTGTAAAAATTGTAAGTCGATCCATGCAATGGTGTTGAAGCTATAAGTGCGCCCAGTTTGAAAAAATCCGTTTCGAGAAAAACGCGTTTAAAGTTTTCGGAGCATTTAAATCCTTGAAATTTTTCGCCGTACATTTTGCCATCTCTATTAATGTCTGACTCCTCCTCTTCCTTCCTGGCTGATTTTAAGGACATCCGGGCCTCTCTGTCATCGTCTGTTAGGGATCTCTCGGAAAACTTGATGCGACTCGCGTCCGCCTCCACGCAGAAATTATAGCAGTTCGGTCCGATTGTCAAGCCCAAGTGTTGCATCAGCTTCATGACACTTGAAAGACCATCATTGTAGATACCTACAGCAATATATACTGCGGTATCGAGCACGTGTTTGCCATTAGAGAAAGATTTTGGAGCCATAAACCAGACAGTCGCATTGAAACTTTCGTTGCTATTTTGTGTGAAGCCGCCTTCTTTTTTTTGCGGTGAACTTTTCGTAGGGCTCAGAATCTATGATTCCTTTGAAGGTTTTTGAATCTCCGTCGCCCACGTTATTAGCGTACTTCAAATTGTGCAAAGATTCTGAGCGCTGGAACATTTCGATGACGGCGTCCACTTCCATCTTTCCTGCGGAGCCGACGTGGTTCGCTTGGCATTCATCTTTGTGAGTTTGGCTCCACTCCTTGCACTCGATGATGTCAGTTTTGGTTTTCCAAAATTCGCAAGCTTTGCAATATTTAGATTTCACCAAAACATCGACTACTTTGCCAGTATACCAGCCGATAAGTGAAACAAACCCGTAAAGAGATGAAAAACCACGCTTCCTCCACGAACCATCACCAGATACAGTAATGCCATTTGGATCGTCAGTTTTTTCTCGCTCTTTTTTAGCTGCAGTTTTTCATACTGAGCTTGCAAACAGCTTCTGCTTCAATGGCAATTTTCTTAACAACTGTATCGTAAAACGATTGAAAAATTGGCCGCGGGAGATCTATGAAGGCGCAAAACTTTATAATGCCATTCAATCCTATTCCTAGTAATCGCATGGCAAGAACAATTCTGCGATTAATATCATATCCTTTCTCAATAAATGGACAACTAGGAATAGTAATCTGATCACAGTTTTTACAGGAAATTACAATTTTTAAACCGAAGCCTCGCTTTCCAGTTTCCGTGAACGTTACATCGAATTTGCATTTTTTACATACAAGAGCTTGCAATATCGCGGAGAATACTGCTACAAAATTCAGAATTCGGTAACCGAAACCTTCATTTACTTCAAAATCATCGAAGTTTACATCTGATAATTTTTTAGCCGATGTACTAACGTTCTCCAGGCTTGGCTTCTCCAGCTCGTAACGGTTTTGCGGCCGTCGGTTTGATATTCTCGGTCTTTTTGAACTACTCCTTCCTCCTTGGCCGGTTTTTTTGTCACAATACACGACTTTTCTCGAACTCATATTGTTTATTCGAAAACTTTTACAATAACAAAAAACGTTATTAATATTTGAACGAAAATGTACGGAAAGAAAATAAAGCGTCTGCACGGCGTCGCTTGGCAACTGTACTAGTTCACACACACACACACACTTCTATTCAGTGTTAGTACACCCTGGTGGACTTCTGAGGAACCACAATGACCATAAGCAATAGAATTTGGACAGGTAGGAGCACTATATAGTCGATAAATCAGAGCGCGCCGTCGTGGCTGATTCAGCCGCCACGGCGCTCTCCGAGGCGCTGTGGCAAAATCGAGAATTGGACCTCTTACAAATTTTAAAAAAGTATCGTTTAAGCCAAAAAAAAAATCGATTTTTTGAAAATTTTAGACTGGTGTTACCCCTTAACCCTTTCAGTCACGCAATTCAATTCATTTGGTTATGGAAGTGCAAATATATGTTTCCAATGTATTTTTGAACGAAGAATCCAAATCAAGTGTCAAAAAAATTATAAAAAAAAAAAGAAAAAAAAACGAAAAAAAAAATAAAAAAGAAAAAAAGAAAAAAAGAGAAAAAGAAAAAAAAAAGAAAAAAAGAAAAAAAGAAAAACAAAAAAAAAAGAAAAAAACATAACTCTGCCACAGACGGTCCCAAGCCCGTGTTCTAATGAGGAGGGGGTTTTTTTACTTTCATAACCAAACGAATTCAATTTCATGACTAAAAGGGTGGTTTTCACCCCATTTGAAGGGTTGTTTTTATATTTATAAAATTATTGATATCAGATTCGTATTCTACGATCAAAAATACATAGAAAACGTATATTTGTACTGCGATAACAATAGAAATCAAATTTTGTGACTAAAAACAATAGGGAGCCGATATATCGGCTTCTGTGACTGAAAGGGTTAAGTGCAACCGCTTCGGCCATTTTGCAAACCAGTGCACTGCTCCGGAACACAACAATTCAAGTGCGTGTACAGCCGCAGTAGCCGACGAGAGTGAGGACGAGGACACAGTGTGTGCGCTTTTTGCCTCCGGCTCTACTCACGCGGTGAACGTCGACGCCGCTCTCGTTGACACTGAATCGCGAACCTCATCGGCTGTCCAAGCACGTTTAGCAGTGAACTCGGTGGCCAGTAGTACACAGAAGGGCGAATGGATCATAGACTCAGGTGCGTCTACGCATATGTGCTCCGACAGACTGCACATGACACATATTTCTGCCTCTAAAGTTCAAAGTGTCTTAGCAGTCAATAAATCAAAAGTGCCAGTTCACGGTCAAGGGGAAGTTTTGTTACAGTACAGTGGACCGAAAGGGAAACGTCAAGTACTGCTGTAGAAGGTACTTCATGTACCTAACATAACCTCTAATCTGATCTCAGTCAGTGCAATTGCCAGAAAAGGACGTAAAGTGGTTTTTCATGGAACTAAGTGTCAGGTGTATAACCGTATTGGGCTTTTGGTGCTGGAGGGCAAGCTGTGTGCGAGCAACATCTACAAGGTAAAACTTGAACCGAAGATTTTTCAAGAAGACACACTCCATTCCGAACTCGCTCTTAATGCTTCCATCTCTGCTGATATTCAGTTGTGGCACAGTAGAATGGGGCATTTAAATTCTGCATATTTGAAGCAGCTTCGCCAAACAGCCATCGGTATTGATTTTAGAAACACTCAACTTCTCAATTGTGAGATCTGCGTTGCAGGTAAATTAGTTCAGAAACCTTTTAAATTAAATAGTAATCGTGCCGCTGGGATTCTCGAACGTGTACATAGCGATATGTGTCAGGTCGAGGAGCTATCAATTGGCAGGGCCAGATACTTTGTAACCTTCTTGGACGATTACTCCAGAAGAATTTTTGTGTATTTTATAAAGCACAAGGACGAGGTTCCAGATGTCGTTGTCAAGTTCATCAAATTTGCTGAAAAGCAAACTGGTAAGAAAATGAAGAAATTCAGAACTGACAATGGATGTGAATATTTGAGCTCTAGGCTCAGATCTACATTGAATGAAGTTGGAATCAAGCATGAGCCGCAAGGAGCAGCTATTAGCTGGAATAGAAGGCGACAGTCAACAGTAGCATTGTGGAGCACTGAAGCAGAATATCTTTCATTATCAGCTGCCACTCAAGAGGCTCTGTGGCTTCGTAGACTGGCTTCTGAACTCTTTATAATTTGCAAAGAAGAACCCTTACACGGAATAAAAAGATCCGCCACGTTGGCTAGGTTTCTCCGGCTATTTTAGCAGCAGTAACACAGCGCGGAATATTGAAGAAGGTGGTATAGAAAGCGGTACTAGCGATGCGCATTCCTCGCAAAGTTTTAATGAACCTCAAAGGATATTTGCATGATTTTCTCGTCAAAGCGATTGATTAGATATTAGGTTATATAAATTTGACAAATTTTAATAATGCAAAAGAACTAGAGCATAATATTCTAACCTATAAAGTAGTGATTTTAATTAAATTTGAATAAGTGAAAATTAAATTTATTTCTTAAATCAATGTATATATCGCTACTTCAGAACCATTAAAATAATGTATTAATACATTTAAAGACTTTAGGATTCTCTAAACTTATTATTGAACAATCAGTCTGCAACAGTATATAAAAATATTATTAAATACCTATGTTTAATACAAATTATAAAAAACACGATTTAAATACATTAAGAATAATATTTTAAAAGACTTTAGCAAGTAAAATAAACGAGTTTAAGAGAATATAAATAAAATGTAAAAAAAATTATCATTGAACAATTTTATTTTCATACAAAGTCAATGTACCGTCACGGCCCCAGTTCCTGATCAGTACTCAGTTGCGGATCATTTGGTTACATTTATTACTATCTTGACTTTAATGTATACAAAATTTGTTTTAAAAAATAATTAGTAATAGTAAACTATTTCGTAGTCATATGAAAGAATTTTAAAAGTTACTAGCAAAATACATTTTTAAGATAAAAAATGTTAAAGTTGGACGTTGTTGGCAACGTCATGATTGACACCATCTTACTGCAGTTGACTACAAGTGAGCATGCAAAGAAATTTACATCATTTCATTAAAATTTTGTAATAGATTGTAAAAAAACGTATGTAATTAAATTATTCAACAGTATATTCGTATAAATCACTTAAAGCATTCATATATAATATTATTGATATTTGTAAAAACGTGTGATTAGAAATAGGGTCCAAATTCTTATCGTTTACCCAATTCCTGATCAGTATTAATAACATGTTTTATGTGTGTTTAAAAATCTTAAAATACACAAATATTTGTAATAACATAATTCTATAAGTAGTTTTAATCCATGCGTAAATAATTTATCATGCAAAAGTCGCAGGAAACGTGACAATAAATCACAACACTATGTGCATTTTATAGGTTATAATATATGCTCGCAAGCGAGTCTATATCGTGCAGTAGACAGAGTACGTATAACCGAACCTTTTTACCTCGCCTACGTTTCCAACCAAAAAATGTAATATTTTAGTATATCTACTGTATTAGTATTGCTTAATAAGTTTTTGTTTATCTACTATATAAAATGCTTATACGTCAATAATATATGTGATCAGGAATTGCGTCTTGATATGATCAGAAACTACTCCCATACAAATCTTAAGTGATCAGGAATTGCTCCCACAGCTTTTTTTCTTTGAGACTTTATATTTAACTTAATTTTGATTATTTATGTATTTTTTCAATTTTATATTAAAGATTAACTGTTATATTTGTTATTAGAAATTTCATTTTCCATGAATACCTTATATTTACTCTTTGACACAACAAATAACGTGACGACGTGCCTTAACTGATCAGGAACTGGGTCCTTGACGGTATCTAGTTAAACATTACAAATTATATGGGGAATTTAAGTAAATGAAAATTTTAAGATATTTAATTTTCAATTAGAGGTCGTTTAAAAATTAAGTAACGTTATTTTTGTCAATTTTAGCCTTTCCCCCTCCCCATTTAACGCAATTTCGCTGATTTTAATAAACGTTTCCTTGAATCGTACTGAGAAAATATTTATTGAATTGAGTAATACCAGTCTAAACATAATTAAATATTGACTATTTTCAAATAAATATTTTCTGAGTACGATTCAAGGAAACGTTTATTAAAATTTAACAATTTCTTTTCAGTGTAAATGCATATATGGGAAAATCAGCGAAAATGCGTTAAATGGGGGAGGGGGGAAGGCTAAAATTGACAAAAATAATGTTACTTAATTTTTAAGCGACCTCTAATTGAAAATTAAATATCTTAAAATTTTCATTTACATAAATTCCCCATATAATTTGTAATGTTTAACTATGTACATTGACTTTGTATGAAAATAGAATTGTTCAATGATAATTTTTTTACATTTTATTTATATTCTCTTAAAATCGTTTATTTTACTTGCTAAAAGGTAATATATAGTCTTTTAAAAATTTATTCTTAATGTATTTAAATCGAGTTTTTTAAAATTTGTATTAAAAATAGGTATTTAATAATATTTTTATATACTGTTGCAGACTGATTGTTCAATAATAAGTTTAGAGAATCCTAAAGTCTTCAAATGTATTAATACATTATTTTAATGGTTCTAAAGTTGCGATATATACATTGATTTAAGAAATAAAATTAATTTCCATTTATTCAAATTTAATTAAAATCACTACTTTATAAGTTAGAATATTATGCTCTAGTTCTTTTGGTTGATTTCGTATCGGAAGTAATCTTTCGTTACTTTGTTTTGACACTGGCTACTCATTACCAAAATTATTAAGAAATCTTGATTGGAAGAGTGCCATATACAATTTTAATTCATGTTATTAATAAAAATTGAATGGTTTTTTGCGTTTAAGGGGGTGTCAAAGTTAATTTAGGAATTCAAATTTCGCGCCTTAAATATTACCGACCGAACACTGTAAAAAATCCTCTTGTAGATTTTGTGAAGTCAGATGACTTCCCACGAGTTTCGAACTCGCGTATAGTCAATATTACGCATTACTGTGTCAATACGAAGTACGAATGAATGCTATATACATATATTCACTCATGTTCTAATAATGTGTTCAACTAAGACGCCTAACATACCGAGCAAAAGACCGTACGTGCTTGGGTCTCTTTTCACTCGAGACGCATTTTAAGGGTTCCTCGAAATGAAGAGAAAGACAATGTGTCTTTTGTTTTACTACGCTGAGAAAGTACGAAAGCTGCGCCGTACTCTCAGCACCGAAGATCTACAGAGTGTAAATTGTAGAGAGAGGGTAAAGGTCTCACACGAACTCTCACCCACACCAGTGCAGGCCGTGCAGCCTCCCGCTGATTGGCCAACGACGAGAAGGAAAAGCCGTGGAAATTCTCTCTCATTCGCCAAGAGGAGCTAAGGGTGGAGACTCTCATACCCCTTCCTCCTTCTGCACCCTCAATGACGCCACCAATGTTACCGCCCTCAGGGAGAGAAGAGCGGAGCAGCATCATCAAGAGCTCACCAACAATCAGTCCGAGTTCGACAGCCGATAGCGATACTTTTGTATTTTTCCGTGTATTTATATTAGAGAATATACATAAAATCTTAGGAGGTTATCCTAAGTATCTTTTAAACGTAAATTCATTTACACTGAGAGAATGGTTCAGTTAGGCTTGCCGAAGTCGCATTGCTAAGTTTGCGGAGGCCATACTTAGTCTGTCATTCTTACTGAGAAGTTCGGTAAAAACTGCGGAACAGTTCGGCTGTTTTGGCGGATATGTATTAAAAGTGATGTGTGGTGTTGCGCATTATTGTAGCCTCATTATCACGTTTGTGATAAGGTAAAACAGAAGTAAGGTTAAAGTAGAACATCGAAAATGTTACTTAGACTAACTAATCATATATAATAAGGTTACAGTAACAAAAAAATAAGAAATTCATTAAAATATTCATTATTTGTGAAAAAGTGAGGTTAGGCGTATAGCGCGATGCACGGAGACTCAGCTGCTGAACCTGTTCCGCTATTCTTGCCGTATACATACTACCGAACTCACTTCGGTCAAAACTACCGACCAGTTCAGCAAGTTTGACCGATGTATTCTCTCAGTGTATCTTATTATTTCTTTTATCCTTCCGCGTCTTGAGAGAGCATTTTAATGCTTGCTTGATAATTTAAATTACACGCGTGTCACGTTCGCGAAATAACTAAGGTAAAAGCACCAGTACTGGGACACTTTTGGGATGCCCGTTTAGAAAGACTTAAATTCTGAAATCTGATAGCAAAATTAAAAAAATATATTAGTATTATCGTGTAGCCCGGGAGATTTCCTATCGATTGAAAAAAAAATTTTTTTTTAAACCTTTTCTATGCGAATAAACAGTGGTTTTAATAAAATAGTTCCTGGCTGCAGTAGTGGGACACGATGTTTCGAGTTGACCCAGTACTGGGACAAACAATTGGCACCAATACTGGGACAGTTATTAAGTAGCTTTATTTGTTACCATTCTGCAAACAAATAGAAATAAGCTCATTTTCTCAATTCATTCGATAATACTAATTGATTTACATGCTTTTGTAGTTTGGTAAGAATCGGCAAATTAAAAATCACAAAAATTGATAAACTGAGACCTGTAACCCCACTTTTTGAGGTTATAGGATTACACCTCCCAAGCTAAAGTTATAGATTTCCAAAATCCACTATTTCCGAAATTCATTCCAGTTGACATTATTGATTGTTATTTAATATCTTGTTTAGTAAGCTCTAAAGTAGTTTTCAATCACTGAATCTAATTATAATTTGTATATTTTGAGTGTCCCACTACTGCTCCCTCGCAAAACTATGGAACCAGAACTAGGACACCGAATTGTACAGAAAATAATTATTGTTTTCACTAAATACAACTTTAATCGTATTCGTGAGCGTGTCATCTATTGATAAAAACATTAACTTTATCTGGTAGAGTAAAATATTTCTTTTGAATGCAAAACTCAATCCTCAGAATTCAGTCAAATCTGCACGATTCAGTAGCGTCCATCGTTACTCTCGGATCCTGCTCAGAACACATTTTTGGTAAAAGCTTTGAATATAATTTCTGCCGCAGAGCTGGAATAATTCATGTTTATTTGAATAGTTGATACCCTAGACAATAGATAAAAAATTTTACTATAACGATTTATGACTGTATTTTTTATGAAAAGAGTCATTTTTCGTCCGTGTCCCACTATAGGTCTCAATTTTTTATTTGTCCAGGTACTGGTGCTTTTACCTTATATTCTCGGCCAATAAACGTAAATAGAGAAATTCGCGACGTCACAATTTACTACTCTGAGAGTTGGAAATAAAAAGTTCTAGTCTGAGTGTAGTGATTAAACTAGAAAACTAAAAATTTACAAGCGGTGTTGTAAATTTACGTGTGACGGTGTAAGCCGTGATGTTTGAGATTATGATGACTAATTTTTTCACACTTTATACTCGAATGAAACGCTTTATTGGCTATACCTTTTTCTTTCAAGTGACTGTATAAATATTTTCGGGATTATCCCTTATTGTATTAGCCAAAAAGTATCCAAATTTTGAGTAAAACTGGATTTTTGCATTCATCTTACATTTTTACCTAATACTACTCTGAATGTAGTACTTTTATTAGATTTTAGAACTCTTATTAGACTTTAGAACCTTTACTAGATTTTCGTAAATTTACAATTTTCTGTAACTTTACAATGACTGTAAAATTACTACACTCAGAGTAGGATTATTTTTTTTCAACTCTCAGACTAGTAAATTTACAATTTTGTTTGTGAATTTACAACGGCGGTGTAAACCTACTACATTCAATGTAGGGTTTTTACAGTGGCGTTGTTTTTTTACTACTCTCAGACTAGTAATAGATTTATAATTGCCGTTGTAAATCTACGAACGACTTTTTACAGTGAACAATGAATAATTTGATATAACTCGATATATATACCTTATTATTCAAAACGAAGATGTCGTTGCCCTTTGTAATACAATTATCTACCACTGTTTGAAGTTTCAAACAAAAACTTCAAAACCTCTACGAATGACATTGGAATAAAATTTGAAAGGTTCGAGTATGAGCTAATATAAATTCTCCTTCGGCTCGTGCTAGCTCGCCTACGACTCGTACTGTAAACTCACGCTCGGTCAAAAAAGGCCCACTTCTAGCCCTTGGTACACAATGTACTATTATGTTGCATACTTTAAGAAAGTACTTACGGCCATTGCAATCTTTAAGAAACATTTTTTTAAATAAATCAACTTTTTTGCCAGAAATCGGTAGACCTCTGCCTTGAAGCATAATTTTGTTTAAAATGCAAATGAAATTGAAATTAAAAAGAATTAAATCAACTAGAATTTTTTAACTAATTAGACGCGTCAGATTATTTTAAATAGTCTATATTAGGTGTTGAATATATATTCAAAATTTAACTTTTAAGATTGCAAAGTCTCCAGAACACCTACTTCATGCTTTGCAATACATTTATATGAATGTAGAAAGTCAAATTGGGAATTAAAAAAATAAAAAATCAAGGAAGCAGATTCATGCAAATAGTACGTAAATCGAAAAATTTAAGAAAACAGAAAGCCTTGTTTCTTGTATGCACACACGCTAGGTACAACGTTAAAGGTCAACATTTTACATTCAGGGGACAAGACAAAGTTGAATCTTGAAAAGAACATAAATTAATTGTATATTGTTAAAATAGCGTCTGTCCCATTTTTTATTTTACTCTATTGATTAATCGTTCCTAACTTCTGTAAAATAATACCAAAAACATTATGTAACAATTATATGAGATAAATACTTAAGCAGTTTTGTTCATACAATTCGATTATATAAGTATTTTAAAAAATGGATCTTTAAAAAAGTCTTTTTAGTACATCGAACTTTTATTAGAGAAACAAACTGCAGCGTTCTTATTCATTAAAAACATGTCAAGTTTTGTTATATTACTGAAAACTAACATTTTGTTACGTACGCGATTTTAACAAAATAATATTAAAATGTTTAAGACCTGATTTTAACATATATTTTTAAGATATTGTTAAAAATATTTCAAAATAGACACTGAACTGACAAATTTCTTAGTCACAAAATGATATATCTCTCATGAAAAAAACACTCGATTAAGTGTTATTCATCATACTCAACTAAAATCGACTATTCCTCAAGTTGTGTAATGCAGAAAGTGTTAAATTGCACTTAACTGTTGAGTATTTTCAGCACGGACTCATGAGTAATCTAAAAATATTTTAGGGTCGATTTTCTTATTTAGTAAGCTCTCAATTTTCTTTGTCAAGTCGAATTAGACGCGGATTAGGACGCGGAACAATCTGACATTGAAATTTTAAATCATATATAGACCGAAAATCCAACACTCATATATGACAATAAACTTTTTAAAAATACGCAGAGGTAACATTTTCTATTTTTGCGTAATATCTAGAAAAATTGATTATCGGATAGAAAAACTAAATTTGCGTTTCTTAAATACCAAAAATACCTACAAAATGAGACCTATAAGGTTAAGTTATCTATATTTGTTAAGTTGCAAAGTGCAAAAAACGAACGTTTTTAAAAATGTTAATAACGTGTTCAAATTTTGAGATAGACACTTAAAATTCACATGAGTTATGGATCATAACGTACTTAAAAAACATACCAAATTTCAGCCCGATATATTTATTAGTTTTTAAGATAACCTATTTGTTTATTAGAAAACCCACATTTTGAATTCTAAATTATAAGGGTTCGGGTAATCGTACAGTACCGTACCAGGAAAACGGATGTAGGCAGTCAAAAACTTATATAACTTTCTCTTAATACATCAGCCCTTGCGGTTCCGCTAATTTTTTTTTTTAAATTTTGACTTCGGATTCGGAATCTACGCCATTAAAAACCGCTATATACCCGTTTTTTTTAAATGACCCCACGTTGTCGTCCGAGGGTTAAATCGCCATTTAAACCTATATAATAGAAAAGTATAGATTATGAAAAAAGAAAAGTAATGTTGAACTTTAGCAACTTTTTTCTTTTATTATTTTTATTTTTATTTCATGAAAGTATACCATACATAGATACCGAAATCTCCAAAACCTCAATTTAAAAACAAATCGACAAATTGTTATGCCTCGAAGTCTCAGACATACATTATTTTATAAATTAAAAATGTTCTTTTGGTTTATATAAAAAGTTAAAGTAATATATTTTCGTTTAAGTATTGACCGCAAAACTGTCTGATTAGATACTAAATATTAAACAGTAATGTTTTCCTAAAACCATATCGGCCTCAGAGCTTATGGTAATTTAGTTTTGTATACTGTTCTCGTTTTTGAAGATTTTTAGGAAACTCTACTTTAGAAGCGTTTATGCGCCTATCCTCGAACTAAATGCAACTTTAGTGAATAATACTAATTACTTGAATATTACTAATGTCAATTTTATGTTAGTATACCGAAGGTTGGGCATAAAAAGTAAGACTTATAATTATTGCTTAAATTGTTTTATTATTAACATAATTCAACATTATTATTGTGTTGAGCAAGTCAAACGTTCACAGTCAGTCAAGTTGGTAGCGGAAATCAGAGACACACTTTTAAGGTGTTGTTAAACCCCGTGTTACTGGTAAATACGGGGAACCACTTTTTTTATTCATTTTTAAATTTTAAGAAAATATCTCTATGAAAAGTTGTTCTTTTTGGTTAGAACAACAACTTTTCATAGAGATATTTACTCAAAATTGAAAATGAAATGAGAAAAGTGGATCCTCGTATTTGTCGGTGAAAGGTGGCTTTAGCATCACCTTAAGGTGCTGCTCTTACATACAATTTTTTTACTATTCAGATAGCAGGCTGCTGTTCGATGTTTTTTTAATTTTTTTAAATATATTTTTTGCAATGTCAACTGTCTAGTATTTTAATCGCTAAAAGCGTTAGTGACAAACTCAGCAGTCACTCATCCATCTATAATGTCGTGACAGTTCTAATAAAGAAATAAACCTACACCTGAAATCACTTTTGCAATTAACAAAACTCGTAGCCTAGAATTCAAACATTCGATGAATCATTCAAATACGTTCTTTGACTTATTAGTGACAATGTAAGAATTATTGTACAATATACGAATTCTTTGACATACTTATTCAAACTATGCTAAACACCGAAGAACACTTGTCTCCTTAAAGAAATCAAGTGTCATCACAGATAATGGGCCGGAATAAGGGGCCTGAAATCTAAAATCGCATTCCTCAAAAATGGAGTAAAAATCTAGTCTGCCAGAGTCTATGAAAATTGAACGGTAGGAAAGAGTTTACTATCTTGACAAATGCTATAAAGCCGTAAATGCGCGCCCATCTTACGCGGGGCCCATTCCTTTATGAACTTTCGAGACATCATCATTCTGAAAAGTCGAAGATGCGTAGTTTTTGTACTTCGAGCGTTACAGATCTTTGGAATGCAAATTACATAGCTTTGGTTGCTAATAAATTATACAAATCAATTGTACAGTGGACGCCTATACAAACAAGGCAAGTCATGTCGCGATATACGCAATACTTCCTGCATATATCAATTGATTCTTCTTCTTTCGAATAATCAGACACCACCCAAAATCTGATCTTAACGCTTAATCGTAACGTATTAAGTACTTCAGATAATGTCGCAAATAAGTCGTCAATGTTATGTACAAGTGCGAGCAAAATATTTGTGAAAATCGCACGCTCAATCTGTTGCATACTGGATTTGGCTATTTCATGTATTCACTCGTCTCACTAAGTTCAATTATTTCTTATGAATAGAAAGCTGCTTAGCGGACGTTGATGGTCTTGACGACGTGGTCTCTTGGACGACTAGAACATAATAAATAGATTAGCATTAAAGCGTATTAATAATAAATACTTTTAAACCGAGTAAACCGTATCAAAAAAACTAAATCAAAATTTTGTCATTTACAAAATAATATTCTTTGAACAAATATAAATAGAGAATTTCGAGCGTCTATGCGCAGCGAGGAGAAAATATTTTCTCTTCGCTGCGCATAGATGCTCGGAATTCTCTATATTCCATTGACTTCTGAGTTCACATGAACAAAAGAGGCCTTACATGAACTTCTTAAAAAAAGAAATACGGTGTGTATCAGGGGGAGAAAGGGTTTTCCAGACTCAGATGATGATCATCATTCTCGCATAGAAAAATCCGATGTTCTCCCCTTGTTGCATAATGTACCATTAATAAAGCTCTAATTTACCGCTTGGTTAAATCTAATAAAAATGTTTAGAAACAGACTTTTGTACGTTATGAAATAGTTAATTTTTAGTTTAACGCTTCCGATACCAAAAATGGCTCATCATTTTTTTCCCCTAGTGCTACAAGACACGTATCCGAATATATGACACAAATATAGCTCAGGAATATTTTATAAAATTGACCATTTTTATGGTGTTTTTGAAATATAAATATGCATTTATGACTTTGAGTAACGGGTTTCTTATTTTATGGACTTTGAAAAAACAAAAGTACCGCTTTATATTAGAATGGATCCATTGTAATTGTAATAAGCACTAATTAATATTACAATAAAAAATTATGGTAAAAATGCCGAAGCACTGCGGGAAAGAAAATGCTTATACATTGTCAGCAGCGGAAATATTAAAAATACATAGTATTAAAGAATTTCATAAAATATTAGAAAAAGTGCATCCACTTTAAAATATTGAAGAAAAAAGCGTCTTAATCTTATTTGCCTTGGTCAAGGTAGCACCAGCGCCACTTATGGCGGAATCTGTAGTGTAGTGGGCTAATAGGGGTTACAGCTGATAAATGCAAAGGGAAGCATAGAAAGTACTACGTTTTTTATTAATTTTAACGATATTATAATCCACATTGATGTATTTTAGGTCGTATCAATAAAGCGAAAAAATGTTAAGGCTAATATAATTTTTGTGTCTGCGAATCATTGTGCGAAATTAATTTAAGATAGAAAATTTAGCTCTGTGCGCAGTCATCTGCTGTCAGAAGTAAAGTGTTATATATATTATCTACTGAACATTTTGTATATATCTATCTATACTACAGACAGCAGACGCCTGAGCACAGAGCTAAATTTATTATATTAAATACATTTCGAACAATGATTCGCAGACACAACATTTTTATTAGTCTTACCACTTTTTCACCTTCTTGATACGACCTAAAATACATCAACGTGGCTTATAATATCGTTAAAATTAATTAAAAATTTAGTACTTTCTATGCTTACCTTTGTATTTATAAGCTGTAACCCTCATTAGTTCACTTCAGATTTCGCCTCAATCGGCGCTGGCGCTACCTTGACCAAGGCAAATAAAATGAATAGCAAATACAGCCAAAGGGTAATATTAAGTAACATTTTTAAAAAATTTAAGTTATTAACAGTTTCTGGAAAATAAAGTTTTGAAAAATGTATAGAATCAAAAAATACCCGAAGTCTTGAAGGTTGATGCAGTTGTACTTTCTAAGCTCTCTAGTTTTCTCTGTATAGACGGTTGCTTATTCGGTAAGCTCACTGCAACTTGACTTTTCGGAGCTATCAATGAAGACATCAATGTGCCAGTAGAATTCGTCGAGGCGTTGTACATCTGTTCTATTTGTTGTGGCGTCTCTTGATTATTTTTGGTACTAGAAAGTTTATCAACTCGACTTGATAACGAATGTAACAAATTCTGAAGAATCTCCTGATCTCTCCTCTTGATGCATTCCTGCTGCAACGTGAGTATTTGCGCACTAGCATTTTGTGCCATATCTTGAAGCGACACTACTTTTTTCTACAAAAGAAGAAGAACGTCAATAAAATAATGATATACAAGTTATGTAAAAGCATAATTTTAAAATTACGTACATGATCGTTAGCTAAATCCTCCTGAGCCCATGTAATGTTCATGATTAAGGTCTCATTTATGTGCGTTAAATTCTTACTCAACTGTGCAATTGTATCCCACAGTTTCTTGGTTTCTATAAGTGTTTCATTGCTTGGCACTGACTGAGGTTGTTGAGTTGAATTTGATAGGCCCGTCAACGTATTCTAGATAAATAAATATTTTTATCAGTATTTTGTTCAATTGTATTTATGGATATATTCCAGAGATTTATTTTATTATTATTATATAAATATTTAATTTTTTCAAAATCATACAAATTTTTGATCATTTTTGCGACACATTAGAGCCATGCTTCATTTTAAAAAATAATATAAAACTTGAATTAATTAAAATTTTACATTGATAACTTTGCAGAGAAAAAAGTTTTAATCAATTTAATAACGACAAGATATTGTACTAAATTTTTTTGGGTTTAACCCAGGCCTGTCCCCTTAATGACTAGTTAAAACTTTTAATAATTAAAATACGTTAATAATTCAATTCAGTTAATTAATAAATTACGTTAACAATTCTTATACAGGATTCTCTGTATAATAAAATTATCGATCAGTATTTAACAGTTATTACAGCGGCCATTTAGAGAGTTACGCGCAACTTGACAGAATCTTACTGAGAAGGGGGGGGGGGGGGGTCAGATATAAGGCAGATATGTCGGTAATTGACCCCTCTTTTATAACGTCTAACCACCTTCACATTTAGATTAAAATAAATAACTTTATTATTCTTTGATAGCTCTATTTGAATATACCAGGCGTATGTCTACTTGATAACATCTTAACATTTTTTATCTAACCACAATAAACAATGTTAAGTTGTTGTTTAAATGACCTCTATCGCCGTTTTCAAATTTTAAAAACTTATGCCAAATATTGATAAATATTTGAAGATATATCTTATATTATATATACATATATATCACTATCTTGGCATACTTTGCCAAATCCACATTATTTACATTCTTATGCTACTTGAAATACTCGCTCTAAATTATGCACACAAAGAGATTATTTTTTAAAAACGATTGTTACAATATTTTATCTCAGTTTCTATTACTGTATCTACTGTATTATCTAATAATTTCGTTGTGTCATGAAGGAAGATCGCGAAGCACAACATTGTAGTATGCAATATTTAGAATTTTACCTGGTAGAAATTTAACGAGTTTTTATCGTTAACATATTAATCAAATGGATACATTATTAGCTAAAATTTACTCCTTATTACTATTAACATTATCTAAAACTACTAGAGCCACTATCCCCTACCTAACTATTATCAAAAAACTTTTGCATTGCTATTAAACTGTTTCTACTATATAAGCAGAAACACCTTTATAGGCAAATATAGAGCTTAAAATTAATTTTTTTTAAGTATCTGTATTCAAAATACCTCTATCTTTATTAAACTTTTCCTTTGTTCATCTTGAGAGTTCTGAAGACTTAATGTACTATCCTTCAACATTTTGTATGTAGTCTGTAATTCATGAATATCTATCTCTAACTGTCCAATACTATTTTGCAGAGCTTTAACGGTATTAGGAACGCTGGTCAATTCGGGCGCAGATTTGAGCGATACTTGCACTTGTTGAAGTTCTTGCTGAAGGTTGGATATCTGGAAATTGAAAATTATATGTATTAGCATCTCTTATATATATATAAGTAATTTGAGATTTTATTAAATTATGTACTGAGCTGACCAATCATTATATTATTAAGTTTTGTTAAATGTAATGCCACTTTGACACATTAAGATTTAAAAATGTTATTATTAGTTAAACGAGCGCAGCATACTATTTAGTTAAGTTTTAAAAAATTGTTTACCAAGTAGGCATACATACAATTTAAGCCCGGAAGATGACTAGTTCGACTTACGTGATATATAGAAAATTAAAGTTAAAATATCAGATTTAACAAGTTTTAGAATCAGAATAAAACTCAGTTTTCAATTGTTCATTTCTGCGATAAATAGAATATATGATTCATTCGGCTTGTGTTATCTCTACATTTAATAAACATCGATTGAGGCTTATACATTTTATATTGATTCTCTTTAAGTGTCAGCGCGAGTGTGAGGTATCCAAAGAGAAATTTATTACGTTCCTGAAGTTTATGCTTCTACACTGACAAATCCATGGGCATTAATAACTCCCACTTGTGGTGCAAAATTTTCACCACTGAGAGACATTGGATGTTTACGCACCACTGCGAGCAGCTACAGTCGCTCGCAGTGGTGGGAAATCTTCCCCACGAAATAACAACGCATGTTTACGATCACGCGTGGCAGCAAAAGTCGCTCAGCGTGGTGTGAAATTAGCCCCACAACTGCGCGATGTTTGTTTACGGCCACGCGTGGCAGTGATAGTTGCTCGCTGTGGTGTTAAATTCGTCCCACAATTGGCGATTATGGGGCCAATTGCACACCACGGTGAGCGACTTTTGCTGCCACGTGTGGCCGTAAACAAACATCACCAGTTGTGGGGCTAATTTCACACCACGCGTAATGTATAATATGCAATCTTGAACCGTGGGGGTTATTTTCAACCATGGTTTTCTCAGTGTAGAGACACCTTGGGGCGAATTTTATCCGATGATCTACAGGACCATTAATTACACGCAATGAGTTAAACGAATCTTCTATCTCCAATTATAATCATCTTCATGCACGATATTTTAGATGAGATTTATATGTAATTTCAATTATATCAATCATTAGCATTATGTACAACGATGTCATTATTAAAACTTACTGTTTTATAAATATGTCCTATTTAAGTTGGTTCACTGGTGAAATTTCTAAATTCTCGGTATTAAATTTTAAAAATCTGGGGCTTACATGGAATATTTGTTATTATTATATAAAGTTACACAGCAATTTTCAGATTTTTTTGCCTACATATTCAATGTTATTCAGCATAATGTGTTATTTTTTAGCGAAAATAGGCTATATTCAAAATAGCCTTCGCGCACACCACATTGTGATACACTTCTAAGAAAATTCGATCATATTTTTGAAGCTAAAAATAGCTAATATCGTTTTTAATTTGACTAGATTGTTTATTATATAGCATTAAAAAATATATATATCAGATTTTGTTTCAAAATTGTTATATAAATACCATTATTTTATTAAAAATTGTATTATACACAAAATGTAAAGCATATCACTTAATAAAAAGAAACGATCGAATTTTTATCGAAAATATCTTAAAGAATATATTCTCAAAGTTTCAATAATTTCTATGATTTTTGTATGCGCGTGGATCAATTTGTGTCCAAATTCAGGACTTTGATAAGACCGTTTATCGAACGATGCCTATAATTCACAAAAAAATGTAAATTACAGAATTTTTTCTTATACATATAACAGTAGTATTGAATAAAATAAATTGTTTCTAATGTTAAACAGATAAATGTGAATAGTATTAATGGAAAGAAAATGAATAGAAAAATTTGTCAAAATCATGAAGAAACACCCTAGAGCCATCTTAAGTTAAAAAAAATTTAACCTTGAGGGATGTTTAGCATCGGAATGTTTTAAAGTTCATTTCATCCGTTTGTAGATTCATCGAAATCCGGCAAAGATAAGAAGATTAAAAGCTTACCTGGCCGGAAAAATTGTTGAGCGATCGATTCAGCTTTTGAATTTCATCAGTAATATGCGTTATATTAGTTTTAAAATTCTTGTCAAGGGTGTGGCACGTCTGCAGGGCATCAGGAACACCTTCGCTACCTGCGATCACTGAAATTTCAAAACATTTATAGATTATTATATGTAAATAACACCTTTAAATTATCCTTTTAAATTATGCATTACATTAACTTGGTCAAGTGTTCGTGTGAAAAATTAGTGAATAAATAATTTACGAACCATTTCTTATTTTGGTATAATCACTTTTAAAAATGGATACAAATTTACTTAAAAAAATCGATATTCAATGAAATTTTGTAATATGGTATATCTAACAAGGAAGATATTGTTTACTAATACCTACACTGAGAGAAACCCGTTTAATCATAATTACTAAGCACTCGCCTAAAAACTTTGTATTACTAGACTTTTTAAGTAAAATTTACTATTTTATTATAATATAATATAAATGCGTTATAAAAAAACAATTTATAATGAGTATTGTGATCTATCAAATTTGTGCTAGGAGGCAGCACAGAGATATAAGATTGCTATGCTCTGAATGGCTGGAATATTACCCCGGTTGCACCATTTACTGGCTGGAGTTAGGTGTTTGCATTCCTCATTCAAACTTAATAGTGTTAAAACTAAAATATTTTAAAGTAAATGAAATTGAGCTATTTTTATTCTTAACTATTAATTATTGTCTTTACATGATTAAATTCTGAAAAAATAGCAAATAGTACTACTTTCTTTTAGTTACCCAAATTATTTTAGAATCTGCTATACCAGAAAAAATGTTTGAATCCTCTGTTAACTTCAAAACTTTTTAGTAACTGATACTATATAATTCTCTCAGTGAAATAATGAAGCCCAGCACTCATAGTTTTTTCTAATAATAGTTTTTTGTTGTTAATGTATCAGCTGTTCTGCTCTAAATATGCATTATTTACACTTAAGTTTTTACTGTAGAAAAGTAAGATAAAAAAATGTGTTTTGTAAAAAAAATTTTAATTTTTCCAAAGCTATAAATAATTTATATATTTAAAGATGGTGACGAAAAATGTATGAATAATCACCGAAGTTAAAAGAATTTTCGAATTTGTATGCATATTCCGTTGCTAAATTCGATGGTTTATATCTTTGGATTGCTTTAATGTTCTTCTGCCTACATTTTTTTCTTTTGAATCACTATTTTACGATGTAAATACTTATAGAGTCATGATTAGAAGTAGATAGATTCTATTTTTCGCGAAAATTATACATGTCGCGACTTCAGAACCAAAGGGTTCTATATCAAATTTTGACAGTTTTACGAGAGAGACGATTGAAAATCTCACCACGAGTACTGCGAAATGTTACATGGTATTTAAATGAAAAATATATAACCTATTACAATAAAGCTCAAATATTATGGTGTAATTAAATTTGATCTTCAAAACTCCTTAGAATATCCTGTCGTAAATTATGAAATGTAGAGATGGAACCATTGAGCTCAAACTTTTGATAAAATATGTCGATATTTGTCTGTATGGAAACTTTTAGTTTAGCCCATTAACAACGAGGTGAAGTTAGGTTCTTTCTTCAATTGTTAATTCTTTTATCACTTTTATTCAAATTTACACATTAAATAAGATTATGCTTGATTCAAACAAAATAATATATTCAAGCATTAATGTAAAATCTGGGGTCATTTAAATGGATTTGTTTGCTTATAATTTAAAATACGATATAATTGCTTATAATTTAAAATACGACAGACAAATATATATCTAAAACTATTTAGTTTGCCACATTTCCAAGATAGAACCCTTTGATTCTCAAATTTCTTTATGAAGCGTATTTTATATTCGTTAAAATCGAGTTTAATATTTGAAATTATCAAAAATATTTACTACCATCGTATAGAGAATTTTTGGTGTAAACGTGATATAGAAAGCTTTGGTTCTGAGATTGCGATTTTTAGAGTGAAACAGCTGATATTTTATGAAAGGGCGTATCAGATCTAACAATACAAGTTTTGGGCGTAAATTTATTAAAGATATCTGTATTTTGTATGCAGTGAAAATAATCTAAAATAACACTACTTAAGTTAAACACCAAAAAAAAATTGTTAATTTATTAAGATAATCGTAATTGATAGTTATATAAAATAAAGTAAACTATTTCCATTTTAAAAAATTTTCCACAGAAACAGGTGTATCAAGTCAGCATAAACAAAAGTCTTACCTAAAGAAAACTAAGTTAAATAATCTAAAAACTTTCAAGACAACACTGAAATAAATGTCAGAGCAACACTACATATATATTTATGAGCTCTGCTCCATCGAAACTTAATCTATATAGGTATATATATATACCCTCGTCGAAGAATGGAGTACATTCAACAGGTATAGGTCACACAGTGTGTCGCGCAAATACCTTGATCGAGTTCGGCCCTGAGGGCGGTGAGCTGCTGGCGCACGTCGATGAAGAGCCAGATGAGGACTGCGGTGACGAGGACGCCGGTGCCGGCCAGGAAGACACTGCAGGCCCGCAGCAGGCCCGGACAGGCGCCTCGACCGGCCTCGCGGCCGCGCACCTTACCGCGCGTGCCGCTCCTTGTCGTCGACACGTTCCAGTACTCCGAGCGCTCATCGCTGCTGTCCGTCAGGAGCTCCTTTTTTGTTGTCATTGCAACACACACATATTTTTGGTTTTTCTTTTTTCTTTTGCTTTATTGACGCTCTGCGTTGTTTAAAGGAGTATGGGACAATTATGATGAGAAAATGATGATATTTGGTAAACTGCAAGATATATGCATACAAAAAACCCAGTTAAATTTTTGAGAGGTGAGGTTAATTATTAAGCTTGATACCAGCAATTATTTATTCGTACATTCATCACGGTCTCTTATGGAGAATAGCATTTTTGTGTACTTTATTTATATATATCTCAGCAATTGATAATGATATCGTAATGAAACTTTTTGTACTATAAAAAAGTATATCTGAGGAACGATTTTCGATTTTAAAAATACCAATTCATTGGTTATTAATATACGAAAACCAATAGTTCATGACTAAAAGTAACGTTATTTTATACTCAGCTGCTAGCATTTCGTACATTTGGCAACAGCGCAATGGTGTATGTATACATCGCATATACAGTACGCCGAGTACGCGTCAGTGTGAACATATTTATAGGTATACAGTACATGTAGTCTGTCCGTTGTGCTTACATACGATTTTGAGGAAAATGTTTGAAAATGATAGTGAAGGGGAAAACCCTAAGTCATTTTACTGGAAAGGAAGGAGAGTGTCTGAAAAAATCTATAATCAAAGACGTAACCAACTAGAATTGGGTAAAATCGTCAGGAGTATATACGGTATGAAAAAGTCACACCTAACCTAAAACAGGCGGTGAATCATAATGCAGATGACAAAATTAAAGAATGTTCAGTAGAAGGTCGACGTATCGTACATGTACAAACTTTAGCACATCAAATGTTTTGTAAGAAATGCAAATCAATACACTTTTAAAACCTTTTTCTCAATCACTTTCATACTAAATTAAGTATTTTATTGTTTTTATAATAATATTTACTATACAAATAAATTTTATTACTAGATACAACATTTTTTTGAGAAAAAAAAAGAACCGATTTCGAAAAATGCACTAAAAAGTGTGAAATAATTCACAATAATGTTCTCGAAGTCGGCGCCGAATTACAAATTGACATATACCGTCACCTCTTTTTGTTTCATTGGGAATGTTATTCTTGACTAATTGTTTGATAGCGTAGTTTGCGTACCGCCGCTAGGTGGCGATGGCCTAAGCACATTAAGATTATCCCGGGGATAATACATAAAAGCTCGCGCCAGCAGTTACAATCGTAACAGTATTATTTGAATTATATGTGATAGTTTAGCCGATGACTATCATTTGAAGAAGACTGTTGCATTGGAAGTTCGTTTTAAAAGCATTTTCTCTCAAACCAGTGATTTCGATTACGAGTTATTAACTTTAAGTGGGATATACGATAGTGGGACACATATTTCGTTCCAGGTTTAACGAAATTGGACCAATTTCAATATTATTTATAAATTATATTCTTGAGCAAGATACTACCATCACGGACCCTATTGTGGATCAGTGCCTCTATTGTGAATCAGTTTATGTTAAAACTATATTGTGAAAGTTTTGCGTTACTTTTATTATTATTTTGAAAGCACTTATTCTTATGTAACAAAATAATTAAAGAAGTAATGCAAAACTTTTATAATATCTATTTAGAAGTAAATGATTCACAATAGAGGCACTGATCCACAGTAGGGTCTGTGACGGTATACGTCAATTTCTAATTCGGCGCCGACTTCGAGAACATTTTTGTGAATTATTTCACACTTTTTAGTGCAGTTTTCGAAGTCGGTTCTTCTTTTTTCAAAAAATTTTCTTATTTCAGACTTTTTAGTTGTAAGGGCTGAGTTTCATTCAATTTATATTGTAATATGGGTCAACTAACAAAGGATGCTGCACGTAAGAGAAAAGACCGTTTGCGCGAAACGCAAGAGGCTAAATCTGAACGCCTTTCTCGAGCAAAGAAGAAAATGGCAGACATTCGTCGCAAGGAATCTCCTAGCAAATGCGTTGAAAGGCTGTCCCGGGTGCGAGAATATATGAGTTCAAAATTATCGAAAGAGACAGAATCCGAAAGAGAACACCGACTTAGCCGAGTACACCGAAGACTATTAAATGAAACAACAGAAGAGCGAACACACCGTATATCCTTGATCAAAAAACGCCTTTCAAACGAAACTCCCAAAGAACGGGAACATCGTCTGTCATTGATTCACAATCGGCTTGCAAACGAGACTCTCGAAGTACGAGAACATCGTCTGTCCTTGATTCACAATCGGCTTGCAAACGAGACTCTCGAAGAACGAGAACATCGTCTCTCCTTGATTCACAATCGGCTTGCAAACGAGACTCTCGAAGAATGAGAACATCGTCTCTCCTTGATTCACAATCGGCTTGCAAACGAGACTCTCGAAGAACGAGAACATCGTCTCTCCTTGATTCACGATCGGCTTGCAAACGAGACTCTCGAAGAACGAGAACAACGTCTCTCCTTGATTCACAATCGGCTTGCAAACGAGAGTTCCGAAGAAAGAGAATATCGCTTACAAATAACCCGTAATACAAAGAGCAAGAAAAGAAGTTCATTTGATACGTCGGATTTTAAGAAGCCGATCAACATATTTTGCGACGTACCCTGTGCAATATGTAAAAAGACTCTATATCCACAAAAACGGTGCAATCTGAATATAACTCAATCATCATCTATCATACCTTCAGATCTAGTGGAATTGGGAACTGTTTTAGCCTGCTCTCGATGTACAATTAATATTAAGAAACGAAAAATTCCACCTCAAGCCTTTTGGAATAAACTGGAAACATCATCTGTGCCTGAGGAATTGGTCAATTTATCGGACATTGAGCAAAGACTTCTCAGCCGAATTGTGCATCATCTGAAAATTATCAAAGATCACAATCGTTTCAGTCAAGATCGATGCAGAGGGCAAGTTATTCTATTTGCGCAAGACGTCGTTGAATTGGCTGACAGCTTCCGCTACAATTAAGGCAAGCTGGATATAGTCGCAGAGAGTCTGGAAAATGTACAGCGCATAAGACAACTGAAAGTCGATATTGATAAATTAAAAGTAGCCTTGCAGTGGTTAATGAAGAACAATTCTCTGTATCATGATGTGATTCCATTCTTCCCCGATAATATTGACGTAGCTCAACTAGCACAAGTTGTTGATGATCCTGTAATTAGGAATCCAGAAAATGATTTTCAAGGGATACCACCCGATTCGAATAGTTCGCATGAAATATAAAAACAACATTTTATATTATTGTCATATCGTCATTCCTGTTCCTACGTTTGGCTGGGTGGTTGGGTAGGAGCTGGGTGGAACTTGAATTGCAGCCACCTCCATGTGGTGAGTTCTGTGTTATTGTATTTTCAATATAATTATATTATTAATATAATTATATGCAATATAATTAATGATAAAGAAAATGAAATAAGCAAAGAGCTGCAAGTTTGAAATAATTATTTTCAACCGAATCAGTCAAGTATTTTTTGGAATAATCGCAGGACAAACATAAAATAAAAACGCCAGTACTGACGTAGTACAGATTCTATACTGGCCCAGTTATATAATAGAACCACAATGGGATAATTCTCTTTTATTCAAAATATAGTTTATCCAAATCGGTTCAGTAGTTTCCGAATAATCGGCAGAAGAACATATCAAATCGCCAGTACTGACGTAGTACTGGCTCCATACTGGCCTAGTAATATAATGGGACCAACATGAGATCATTCTCTTATATTAAAAAAATATTATCAAAATCGGTTCAGTAGTTTCCGAATAATCGGCGGAAGAACATACAAAATTACCAGAACTTACGTAGTACTGGCTCCGTACTGGCCCAGTAATATAATGGGACCACAGTGGGATCATTCTCTTTCATTAAAAAAATTTGTATCCAAATCGGTTCAATAGTTTCCGAATAATCGGCGGACAGAGTCGGCAGAGGCCGAAATGTACAGAAAAATATTCATAAAAAACTAAATTACTGGCGAGATACTGGACCAATAATCACAAAATTAGAATGGGACCACCGGAAGATAATTACCTTTCATGAAAAACAATTTCAGTCGAATCGGTCGAGTAGTTCGGAATAATCGCTGGACAAACATAAAGAAAGCCATGTAGAATTGAGAACCTCCTCCTTTTTCGAAGTCGGTTAAAAAACTAACAATTAGGTATTTGTATTAAAAATTAAAATGGTATACATATTATTCTTAAATTCAAATAGCGCGTTTCTAAAGTATCGTACAGCGTTGCCACGTCAACTACTGTACTAGTCAAGCACGAGGACGTTCGTGTATTGACTACATCAGTTGGTCCCATACTCCCTTAATGGAGTTGAGCCATCGCTCATTTGTTTATAGGATTTTATAGGAGGAGGAATGATCGATTTTCAGGCGCTTTTTTAATAAATATAGACTTTATTCTTGTTTCAATGACTTTATCGCCGTCATCTTCTGATACAGTGCACGCTACTCATCAAATTGGTTATAAGGAATAATTCATTTTTTAATACGAAATTGACAATGATAGTGCTCTATATTACTTTGAATAAGATTGTTTATACATTCGGTGAAGCGTTGCAAAGTAAAGCTTCTTTTCTTATTCAAATAGCTCTTAAAAATCTATCATTCCTATTTCTAATTATATATTGTGCTGATTTGTATGTAAGGTTACATCGACGGCTGAGCGGAAGAACTGATCAACTCGGCGCACACTCGAAGAAAAGGTTAACTCGGAGTGCGCCCCATGAGTAGATTAACTCAAATATCGCGTAAAGGACAGCTTCTTTAGTCAATTATTCTTCGCTTTACGATTTTTTTTTACAACTCTAAAAAAATAGTAAATTGCTTTTCTTGCGGTCGTGCTCGTTCTCATATTTTTTTAGAGTTGCCAAAACACAACGTAAAGCGAGGAATAATTGGCTACAGAAGCCATCCTTCACGCGATATCTGAGTTGATCTACTCTCGGGGCGCGATACGAGTTAAATTCTTCTTTGATTGCGCGCCGAGTTGATCTTTCTTCTGCTCAGCCGTCGATATTCTCTATTGGATGTAGAACTTTTTAGGATGGATTCGAGCGGTGTTGCGTGGATGCCCGGCGTAGGGAGAGCATCTTACAAAGCAACTCTTAAACTTCAAACCCATTTAAACTTCAAAAAAACTTCCTAATCCTTGCAAAATGATTAATTGTATGTTTTAAAAGTATAGTTTTTTTATTTACGTTATATGTGTTTTGGATTTTTAAAAAAGGTAATTTGAAGCGAAAAGTATTATCTGATGTTACATTAAAATATAAGTAATTATTTAAACAAATTGTTAGATAACATTCATTGTATAAATTGTGCACGGATGCATGTGCATCAGTTATTTCCTTATATATGTATCGCATGAATGCTGAATTTATTTACGTCAGTGACATACACACGTGTTTGTTGGATTTGCGTCACAGCATGAAGAAATTTGAACAGTACTTCGATCTATTTTTCTTTTATTTTTCGACACATTAATACAATATCGCATTGGCTATCAAGGTCATATTTAAAATTATTCAAAATAAGTGTATAATTAGAACGGAATCAGAAAGCGGTTAAATCGATATTTCGATTCTAAATGTGTACAAATGCTCCAGTTATATGCAGAGAAAAGCAACGTGTATTTCTGGACAATTGATGAATCTTTTATCAACGTCATTACCGAACACGTAGTCTCTTTTAGTCTTTCTAGGTATATTCGAACACGAAAACGTATTTTGAACTCATAGTTTATTCGATTGATATATAGATAGTTAATTCATAAATAAAACTTTAATATTGGTCGTTGACTATTTGTTAAAATGGAATACATCGTAAAAAGTATAAGTTTAGGTTGAAAAAGAAAATTATACGACATATCATATTCTAGTATAAGACTAATAATATAGATAGATAGATAGATATATACACAATATGTATTTTTTAAATAAAGCTTTCAAATTTTAAGATATCTTGAAAATGAAAGAAGTCATGGGGCTCAATTTACTTTGTGACTTTATTCTGTTGGAGCTGCGTGCTTTGAAGTTGCAAAAAAGTAATCCTAAGCAAAGGATTTTTGCGCTTCTAGAAAGCTACAGCTACGATAAATAAGTTTATGTCCATCTGAACGAAAATGGACACTTTTTTCCCTGAAAAGCGAGACCAAAATTACACTTTTTGCCCGCCATTGCGGGAAAAAAGTGACTTCACTAGAAACTAGTCCAAATTCCTTTATTTCATCAAATTCTACCAATAACCCTGATTTTCGATTGTCTTTTAACAACGTCGTCTTTTAACAGTCCAATTAGTCCCGCTTTTCAAGTCAAAATGTGACCACAGTTGAGATGGGCTTAAAGAACTATATGTAACTCGAGAAAGAATTCGATTTTTTGCCCTTGTTACATAATGTACTGTTATATTCAAATATTCAAAAAAGTATAAACCTGCTCAGGATTTATACCTATATTTGATACCGAGATTAAAAGAAACATAAATTTAGTTTTCTTTATTGTTTCGAACTATAATTAGATTGTTACTTTTTTCTTTGGAGGTATCCATGATTTGAATAGAAAACTTTAATGAGTGGCTCATTTATTATGATTTTAATATTTTTTTTGTACCATTAATGTATTGTGTTATATAAATAACTATGTATTTATTAACGCATGCATTACTTATACATTAATCTGTTTCGATTAATAAGGTCGTTTCTCCTTGAAAGGGCAGAATGTTTGAGAGCTTTGAATGGCCCCAAATATTATTACTTTCTTACGATATATAAATATTACTTAAGAAGTTCTACAAAGGTATCATTAATTAATTTTTACAAAACATTGATTTTAAGGCCTTTTACCCCGAAATTTTAGAGCGGTAAATTTATTAATTATATGAGCAATTCATTTTTAAAGCATCTGTAGATTTTAAATATAAAATTCCTGGACATTAAGAAATAGCCGCTCTAGACGCCCTTGATTAGATAATCATGTCTAAAACCAAATTAAATTGTAATTATACACATAACATACTTATTAATGATGGTAAATATGCGAAATAAAGAACACCGTAATGTAGTGTCGCGTGTAAGCAATCATTGGGTTTTAATTAGGCAACTATGACTAACCACTATTAAAACTAGAAAATCAATATAAATGATTAAAGTTTTTGTCAATAATCAAAAATTTTGTGACACAAAATAGGGTTTTTTAGGGTATTTTAAGGGGCAAAAGAACCATTTACGTCTTTTTATTAGTTTATAACAATCTGAGCCGTTCAAAATAAATGTTTTGCATTAACGTTTATACGGTGCACGATTGTGGGGGAAGTTTTTAATGAATTAACTTGTAGATTCATGGAAATCTTCCGAACATCAGTGTATTTAGAACTGTAATTTGAAAAAAAAATAAGTTTAGGTAAAAATTGTATTGGTTTAGTACAAATTTTAATCTATAGACGAGTTTTCATGGATTTTTAATAATGTTTTTATTGCAAAATTCAATTTATTTTGATTTTCCAAATTCCATTACACTCATTTTCAAGATAATACTGTTATCCGTTCAAAACTGTTCCTGCAATCATGCAGAGCGTAAACGGAGATGTAATAAATTTCTTTTTAATGACATCAATTGCTATGGACTAATAAAACGGATAAAATACTCTTATGCATTTTAAAAGCACTGGCTATTGTACTATAGAAATTAGTTGACAAAGAATCACAAAAATTTATTTAGGAATATTCAGGAGAATTAACGACTTGGGACTATAAACTGGTAAAAAAATATTAACTCAATACTTTCGCCACATTATCCAGAACCTGATTAGAAACCCAGCAATATTGGTATCAGGGTTGAAATAAGAAAGTATAAATAAAAAGTTTTAAAAAAGTTTTAGGTAATTTTTACCACTATCTAGTATAGTCTTCAAATAAGGCTCATGTCGAATGAAGAACTGAGTATTAGCATACTATTAGATAGTATTAGATTGAATCTACAAAATGTTTGTAAACTCAATTTTATATTTATATATAAAGTCGATTCCTGTAAACAAAAAGTCTTAGCTATCCGATGCAGACACCCTATTATAAAAACTAATGTATATATAGCCGCGGTCATAACTCTGCTTTCATACATAACTACTGTAGTAAACATAGTAAACTTTTATTTTAAATGGGCTGGATGTCAAATTTTTTTATTAGTTCAAAGTTATAAGAGATCTAAGATATGATTGTAATAATTCCCCAAATAACCGTGAAATAAAATGTATTTCTTGCCAAGATTACTTTCAACTTAGAAAATAATGAAAATGTTGACATCGAGGTTGTCTTAAATAAAAGGTTATTATAGGTAAATATTTATTTAATTTTTTAACATAAATTTTTTATATAAAGGGCTATATCTCATGTAAACATTTTAAAGCGCAACTTCCCTTCAAGACCTGGGGTGCAGAGTGCAATCTCCTTGAAAGTATTATAGTATAATTTAAGTTTCTCGCGCACGCAGATGTTTGAATCCACGATTTAAAAAATATATGTTAACTTTTAGACGATCTGAAGTATAAGATATAATACTAATATTTGTAGTTATCGTACCTCATAGATTACGTACAAGATGTAAAGAAAAAAAAACGAATAAAATGTATAGCTGAGGGAGTAGGTCAAGCAACAAATTCTGCTAATCAAGATGTTATTCGAGATCTCTTAATTAAGGCATTGCAGAATGTACATCTACAATGCAATGCCAATTTCCATGTTTCAAGTAAAATCCGCCCAAAATACTTTACTAATGATTTTCTTTTATTCATCATTAAAATAACAAGAAATTAGCAATAAGTCTCGATTGATTCTCTGCCGTAAGTTCAAGCCCAGTCCAGGGCGCAGGTTTTTTTTTCTCTAGATACATCACGCGTTTCAGTAGTACAAGCAATATAGGTATCCAAAATCCCAATTTTCAAATTTTATCAATGATTATTGTACTGAACGTAATACGTTAGACATATTTAAATAATAAACTATACTTAAACTAGGTCAAATTTATTGAATGATGTAAAATCTTTAAGTAGCAGAACATCTTTTAAGATTTTACAGATTATACATTGTAAATGTATTTGTTGAAAACTTTGTGACTGTGGATTCTGGAAAATTCTGTCACACCCATGTATCACCGAAACGCGTGGCGTGCTTAGAAAGAATAAAGCCTTAGGTAAGCGTGTGTATCTAGCGCGTACAGCCTTGTCGAATGAAAGCCAGAAGTGTCGGTGTCGGAGGTACACGAGCATCGGTGCAACTCGCTAGGTATACAATAGAGTGGATCAAGTGAAAAAAAAGAGAGAGAGAGAGAGACACACCTGGGAGCTGCGCTTGCCGGAGCTGCGCCTGGAGACAGCGTGCGGCGGCGCGAGAGCGTCGAGCTCCTTGCGCTTCTTCATCTTCTTGGCGGGCGGCCGGAGCGGCACCGTCACGGCTACCGAGTCCATCTCGAGCAGAACCAGCTTGTCGTCCTCGTCGTCGTGGCGCTGCTGGACGGCGTGCCCAGGCCCCGTCACCTTTGCTTCCAGTGCCGCCTCCCTCTTGACATCTTACACGGGCCGCTGAGTCCGGACCCGTTTCCCAACTCTACTCGCTGCTGCGCAGCACTGCGCCGATGTGTAGCTCAGCGAGCAAGAGAACGACGTCGCTGCGGCATCGCGCGGGACGAGAATCGATGGTTCGAGGTGCTGCTGCTGCTGCTGCTGCTTTGATTATAGCTGGTAGTCTCTGAGTTCTTTAATGAGATAGAGAGAGAGAGAGAGAGAGAGAGAGAGAGAGAGAGGGACGAATCAGTGCTGGGCGGGATTCGAATGTTTAGCTTTAGAGTTGTGCCGCGCATCGGGAAATTGGCTTTCGCGAAGCGTATTTGATTTCTTTTCGCCTACGTGGCGTACTCGTTTATTAAACCAAAAATCATAGAAGATTACTATTCCGGAAACTTTAACTTCATTTAAAGATGACGGAGGAGAGAAGAAAAAAATTTACGAACTTTAATTATTTCTTTCTCGAGTACAAGGATTTTTTAATAACCGCAAAACTTCTAGTGCGTCTCGAGAATTTTATTTTTTTTGTACTTAATTCTAGCTCATATACGACTATTGCATCGAGCTAAAATCGTGTGATGAATAGATAACGTGACGAATACTTAAATGAAATTAAATTTTCCAGATAAGCATGTGTAGCTTACGTGATTAATCGTTAAAAATCTTCAGTTATTGATCCGCAGACTTTAAAGCCATCGCACATTGCATGCAGGTAAATGATTTATCAAGAATCACATGGGATTCGCTATCTCATAAATGTACGTTACAAGTTTTTTAATATACTTTAATTATATTCAATATTATCGAACAATAAAATGTCCGTTCTAAGTTAATTCTTTTACAGCACGATTGCTTTGTCAATAAAATAATGCTTATAAATTATTGAAAACGTATAGCTATAAGCTAATTCAGACAACAACTTTTTTCTCAATATCTGCAAGACATTTATTTCGTTTCAATTTCATTCTATTTCACGCATTTATCAAGCCTTATCACCTCCTTATCACCGTATATCTGCGTTCAACTTTGTTCTTTTCATTAAATGATACGTTGGGAAGCGAAAAAATTCGTTTGAAGACAGACGGTTATATTTCGATACGTATCACCTTTCTCACTTTTATCTCCCGCTATCTCCTGCTCACATAACAACACACATACAGAGAGAGAGAGAGAGAGAGAGAGAGAGAGAGAGAGAGAGAGAGAGAGAGACTCGCGCCAAGTATACATACGCATTCGCGATAATCAGTATTATATCTTTATCTGCGTTGAACAAATGTCACTTCCTCAGCTATTATTCTCACTTTGGTTTTAGAATCGATGATCTGACTATGTACTGAACGTCGGATACGATTCTATTATACCTTTGTATATCTGTATTGTTGGCTATTGCTGTCGTTCAAGCGAGTTATAGTATAACGTGTCATTATGGTGCTAATTAATGAACTTGTGCAGATGGTTAAAAGTTTTTAATGTAACATAGGCTGAACTCCAAATATAGACCAGAGGGATCAAGGAATTTAAGGTGGGAGTAGGCCTATGTATTGCTGATTAACGTGAAATTAGCTAGGAATATACTGGATTATTATTAATTACAATTATGAGTTACAGTTTATGACATCCTTTTGAAACTAATATTCATTTTAAGATAAACTGTATTATATTGTCATTAATTTCAACTTGTGGTACTAACTTATTTAACTATACAATTATATAGGTAAATTCTATATAACATGAAAGGCATGTTTATTTATGAATAACAATGTATGCAGGTACTTTAGTGTGTATAAATTAAGTTCCCTAGTAATTTATTTGATTCTATTTAAAATTAATAAACTAAAAACAAACAAAACGTTTTTAAATGATAATGATTTATATAATTTCAAATTAGAATGTAATTTTCTGAGAAATAACAGCTCCTAATAATAATTAAAGTATTGTGCAATAAGTTTTTCATTCTTTGTTTATCATTAATTGAAATATTCTGATAGAATAAATAATTATTATCATTAATTACTCCACTAAATTCATAAAAAATTGACGACTTTACGTTATAATTTTTAATTAATTAGTTCCTGATGTAACAGGTGATATTACTGTGTACTATACATAGAAAACATTTTAGTTGCATATACCTAGCTACAGTCAGAACGGCACCCATGGGGTGCATTTATTTGAGCTTTATTACACGGTCAATGCTATACGTATTATCAAAGTAGCTTTTACGCAACTCTAGAGAAAAGACAATAATTAAATGTTCCTATTACTCTGAAAGAGAATATTATATTATCCTTTATAGTTATTTCAGAGCAAGTTCTTTTTATTCGTCTCAATGATATTCAAATTTCACAAATAATCTATTGCTTTCACTAATGAATATATACATCATGTAGAGGAGGGTCGTGTAGTATGAACATGCATACAGTATGAACAAGTATGCGTTTCCGGCTCATATCGGTATATGACAAACCTTTATTTAGTGAATTAGGTACATATTGTTGCTTGATTTATAACATAATTAGCGGCCAGTATTTAAAATTTACTCCTTTAAAAGTTATTGTACAAATAAGCTAAAAGTAGATTTTTCGTGTGTAAAATCTTATTTTTCAAAACTGATTTCTTTCTCCCTGGGTAGCGTACGTGATGGGTGCATTATAGAAAATGTAGTCGGTAGAACCATGTAAGCGAGATCCTTCTTAAGTTAACTAACTTTTATAATCTTTATGAGTACCATAAACAATTATTTGGAGCTGAAAAAGTGAATAAGAATGGTAGTAGTTCATACTGTACAACATTTTATTTTTTCTTCCAAAATCGTAACTTTTGTAAGTTTACAATTAATGAATTATGCTGATTGAATTTGAGTATAGACAATTTTTTTTTTCAAATAGGGTTTTTTAAAAAATAAATCCTTTTTGGTGGAATTTTAATATTGGTCCATTGAATCAAAAAGTTGCAACCAAAGTGACTATGAGTGTTCATACTGTACGACCTTACCCTAACAAACCTACTGCGAATAAATATTTATTACCACATTAGTTTCATTTTTTATATTAATAAATACTAATGTTATTTCTCTAACATTTAATTATATTAACATTTTTTAGCTTTGAAAGATTTTTTTAACTTACATATTTCTTGTATAAGTTTGCAAAATTGTTATTGTAAAAAATATAAAATCTTTTATATATTTGTGGATTTAAGAAAACTCTTTAGTTTTCTTTCTTTGTCAAATGAAAGAAAAAAATTTGAATTCATGCAATGATTTTACCTAAGATATATCGAAATAATGGCTGACTGGATCCTCCTTTTTCTACTGCAGCGTTGATACAATTAATATACTGCACCCTCATTACATTTTTTCAGCCTACCGTACACCATTATCTTCTTGAAAAACAATGTTTGAAGAACATTGTAAACTGTAGTTTACGCGCACGCAATATACTCTTTACATTAATTAAAACCTTTGATAAGCGCTTATTTATTATTGCGGATTATTGCGTTCTTCTAACCCAAAAGAGCAACCTATATAATATTCCAGAATTCCATTTACAGCCAGTCTATGCGAGTAATTTCCCTACACTTACTTTTCCACCTCACTTCCTCAAAGCTCATACCCATAATACTAATAATAATACCCTAGCCTCGCCGCGATGCTTGTTACACAGCATTTGGGCGTCTTCGTTAACCACGCGCACCAGTTCACAAAAAAGAACAAGAAATCGAGCAGAATAAAAACTACGTCGTTACGCAAACAGCGACAAACGAGGCATACGCGCGAGGGTCACGGAGAAGGGCAAGAGAAAAGAGATACGCTCCATTCAAAGTTTCCTCTTTTCCTTTTATCTCCAATCGCTTTTTTGAAACACGCGTGCGGACAAAAGCCGAGTGCCAACAAAAGCGAGCGCAACACATTATCAGTTGACTCGGAGCAACTGCATGCGTTCGCTCTGCTGCGCGGCTGATGCATGTTTGCGTGCATACCTGGCAAATCTGCGTGCAGTGCCGATGATGAGATGCCGAGGACGCGAAGGGGGATGAAAATCGCCGCAGACGCCAATCGATCAACTCTCTAAAACTTTCCGATAAAAGCCAGCACTTCGGGTAGATCACAGCAATAGGTATATAGGCACACGCGCGCGCTTGATTTACACTTTGGCAGAACGTAAGCAAATATACATGGTTAATTGTGACGCAGTGCGTGCGCTAGAAGGCACGAGCGCGAACTGATGACGAGACTCGTGACGACGCGAATGTGTCGCCGCCGATGCCGGCTTGTACACTGTGGGCGTCGCGTTGCATCGCGTCACACGAAATATGATGATTGTTGGGAGGGAGGGGCGCGTGCTGCTAATTTTTGTTGCAACTGGTAAGTAAATTGCTATGCGAGGCTTTGTCTTTTGTTTAGAGCTATTAATTTAGTATAGATTTCAATCTCTTGTTAGAAAAGTATAGTTTAGCTTACTTGTAGTTCTTTTTGTTTAAAAAAAAAAGCTTATAGTTATTAAATTATTCCGTATTCACTTTTTATTATGACATCCTGGTATCAGGTTGAGCGTTCTACGACCTTTCAAATGTTATTCATGTGTTTATACTCTTATATATTGTCATTATACTGTATTTGCAAAATTTTGATTGAAAATTTACGATATATTTAAGGGAAGAAGATACAGCAAACATTAAAATCCTTTAATTTAAGAAGAAAAATATTTTTTCTACGAAACACGTTATAATATAGAAAAAGATGACATTTTAGACTGGTTTGTTCAAATTCACGACCCTTTGAAGTAGCCATTTTGAAAAAACCTGTAAAAACAGACATATGTTTGATTATCACTGTGGGCAAGGGATTACGATGGATTGGTATACTTTTTTTATGAACATTTAAAAAATGCTAAAATTAAGACGTTTAAAGAGCAATATTTTCAAATAATATTTTTGAACTATTCTGAGGTTATATTCTATATGAACAATTTATTGTTTGCGATATAAGCAGTGTTTTAATATTAACTTATATTTTTAAATAAAAAATTAATAAAAAAAACTCTCTTTAAATTTGTTCAAAGTATGTTAAAAAAAAAGTACAAAAATTTTCAGCGTTATTCACGTAGAACTGTTGCGCAGGCTTACAAAGTACACGGAGAGAAAAACTCAGCTATATCTGCCGGAGACTCTGGTACTTATAGCCTTAGTGGCTCAAACAGTAGAATGACATGATCGCCAAGCAGTGTCGGCTGTAGAACAAAGCAGTTATAGCTTGGCGATTCCGAAACGGGTTACTGTTAATATACTAATTTTTGCAAATTTCTCATAGACTATTACAGTGAAAATCAATTATTTACTTCGAAAATACATTTTTCAAACATATTAACCATTGATATTTGCAAAATATAAGTTAATAGGTATGAAATCCAAATATTTGTAAAGCTAACCTCAAATATTTGTCATTGCGGCTACTCGCCTTTGAGGGCCCAGCCAAGCTAAAACTGCTTTGTTTTACAGCAGCGCTAGCAGTGTGACCCTACCGCTGATTTGACGTAACTACTACAAAGCTAATACAGCGGTATTTTTCTCTCCGTGTAAGTTATGAAAATTAAGTTTTGAGAAAAATGAGTTTAAACATAAATATCAATAAAAAAAGCATGATCAACCATTTATCTACAACTTCAAATAAGTCGAAAAGGAATTAGTTTTCGCGTAAAACCTTTTACTTTCAAAATAAAAAGGGTTAAATAAGTGTTTTACTACTTAAAAAGATCGTAGCTTCTTCCCGTAATAAAAATTGAAGAAGATCTTGGAAGAACTTTGAAATTTTTCCAAATGGTGTTTTACAACGAATTTTAGCAACCTATATATTGTCATTTACATAAGAATTAAATAAAATAAAAATAAATAGAAGCTAATATTAGGGCTCTTATATAGGGGTCTTATGTGTGCGAAAATAATAATTAAAGTTAGTAAAAATTTCTAAAACTATAACTTGCGCGACGGTAGCCATATTCGTGACGTCATGGATCAGAGTCTATGTACTGGCCGTATATCAAATTAGATTGAACGCACAAGATGAAAAAGAACATGCAATAGTCGATTCAAATTTATTTAACTATTTATTATATTGTTTATAGATACAATAGTTAACCATTTACTACCGAGTGGAAATTTCATAACCTAAGCCATGACGTGGCGTCTGTGATACCCCATGGCAATACTTCGCTAATATCATTTCCATACATAATATTTACTTGATAAAAAAATTGTATTAGTAAGAGACACCAATAATTAAAAAGTAAAGACAACATTCGGTTATAAAAGTAATTTTTTGTAACACAAGCACGATTTTCGCGTTTTTTGTACCTATTAAGCGGGCCTAAAGGACCATTTTTCAGACTGGCGTTACTAAAGTTACTTTTAATAAAAAAAATTTTAATTTTTCGGAAAATTGCTATTATATATATATATATATATATATATATATATATATATATATAGCCCGGCTTAATATGCCAGAAAAACGCAAAAATCAATACATGCGTTACAAAAAATATGGTGTGCACCAAGGGTAAAGTGGACTTTTTGAGTGTGGTTGCAGTACTCGTCTTCGACTCCTGCTAGCTCGCCTTCAACTCGTACTGCAATCTGCACACTCGGTCTAAAAAAAGCCCACTTTGCGCCCTAGGTACACAATATACTATCATATTATACATGAGATAAAATTATTTTTTTAACCCATTAACGTGAATTGTGCATTAGTAGTAATAACGTCATAAAATCTATTTTGTTCGATTTCCCGCATAATTTTTTACTTTCTAAGCTGAAAAAGCACTTAAATAATTGATCATACGTTACTGAGTATACATGAAAAGTAAAATTATTAATATTTTTATTCAGCATTTAAGAAAATGAAGTAGAAATCATGATTTACTAACGCCAATGAAGGTCACAAGGATACGGTGTCGGCCGTTGTTCACGTTAAAGGGTTAAAGAGGTAACGGGCCTTCATTTTTATGCGCGTCAAAAAGATAGTCACATCAAAAATAAAAGAATGAATAACGCGTTTATTAAATCTAATAGAAACTTTTGTAATATTCATTCAACGTGTAAAACTTTCAAAACAAACAGTTTTTGGTAAAAAAGAATATAATCTTATACAATTTTCTTTTTTATTTTTATAATACAATCTAATCTTTTAATACCGCTATTTATTAAACATCCTGAAATAACCCATTACCTCGTATATAAGGAGTAGTATAATGCGTAACAATTTTGATACTTGCTATTAATTGTATCTGCGATAAACTGACGAAATTTATTAGTCATATTTTTAGCTTACATGTGAAAAATATGCTCAAATGTACTTGTATGAATATCAGACGTTTCTATGTACTTACGCTGATAGACTCAGTTGTACAACGACCCTTGCGCATGTGCACCATTTATATTGTCGAATGATATTTTTAGAAATTGTTATATCCTACTTAATAAGTATACAACTATATTTCAATATTGTTTTATACATGGAAAAAACGCATGTTTTTAAAACTTTTATTCTCTAATTGTCGTGAATGAGGCTTTAGGTCTAGGCTCGTGTATCTTAGCTAGGGCGCACGAGTCAAGTGTAACCGGATGCACATGTGTTTAGGATTCATATCGACCCCCTTTTTCGACCACAAAATGTATCTGCTAAGCGCAGCATTTTCCGAGCGAAAAAATACAGGCTGACATATTATTTTGAAAGTAGAAAGCGTAGCGTATAAGATAATAACTTTTTACATGTATAACATCGTAATATAGTTTTATAATTCAAATAAAAATGTTGTCCGAAAGAATCAAGTCGATAGCTTGATTCTAAATGTAGTTTTAAATATTCTGTTGTAATAATAATATTTACATATAATACGATAGTTTTAAGTACTGAAATATAAATGTTTATTCACTAATAACATTTTAGAATCTAGACATTTTTATACTAGACTGAAACCTGTTTATGCAAACTTTAAATTTAAGTAAACATAAATTAATATTAACTTTACATTCATCACTTATTCTCATTATTATTATTAATTAATCTTATACTATTTTAACCGTGTGTACACTTTAATAAATTACTATAATTATCGTATGATTTTTAACAAATATCGTAACTATATAATATAAATATATATATAAAGTAAATATTTTCACAATATTATCATTAATGGTTTTTTATGAAATAACTACTATATTTTAAGATCATTTAGTAAATAAAAATATAATAAACATTGATATTTTAGGTTAAATATTAAGAAAATCAAATTAAAATGCGAAAGATAGAGAAGGAGCAAGAGAGCAAGCGAAACGATCTCCCTTCTCTCTCTCTAGAAAAAGCTCGTGCCACCAAAAAAAGGCCCGAGCGCCGAAAACTAGCTGCGCGCGCTTCTTTAGCGACGCCCATATGAGGACCTTTTTACTCTTACGCTCTCTTCTTTTTTTCTCTGTCTTGTCTCTGTCTGGAAAAGCGCGTGGGAGAAGGAAAGGGAGGAAACGTTCTTTCCTATTCGTTCTTTCTCATCCTCACCCCGCTCGCTCGACCCTTCAGCATAGGCGAGACACGGCGAAAAACTGTTTAAAAGACACCGGTCCACTGGGTCTCACTAGCATTAGCTCGCCCTACCCGGGTAAGCTACATGACACACGAGCATTCGTTAGACAAGCATCTCCGGAGCACTATCTGCTCAAGTACAGCTTTGCGTTTGACTCTCACTTGCTTAAGCAACTCTCGACCACTTACACTCGCTGAGTACATCTAGGCCCGTGCTATAGGACAATCTCTCGTTTTGCCACAAGCACCTCCGGAACACTATTTGTTCTAGTACAGCTTAAGCTTACGTCCAGACTCCTAGTAAAAAGACTTAGCTTGTCCGAGCAACCCTCGATCACTTACACTGACTGAGTATAGCTAAGCCTGCTACTGATCTTTGTAGAAAAGTTGTATAGACAAATACATACTTTAATATCAGGGTAGAAAGTTTTAGTCAAAGACCCACGCATATTACATATATATATATATATATATATATATATATATATATATATATATATATATATATATATATATTCATTTAAATATTTCGGGTAAAACAGCTTAAGGCTAAACGCCAAAGATTAAAAATAGAATTATTCAAGTAAACGATTTGTCTTAAAATAAACAATTCATCAGATAATCAAAAGTAATTATATTTAATTTCTATTGTATCGTTTAGTTAAAGGCTATTTCTTGTATACAATTAGAATAAACGAATTATTTGAATAAACAAAAAAATATAAACAAAAATATTCTCAATTATTATAAACCTAAATAAAAAAACATACATACACATATATACACACATATATACATAATAAATGCACCTCGTCCCTACTATCTAGGAGCGTACAGTGTTTATTATAATATTAACGTATTGACAAATGCACCTCGTCCCTACTATCTAGGATCGTACAGCATTCGTTAAATACATACATAAATATATAATAAATTCACTTCGTCCCTACTATCTAGGAGCGTACAGTGTTTATTATAATATTAAGATATTAAGAAATGCACCTCATTCCTACTATCTAGTAGTGTACAGCATTTGTTAAATAAATAAAAACACATACATATACACAAAATATTTTCTCATAACATTTGAACTTCATTTACTAATCTGTTATCAAAAGAGAATATTAAAAATATAATAGTCGAGAACCCTTGTAAGCTCAGCTATATGAATCACATGTATACTGAGACTGGGAGGAGTTCAAGACAATAGAGGCTTACATACGTACGATCTGTTTATGAACCTTGGCTAGTGTGCGAAAGCACAGGCCTAAAATAAAGGCGCGTTGCAAAGCTTAGTAGCTTTACTCTAATGTAGTTATTTGGACGTCACATAAGAGATTTCAAATTTGGAGGTTCCGGATCGGGATATTGGTTAACGCAAAGAAAAGTATGTATATAAGTTTCATACCTCAATCTTCAGGAAAGAATCCCACTTATGAAAAGAAAATTTTGAACAAATTAAAATTGAATGAATAAACAAATAAATAAATTATAAATACAAGAAATAGTTCGCGAGAAGTAACGATTTGCACAATTAAATAATTATAGTAAATAAATAAAACATAAATCATTAAATATACAAAATAAATCTCATGCAGAGTAAAAATGAAAAAATAATAGTTGTTTAAAAATACAATTTATATTGTGAATAATCGAAGTATCAGATATATATTTTAACTGAATTTGATGTATGAAGAACTAAGAATCTTAAGAATAACTCAATTTATAAATTTATGACAATACAAATTTCATGATTATCTATATAAGTTAAGAACCAAAGCCTCTGAATCACAAGAATGATCACGCGAAATTGCCTCTGAACTATTTATTTTATAAGGCACAAATAGACATAGTTTTATCCCTGATGCCAAGCACATGTCCAGCACAAACGTAGAGTCGTCACTGAGGCTGAGATATTTAACAAAAAGAATAAAAATAACTATTATTGTCATCATTTTGAAAAAACCAAAATATAGTAAGATTCTTAGGCGAGGGGTGACCGCTCGCTTTGCATCAAATAAATAAAATGAAAAAAATATATATTTATCATGAGTCGAATTTTAACTTTTCTGATTTTGTATTTTTTCGAAAACGTTAAATTTAAATATGTATATATACATAATTAGGAGATATATTATTCAAGTAGATACAGATCTATTTATGAAAAGTTTATAATCAAAAAAAAGTCTGACACTTTACGTGAAGCAAATTTATAGAACACATTTATAAATAACTAAAATAACATTTGTAAAAATTAACAAAATTGAATATATTTGGAAATTATAAATAATGCACTAACCTTTAGAATGTAAAAAAATAATTAGTAGCTAAATAAATAATAAGAATAAAAATAAATTGACGAAGAATATATCAAAAATATAATATACTTATTTCACTAATAAACTTGAATTATTTACTGTTTCAAAATGACAGAATCAAATAATCAATTCGATGCATGGTAAAATGCTTACTTTTCTGAACTTGACAACCAAATGCAGATGGATTACGAAGACGTAATTCACTTTGCACATAGAATAGCAGATGTACGACGAAAATATGTTGATATTTATAAAACAACTATGAATGACTTTGACAATTTAATAATTTTATTTATTAAAAGAAATAATGCTGAATGCTTTAAGGTAGGATTAAAATCAGAAATTAAAAGAAAATTATACGATTCCAATAATGCTTTAGAATTAATAAAAAATGCTGTTGAAGTAGAGAAACAGCTGGAAGAAGCCAGAACTATTACATTTGTGAAATTAATTAAATGTCAATTATGTGAGAGAATTGGTTACGAGGGTGATCATTGTTCAGATAATCAAAAAGATAATACCAGATTTGTTCCGCGGTAATAGCCGACATTATTACCGGGGTAATGGCCGAGGTTATTACCAGGGTAATAGCCAAGGTTATTACCAGGGTAATAGCCAAGGTTATTACCAGGGTAATAGCCGAAGTTATTACCGGGGTAATAGCCGAAGTTATTACCGGGGTAATAGCCGAAGTTCGAGCCGAGGTTATAGCCGAGGTTCGAGCCGAGGTGAGAGCCTAGGTACGAGCCGAGGTTATATAAATTAACCTCGGCTAGCTTCAAGAGAGAAATAGAGGCGTTGGAACGTCGGTATGCAGGACCGCGGAACAGCAGCTTCGATGACGTTATTCGCCAACAGATGACACCAGTATCTTTGGAATGGAGTAGCTCCGTCGGCGCGTTTAGAGCTTCGCTTCGAGCGCACATTTTGTGTAATGTTATTATTTGATAATTTAATGTTACAAAACTGGTGAATTGTCTAGACTTAAGAATTGGTATACAAGCTCTGAGAGTGTATCGCATAGAATATTTCAATAGTGGTGCATTGCTTAGACTTAAAACTTCCTATATATATCCTCAGAGTATATAGCATCATGCCTGCGTGGTTTCTTGATAAAAAATGCTAGGATGTATTCGATTCTATATACCTCGTTTTTCGAGGTTCAGTAATATATCCCAGCTTTTTTTATAAATTTATAGACGAAAATATATTATATATTAAATATTAGTGTAAAAATGAGTAAAATTATTTAGAAAAAGTTCATACATTTTTTAAAACATTTAGTATAACAATGAACTTTTTTCGTAAACAGTTTCAGTTTTTATCTATCAATTTTTAGACGAAAAGCTATCTGTCTTCGAATATATATTATATTTTCGTATAAAAATAACAAAAATTATATAGAAAAAATCCGTACAAATTTAAAAACATTTAGTATAAGAACGAACTTTTTTGTAAACAGTCCTGTGGGGCGTGTATATTATTATATACAAGCACCACAGGACTGTTTACGAAAAAAGTTCGTTGTTATATTAAATGTTTTAAAATTGTACGGATTTTTTATTAATATATTTTGTTATTTTTATACGAATTTATAATATATATTCGAAAACACATAGCTTTTCGATTATAAATTGATAAAAAAAGCTGGGATATATTACTGAACCTCGAAAAACGAGGTATATAGAATCGAATACATCCCAGCGTTTTTTATCAAGAAACCACGCAGGCATGATGCTACTCGTATATACTCTGAGGATATATATAGGAAGATTTAAGTCGAAGCAATGCAAGAATATTGAAATATTCTATGCAATATACTCTCAGGGCTTGTATACTAATTCTTAGGTCTAGACAATTCACTAATTTTGTAACATTTAATTATCAAATAATAACACTGCACAAAATGTGCGTTTGAAACGAAGCTCTAAACGCTCTACTGGCGCCATCCGTTGGTGAATAACGTCATTGAAGCTGCTGTTCCGCGGTCCTGCGTTCCGACGTTCCAACGCCTCTGTTTTTCTCTTAAAGTTAGCCGAAGTTAATTTATATAACCTCGGCTCGTACCTAGGCTCTCACCTCGGCTCTCACCTCGGCTCTCACCTTGCCTCTAACCTCGGCTCGAACCTCGGCTATTACCCGGGTAATAACTTTTGCTATTACTGAGGTAAGAAACGCGGTTATTACCCTGGTAATAACCTCGGCCATTACCCCGGTAATAACCTCGACTATTATCGCGGTAAGAAACACGGCTATTATCGCGGTAAGAAACGCGGCTATTATCGCGGTAAGAACCTCGGCTACTGCCACTGTAAGAAACGTGGCTGTTACCGCGTTATTACCTCGGTTAATACCTCGGTCGAGCCTCAGTTTAATATCGGGTGAGCCTCGTCTTACCCACGGGTGAACCTCGCGGGTGAGCGTGAGCCTCGGTCGAACATCGGATGGGCTTCTAACTATAATCTCGGGCGATCCTCTCGTTAATGGGTTATAGCCTCGATCGACCCTTGAGTTAATAGTTTAATCATCCTTTCAGTATTTTGTATTTTTTTTAACATTACTGGACTACCTATGGTAATTAAATATACAGATTATTTTATTTGTTTAAAGAAATAATTACTGAATGAGTGTATGTTTTGTTTAAATAAACGTATAGAAAAGGTACTAGATACATATATTTTAAACGTTTTTGTGCAAGGCTTAAATACTCAAATAAAATTAAAATTACAACCAAGCTTTGAAAATTTAAATGAAGCCATATTAGCTGTAAAAGACTACACATTTCAAATTAATGAAGAACGTACGAAACTTGCTGAAAAGGAAATTAAAAGTATAGAATCGAAGCCTTCTTTTATATTAAATCATAATTTACCGTTAAAATCAAAATCATACAATATGTCAGCTAAAATGAACGATTATTCAATTTACAATTCAAAGGAACCGATTGTTACACGCAAAACAAATTCAATTTTATCTCAATGCAGCACTGTTAAATGTACAGATAGTCAACTGTGTCTTAACTCAAAACAAGCCAAAGAATCAACATTAATTCCAATAAAAATAAATCAAGGTTTACAAGAAGTTGAATATTCGAAAATTTGTGCAGAAGTGACCAATAATTCATTTACAATTTCAAATCAGATTCAAGTTAAGAAAATCGATTTAATTAAAAACACAAATTTGGAGTCCATTTAAATTATCAAAATTAATTTCAACATACAAAAATTAATAGCTGAAAATACAAATATCATTGCAACAAATTTAAGGTCTAGCGCAAAGAACATAGCGACCATCCCTGCGACTAATATTGTTTCAAATATTGTGAATCCAAAATCAAAATTCAGTATAAACTGCAAGGCAGATGCGCGCAAGGTTGGAGTTATTAAAACTTTAACTTCAATTTTCAACAACTTGATATTACGTATGAAATTTTGATCTATGCAGAAAATTGATTTAAGAATATCATTTAATGTGAATTTAAAAAGCATAACCTTCTTGCAAATGAGAAAAGCAATTTATTTAATTGCAGTATTTCCGATGTTTTACAAAATTCTTTAAGATATTTATCAAACTTACAAATACATCAAGTACTGAACCTTATGTCTAGATAATATATGATAATTTATTCAACATAGTAATTGTTTTTTACTAATCAATAAGCCACAAAAATATTTTTATTTAAGGAGGTCCGAGCGGCATACTAGTCAAAACAGTAACTTATGAAAAAACGTTATTTAATCGAGAAGTTTATGACAATGTATCATGTTAACAAATTGAATATTTAAAAAACTTTGAATATTCATATTTATATCAAACGCATATTTATCTTATTTCTTTCTGAAAAGATCATTATAGACCTTGATTTGACTCTAACCTCTAAGGTGTTTCTCTGTTTTGAGTACTTTTTTGCGTTATTCTACAAATATCTCTCTAAAACGCCAGGCAACCCTATTTTTGTATTGTATGCACATAAAATTGGAAAGCTAAAGATTAATTTGATACTTTAATAATCTAGAAAAGTTTCCTACAAATGCATGAATTTTTCATTTCAAACGCGAAAAATGCGTTTTCTGCATATTAAACGGGCTAAACGGGCGAACTTTAGAATTAAATATCTTTTCGAAATGCAAGGCAACCTATACTGAAAATTTGTCTCTGGATTCAAATAATCTTTATTAACAATTACAAAATAGATTTGGGTCTTAAAGTTTAAAATTACTTTTCGCTCATACCCCCTTAAGAGAACAAAGTATAATAATAATGAAAAATATATATAAAAAAATAAAATTAGCGTAATAACAATAAATGAAAGAAAATTTTTAATTTTAATAAGTTTTACAAATAAGATATCAAATTAAAATTCTGAAAACTTTAATAAAGGCCTGGTATATATAAAAAAGGATTTAAATATGCCTAAAAAACTCTGTTTATATAGAAATAAAATATTGTCGGTAATCTATTATTATCAATTGTCATTGAAGTTATGATTTTCGGAAACGATCAACCGTTATTATAAACTTTTTTTAAATCCAGGCGTCAAATTCTCGGTAACATGAATTGAATCAAATTTTGATTTTTATATTTAGATTAACATGTTATATATAATATATATATATATATATATATATATATATATATATATATATATATATATATATATATATATATATATATATATATAACCACCTGATAAATAATTCAATATTATAGCTTACATTATATAATTATGTTTTCAAGTAAAGGTACTTTAATAAAAATGTTTTTTAAATTAATAAACGAAAATATATGCATTATTATTTCAGAATAACTTCGCAGTCTTATTTTAATTGAATATACAGTTCGAATAAATATTAATAGTTTCATATGAACACTTATGATCTTAATTCTTAATTGTGTGATAGAAATAAGTTTTACTTTCAAATTATATCATCAAGATACACTTGTTAGTTGCATTCAGCTATGATAAAAAAATATTTTCTAAACTGGTTCTTTTAAAATCAATCAATATTATTACACTAAAAAAATGAGCAATTTATGAAAAATTATCGAATATAACAATACACGTACTTAAATGTTTTTTTTTTACTTTTCATACAAGGTCTCAAGATTTATAATGCCATTTCAAAAATGTATATATTTGTAGGCGCTAAAACCATTTTTTTTGAAAATCCTTTGCATCATTTAGTTTCATAAAAGCAGATTCAAACCATATAGCATTTATATTAAAAAAAAATACATCCTTTATACTGGAACTTTCATTAAAGGTATTTAAGGAAAATAAATGACAAGTGTGTTAATTTAAAAACCTAACTTTTATATGAGATTAGACGCATAAATATATATGTAAAATATCATATACAAATGTATATAATTTATATTTAAATCACATTCTAAGCTAAGCAGTTACATACGGCAATAAATATTGAATGAAATGTAAATATGTGTAGGATTTTTTTAATAGTCTTTTTCTATACTTGAATCGTGTGCCTCTGTCCCTTCGGTCAAGTCCTTCGTCGCGGAAGAGCGGGCGCTGAATAAATTACGAAACACTTTCGCTAATGACACGCGCGCACGCGCGCGTTTGCCTCTCAACGACTGCCGCACTGCCGCCACTGACCAGCAGTTCATTAATTATTTCTTCTTTTTTCCCTCTGTACGTGTGCAGAGCAAAGATGTGCGAGACCATGGCGAATGATATCTACTTATGCGAGGCTCGTCCCTTCAAAGTCAGACCGTGGCCCGAGTCTCTCCGCGCGCGGGGGCGACTATTAGGCTCTTTTTAGCGCGCTCATGCTTGCGCGGCAAATGTAGCGTGAGCTTCGATGGCTGCGATGTTTTTCACGAGAAAGGAGAACTCAAGGTCTTTTGTGACATATGTATCCTGTGTATATTCTTTGAATGAATGATGGAGTTTTATTTTTCGCATGCCGCCACGATAGCTCGACAACATTAGACAATATAAAAATATTTTTTTTATCTACTCAATAAAACTGCTATCTTAATTATGAAGAAACTAAATATTAAGAACATTGATAATAATGTAACCAAAATACACGTATCGTATGCTCAGCTTGAGACCAGAATATATTATGATTTCGAGCAGTACAGGACATACACTTTGACATGTATTGACATGTATTATAATAGAACCTCGCTTTTGATATCAAGGATGCTTGAAAATGTTTGGATTTCATGCATGAATTTCAGAGAAATTTCAGTAGTTCACATGACATTTCATAGATTATCAATGTCAAAATGGTCAAGTTTAAACCACTTGACCAAGTTATTTTGTATCATTACCAGATTCGCAGAACTTACAGTAGCAAACAAAATGCAATTTGTGAAATATGCGTTAAAGTATGCAATTTGTGGAATGTATGCAAAAACTATTCTGTTTGTTAAGATGGTCTGAAAATACTGTATGACCAGTAGAGTATTTGTTCCAGTTGTCGATCAGGATCCAATTTTCAATCGCTTTGATAAATAAATAGTATTTTACAATCTTGTCAAATGTAGATATATCTAGTTTGCCATGGAAAGACGTTCTAAACATGTTACTTTTCATGTCCCGTAAAACAAGTTTAATGAGTACTTTCCTTAGATCTTCTATGACTTAAAATATGGAAGATGATGATGATTAGTTTATTTTTAACATCAAAATAGAGCGATCTAAGATTAGGTCGCATTTTGCATATGTTGTACTGAACTTCAAGTTTTACTTGTATTGTACGTACTTGTTGCCATCAATAATAAATCACAAAGTGTTTGATTTCATGAATATAAGCTGAAACGTGACCTTACTTTTCTTGATCGACAACTGGGACAACTATACTGATCGATAACAACTCCCGACCGTAATTTACTAATCCGCATTTGAAACATTGGTATTTTTAGTTTTAACACACTTTTTCAACTTTTATGTTCAATATAAATATTGAATAATATTTATATGATCGAAAATCTAGACAATTAACCTTATCTATTTTGTTCAAAACCTCTTTATTTTATACACAACTATTTATATAGTTTTCTAAGAATGTATTTCATACGTTTTCTTTAATTCATATTATTTTCTAAAAAATACAATTAGAAAACACGAAATCCGCAATTTATGTTTATTATAAGCTGCAACTTCATTAAAATATGTTTTAGAAATACAATATTAATCATGATTTTATAGAATTCTTTAGAACAATATAAAATATTAGAATGGTGTATAAGTAAACAAAACAAAACTATCTTTCTATTTTTCATTAATAATAGATTTAATGTTAAGAAATACTCTTCTAGATTCCAGGGAAATCAATTTTTTATTTCAAAATCAACTTTTGAATGAACAGAGGAAATGCTGTGCATGTAATCTCACGATAATGAGTTACACAAAAAACCCAATTGATAACAACAATGGTATGGTTCGTTGTCAAAATCTACTATTCAATATTTTTTATATAAAACAATTGTAACATGCTAGCGTGATTGTTTCGCAAATGTATGCCAAGAGAAACAATTGATACGACCGTACCACCGTCACGAAATCAGAAGAATCCGTAAAATTGTATGGTAGTATCGATGATTCTCTTGCGGACGATCTAAAAAGAAAGTTCGATCGATTTAATTTTTAGTTATTATCACTAATGGTCATATCTTCCACCAGGTCACTGGTAGCAAGATGACTAGAATAGCTTGTCAATTCGTAAACCTTGTCATCAAATTGCGCAATCGACTTCCGAATCGATTCACTGGTGCTGAATTCATTACAAATAATTTAACACAACATTTTACTGCACCCGAAGTCACAAAGATATATTTTATTGAACACACTATGACATTGTTTCGCGATTGGTTTCGCGGCGAACAAACCGCCTAAATTGTTGTTATTTTAACAAAATTAATTTTCGAATTATGAAAACTCAAAAAAAAAAAATATAATGTGACATAATAACTGTTGAATATTCTTATTAAGGGGATGTCTGAGCTAAAACTCCGTTTTTTCGTACAATAATAACTTTTCAAATAATATGCAAAGCAAAATTAGAAGTTGAGCCGTGTAGATACGAATTATATCAACACTACTTTGCAAGGCAAAGTCATTCTGTTGCGTCGTCTTTACAAACATACTAAATTGGAAATACTAAAGGTATATTTCAGTGCAACATAACCTCAAAATATTTTGTATTTCCAATTGTTTGTAAAAACAACGCAACAGAATAACTTCTCTTTGTACAATAATATTGATATAATTCATATATAGGAACCGACTCCACCTCATCTTCGACATCCTTTTAAGTACCAAATCTAATTTCACAAAATGTATGTTTATTTATTTCACTTGTGCTAATAAATACTTAAATCTATAATTTATAATATTTTTATTTGACGAATAATTTAACACAAAGCAAAACATCGCGTATGAAATCTGAAAGAGCTTTTACAGAGTTTTGAAATGGTTCCAACTGCATAGTCGAAAGTTGTAATTTGAAAATAGCATCCAAGTGAAAGATAAGTTACAGGAGTTGTAGGAATTAAATATGGGTTTTTCGACATTAACTTCAATAATGGCTGAATATTTTTTATTTCCCATTGAAGTTTTATAGTGGGAAACGCCACAGCAGAACTATAAATATTCTAGTAATTTATCTGTCTGTTGAATAAACATAAATGTAAATTTGCAAGGAAATCATTTAAAATAATACAGCTTACACACGCATACTGTGTACTTGATTCATCATTTTAAATATCGATGAAATAAAGTTTTTTATAACGCGAAATAAAAATTGGATGAATATATGCACACCTAAGCATGCTTGACAATCCGCATGTACGCGTTACTCGCTGCACCAATTCAGTGGAGGTGTGAGCGAAAAAAAGCACCTGCAAAAGCTTTCGAATTGACTATAACACAAGCGACTCGAGTGTCACGGCCATGAACAAAAGGCAATTCAGGCTAGTTTGAAGCTCGTTAAAATTACTCAACGTTGGCGGCCTGATCACCGACGCGTATATATCACCGGCTCCCTCGTGTCCTCCTAGATAATCGCTAATAGTTCAACTTGGCAATGGCTCACTCTGTCAAACACTCATCCATTTTTCCATTGAAAGCTCCGAGACAAGATGCAATCCCGCTTAATGCTACGTGGTAACTGCGAGTGTGTGAGTCTATTATGAACGCAGGTATTTGTATCTATGTGAATACGTGATAAACATCAATTTAACAAGAGTGGCTTAGAGCTTGACATACATTTCTAATGACTTTGCTGGATTGAACCAGAAACCGTATATTTGCACGGCGAAATAAAGCTTGAAGAGTATTTACCAGAAATAGCGTGTTAGGGTTGGCTTTTCTGTAATACGGTTTTCCTTGTACGAGGGGATCAACAACATCAACCACTTGTTAAAGTGATTATGAAACATCTAAAATAATTGTGCAGTAATTGTTCTCTCGAATTTCTGTAAGAATGAAAATTCTTATCTTTTATCGTTAAACCTGTATGCAAATGGTTAAATTTAAAAAACTTAAATTAAATAAAAATTAAATAAAGTTAAACTTCAATTTATATAAAAAAAGTCGAACTGTCCAACAGATAAATATAACACTTTCAGTCATGCAATGTGAAACTTGTGTGAGGGTTTATTTTAATCATATAATATTAAAGAATTTTTACATTCAGTAATCTATGTTTCTACGTAACTTTAATTTTACAAAAAGTGATGTTGAAGAAAGCTGCTTTTGAAAACATTGGACTAATACATGCATATAAATGCAGCATATAACTATAACCTCTTTTCATAGCCAATGCTTATCTGGTAATGATTATTATGCATTGTTTATCTTTCTGAAATGTACTCAAATATAACCGACGAAGGTATATGTAAAAAGTGAGGCTTATCTTATAAGCTCTAGTTTGGTATGTACACAACTTCAATAGTTTATGAATTTAGACAATTACGCCTGGAAACAAGGCAGTATTAGCAGTCATGTGGAATAACATAACTGAGTCTGTAGATTACATAAAAGATCTAGTAATTTTGGTAGAAAATTATCTAGTTTTATCGAGGCCCTCGATCATTTCCGATTGCACACTAGATCTACATAGTCTTCGATTATTTACCACAAGGAAAGCCTTTAAAGATTCTTTATTTGTATGAAATAATATGAAAATTATTATATATTTATGTTCCGTCAAAGAATTACGATAATGAGTTTAAATAATTAAATGTATTTTTAATATACGTTAAGTCAAATACAGAAAATCATTTTTTTCATTTAATTTTCAATGTTTAGAAGATATCTTTCTGTAACGTTGTTTGTTTTTTAATGGGACAATACTGTTTTAGAAAGATATTTACTTAAAATTGAAAATTATACCAAGTACATGGGTCTTCGTAATTGTCGGTTGAGTTTAGCATCACCCTAAATAATTTGTACACTGAGAGAAAGGATTCTTTGCGGCAAAGAATTTTTCTTAATTGTTAAGTTTTGTGGATTTGAATACGGTCAAATGAATATTTCTTAACAGTTAAGCGCATCATCTTAATAGTTAAGAACTGAGTACTTGAGTCGCTTTAAACGGTTAACCGCCTGACTTTAAGGTTAACTAAATTTTTCATATTTCTAAGATGTTTATATGACCGTTACATGTTAGTATAAGTTTTCGCTTGCCACGATTATGTCTACGTATAGGATCTTTTTATATTTTAGAGCTTGAAAAGCATCATTATATGCTAGAAAATCGTCAAATATCCTTTCGTATTCGGCATTTTTATCTTACTCGTGCAGACTTTTCTCAAGTTCGAGTTCTTAACTATTAAAAATTCAACATTTGCAACAAGTACGTGAGAATTTGATTCCGCAAGTACACGATTCATTTTCCACAAAGAATCCTTTCTCTCAGTGTATACTCATGACTTACACTAAATTGTATATGAATGTATTTAATTTTACTTTAAAGTTTTCACTCAGTAAGATTCTACGATAAGATTAATATATTGTGTACCAAGGGTGAAAAATTGACTTTTTTTGCCCGCGTGTGGTTTACAGTAGAAGTTGAGGCGATCAAGCACGAGCCAAAGGTGAGTGCGTATTGCGAGCCGAACACGAATACTGAAATCACAACGCGGCCTTGTCTTGATTTCGCATTTTCTTCTGCCTCTAAAGTGGACCCAAATGTGGCGGTTTTTCGACGCGATGTATACAATGTATTGCTCAAGTATCCAGATTCTAGTTGATCGATCTAAACTGCGTATTGCTGCTGCAACAATACTTTGTTATTGCTCTCACAACAAAATTATATTGATGTGACAACTATACAATATCACCGACAACTATAATGTATCTACGACAGCAATGTGTACGATTACTCAAACAATACCAATATAGTTATCATATAAATATAATAGTATTGATGTGAGACCCATTCCATTTTCTCAGTGTACATACGCCTCTTAGACTACAATGTTAGGCTGTCACAGTGTTTAGGGCCCTTCAACATTGGTATCATCCGGTTGGTACCTCATGTTTAGTGGGGCCTAAACCCTCTTAGGACCTATTTTGGAAAGTGAGCGAACTAAATTGCTTAGGTCGAGCATTAGGCCTCCCTAAACACGTGTTATCATCCGGATATATTTGAAGAACGGGCGCGACAGAGGGCGCAAAGTTTCTTTCGCTCGCCAGTCGGCAAATAGTCGCTTTGCGCCCGCTTTAGAGGTGTGACCAAAAATATTTTAAAGTTATTTTATTGTCATTGTTTACGAGTTGTTATTTCTTATGTAATAGGGAACAATACAAAATTTATTTGTTGTTCAGCATTTGTGTAAATGGGAAACTCAATTTAAAAAAGTTATAGCTTACTAAAGCTCCACTGAGTGACGTTATATCGTTAAAACATCAAAGGATGTTGGCTGGAGTGACGTCACACCTTTTTCAAAGTTTTGCGTATATTATCTTCTGCATTTTTGAAGATATCGTAAAAATTCCAAAAATTTACAAAGAAACTATAATAGGACGTATGAGAATATATATATATATATATATATATATATATATATATATATATACACTGTTATAAACTAACAATCGGTATTCGTCTCTAATACAGTAAATTTAAGTTGTTTTAATTGATTTGAATGGGTTGCATTTTTTAATACTACTATATTTATAAGCTGTATGGATATTATTTTGAATTTGAAATTGATATCACATTGTTTTCTTAAAGGTTGAGTTAAATATCCGTTTATAAGCAGCCTCAAAAATACTAAATGAAGTGTAAAGGGATTTACCAGTAATATTTTGTGCACTATTTAGAAAAAAACAGCATTGTAATACTCAACCATTGATAAGGAGAACGTATAAAATTAGTCCCGTGTCATACAGTTATTTATCATTGTGCAGTGATATAAACAGATCAAAAAATTTATATAATTATAAATGACTAGTTCATAGAGAGTTAACGAATTTAGTTCTTGTAATTTTCATAAAAACAAATAGCATATAAACCATTGTAAAAAAAGTCTGGGGCAAGTTTGGCAAAAGTGTGGCTCAGAACGACTTGCGAGAGTCTGGCTACGGAGACTATCCCGGACTTTTGATAAAAATTGCAAAACAAAAGCATCGTGTTCTGTAAAGTCTGTAGTAACCTAAGTATTTGTCTCTTTTTTACAAATATTTAAAATTTATAATTCAACAAAAGTCTGGTGTATTGTCTGGTATATTGTCTGGCATAGTCAGCGTAGCCAAACTTTCGCAAGACTTTTTGAGCCACACTTTTGCCAGACTTGTCCTAGACTATACTTTTTACACGGGAAGTAATATGCTGTTTGTATGTGCATCTGCAATGAAAACGATATTAATATTTTACGTCACTTTATAGTCAAAATAATTGTATCATCTAGATAGACGTACCATAATACAGTTAAAACTTTGAAATTTATAATCTTTGTTAAAGTCAACATTTTTGGCAAATTTACGTATCAATGTATATCTTATTCAAATTATTCATCACTTCTTAAATAAATTGATTAGACATCGGTAATAAATAATCGAGTAGTCGCATTGAATAAGCGCACACATTATAGCGCATGCTGATTTACAACTGGGCGCGAAAAAAATGATCTTATTTACGGCAAAGCGTCACTAAATAACCTAATACTATGCAAAATAAATCGCGTGTAAATCTTAGTTGTAGCTTTGAATACTTGCAGTAATTTTACTCACAAACACTCATTTTTTTCACCTTAGGCTGGTTCACTCACAACGATTTTCGATTTGTCCTTGTACACAGACACACTTATCGAACCGGAACAAAAACACACATCAACGGATTGAAGCTCGTGTTCCGTATCAAAGATATCCATCTGCCATTTAACTCAACGATAACGTCGAAAAATCCAATACCTTTAAACCACATTACTCCAATAGAGTACGCGTTCCTTCACTTCAATGCTCACAATATGTAATTCCAATCTTCAGAAAAGACATTGGGAATTCCATTTGCTTTGATACGAAACGACATGACACTCTTATGAATTTTATTTTAAATAATTGTCAATCAATTTATTTAGTATTTAATAATCAGAAATTAAAGTTGCTTTTTTAAACTAAAATTATATTTTTTTTAATTCATGTATTGTAAGAGTGAGGTGGAATTGCATTTAAATACCTTGAAAAGTAAAATGCTGCTTTGAAATACGAAGTTACCTATATCTACTAGTTGGATTTAAAAAAGCAACATTCTACATTTCAGCTCCAAACATATGATGTTTATTTTGTCGAAGATTTTATAAATCGTCGGCTTGTCGTTATACCACAAAGAAAAAAAAGAAAAACCAACCAGCCAACGCACTGGAACCTTCGACTCGCCTAAAGAGTGCGTGCGCGGGGCACTGAAGGCTTCAGGTTCTCGAAGCTCGCGGTAATAAGTTATTAATCACGGAAGCGAGACTTGAAAGGTTAATCGGGCGCTGAGTCGCCACCCCCGCAGCGAGCGATACTTTCCGACCGTTCCTCACGTCGGATAGTCAAAGCTCTGTCTCTCTCTCTATCTATTTCTCTCGTATACACTGCACACAGCCCCACACACACAGCGTGTAAATAATACATACTCGAAACAGGTGCGTAGAAAATGTACGGCCGAGCACACGCAGATGATCCGGATTTTCGCTTTACAACAGGCGCTGTGTGAAAGAAGAATTGCGCGACGATAGGCGCGCTGCTGCAGTAGTGCCGAGTCGTTGTGTGCCGACTGGTGCGCGGCGCGCGTCGCGCGCCCGATATCGACTAAAAGGGGGTTTGCCACTGCCAGACGGCGCCCGGAGAGTGGGCGACGCACGCGTACAGCCCGCACACCCATTGTACACGTGTACACATTCTACGTTCGTATGATGGGTACGCAGGCACTGGGGCGAGCGTCGCGCCAGAGATGCCGTGCGCCCTCCACCCGCCGAAAGAAGTGGCCGGGACGTATATGTATGTATATATATGGATGGCCCCGAACGCGCCCAAATTTTATATATGTGCGCTATGTGCAGATATTGGAGGACTGCGTGCATTGTTATCACTAGACGCCGAGCTCTATCAATTCGTCGGGCTGGACATTTCGAGCTATTCGGAAGAGTCTTGCAGAATTTGCATTTGTTTTAAGGAGGTTGGTGATTAAAGTAAAATATGGAGTAATTCTTTGATATTGCAGTATAACATTGTTTTAGTTGTAAGCTAAACCCTGTTCAAATTTTAGGAGACTTACCCCATTTGTTTATTAGATAATAACAATCAAAGATTATGTATTTTGTACAGAAATAGTATAGAAAACCACCAAAATTAATGCTTTCCTATCGACTTTTATATATTTACAAGAGGAATATGTTTACAAAAAACATTGCAAATTAAAGTACATATATTCTTTATATCATTTATCGTTTAGAAGATCCAGGTTACCGTATTACTTTCAAAGATATAATCGAAAACGTAAAAATCAATCTAGTACTCTAAGCGCTACAATGCCTGGAATATACAAGAATGGTCGTGGTCGCCTTTGAAATTAACGCCCGCCGAAGCGCCCGCAACAAAAAGACGTCTAGAAAATTTTCTATTAAAAATCATGATCTAAAAGTTTGCACACACCTTCTATTCGCCTGGTTAAGACCTACTGATGGCGCCACCCTGGCAGCCACTTTGGGAAGCTTAGGTAGTGGGTCAAAAGTATGAGAACACATAGTAAAAATTGAGAATATTACCAAAAAAGAGGTTTCAAACATAAAATTCTGCAATTGAACTATTAATTAAGTTATTTAAGAATTTTGGCTATGCAAAAAAGCAAAAAAAAACGAAAAATTTAAATTAGGATTTTTAGTGGTAATTTATGTAATGTAAATGCTTAAATACATTACATAATAGTGCAATATGTACTTATTTTTGTCTTAAATCTATTTCTTTGCGATATTTTACATTTTTACTACGTATTTTAATGCTCTTAACCCACTACCTAAGCTTCCCAAACTGGCCACACGGGCGACGCCACCATTTCCAACAGACTTTTATCGATGGAAGGAAGAAATACGCGAATAAAAATAATATTTTAACTTTATATTTTTTATTCTTTCACGGAATACATTTAAATTTTTTTAGCTATACTGTACGGAATTAGATATCTTAAATGAGATTGTCAAAATTTCAAAACTTTTTATCGACGTGTTTTCGAGTAATGGCGAGTTGAAGTCCGCAGAATAGTGCGATACACAGCATTCAGGATTTAAAATTTCCCCTCGCACCGCACTCCCCCGCGGCCAGTCACCAACCTTCTTAGAGAAGCAAAATTCTCTTCATTTAATATCGCAATAAAGTAAAGATGCGTTTCAATAGTGCAGCCCTTCTTGCACTGTACCTGAGAAAGGCTAAATATGCTGACCAATGGCCAGTGTCGTATCTAATGCTCATAACGGCTGATTTGCAAAATATTGTGATTTTCTGTCCTTTTTCTGTACTTTTATGTGAATATACATGTAACTGATTCGAAGATTTTTATCATGAACTACTATTTATAAAATTAGATTAGATTGTTGATAATACGATTTGATTGTTGTCCCACGATTTTACTTCAATTATAAAAGCGTCAATTCCAACTTCGCGAAGTTTGTGTTCTTTACAAACAGAATTCGATAGTTCTACTTTTGTATATAACACACATACTATGTAATGTATTACGTACACACTTTTTGTACTGACGCGACTTTTGCTACTAAGGTTGCTCCGTCGATTTTTAAATCTTAAAATTAGTATTATGAAATAGTTAAGTGGGGTCAACTGAAGAGGAAAACATGATTAAAAATTAGTACTTTTATTTCGGGTTCTTATGATGAAACAAGATTTATGTCTGAAATTAAATGAAAATCCAGGATTCTTTATAGGAAACAGTCAGGCGATCGTATCTTTATAGTTGCAAATTTCGATTATTTAAATAATATATTCAGTCACCAGTGAAATATAAATACAATGAAGTAAAAACTTAATATGAGTATACTTATGTATGCATTTTGTTATTATTTTCATATATATAACATATAGGGTAAGTGAGCCAGTTTCTGTGTCTAGCGTTAAAAATCATAAAGAATATAGCCACACAACAGCTAGCCGAGTTACTGTGCTCTATGGTAATTTTCTTTAAAAAACGATAAAATCATAAAGTAACTGGATACAAAAGTATTTTATATGGAAAGCTACTATATTGTCGAGTAACATTTTGATTTTATTATTTTTGAAAGAAAAATATCGAGGGACACAATAACTAACGTAAGGCACAGTAACTGACTCACTTACCCTAATTAGGTCAATTAACGGACTAAGTAGCAACTCATCTTTTTATTTATCTACAAATATGAAAGTGATACAGTGTATTATCACTGCTTCTGCCAGAGACATCACTTGCTTCATGCCTCGCAGTCAGTGATGTTGCTGTTCTTCAAGATTATGTAGCATATGTAACATAGAGCCATCGCTGCAAATATCTTACTACGCTCATCTAAGAGCCATCTACTTAATTATCTACATCTACTTTAACTTTAATCTTTATTAGTTTTTACTCTAATTTTAAGGTCAGACTGTGTACAAGCAGCCACTCCTTGGACTACAGTCAATAAGTACTATGGCTCCAGCAGTAATCGAAGCAGCAGCCACTAGTGGCAGTATTTACACTGCTGCTCTCTGACTCATCAAGGCCAACCAGGAGTCTCGCAGCTATGCACTCTTAGGATACTGCTTAGAGCTTGCTGTGCAGAGGTACTGCCACTGCAGCAAACAAACTGTCTAGACAACTCAGCTACTCGACAAGCGTACAAGATAGCCTGCTTTGACCACTTAAACCAGTCGAGCCCCAGGCTAGCGAGTCTGAGCGACTCCTGGTTTATAGACTGCGTGCACCTTAGACCACAGAGGCTACTCGGGTCGCAGAATCTACTGCTGCACTCTGACTCTTCATGCTAGCCTGGAGCTCAATACTCCAAGAACGCTGTCCAGAGATTGCGGTGCAGAGGTACTGCATCCTACACTGTCAACAAGTGAAGCCTACACTGTTCTGCATTCGACGAGCCCTCTTTAAGCTTGCTTCGACCATTCGAATCAAGCGAGCACTAGACTGGCCAGACTAAGCGGCTCCTGGTTCACAACCTATATGCGCTTGTGCTACAGTGGTAATCTGACTTTTTTTAGTGGTGCGTCAGTGCTGTACGACAGCGAAATAGCCAGTTGAGCTCCAGATTAGTTGATCTGGGCAGCTCCCTACCAGCAAGTCGGATTAACTGATACGGGAATACTACACAGCACCGCACTATTGCTGGTGTATGTGGCAGCCCATCTCACCCGTCATACTCAGACACCCTGTTCGCTCCTGGACCTCTAGCGCACTCGCACCTAATATAAACTTGCCTGTTGTAAGAATATAGCCACACAACAGCTAGCCGAATTAGTCGAGCAGTGTATAGCAGCTTCGACTTAGACTGTTTTAGTGTCTTCAGTGCTGCATATTATTATTATTATTATTATACTATTTTGTGGCATCTTTTTTGTTTAGTCAGTAAAAGAATATAACGTGCTATTCTGTACAACCTTTTTTCTGCAACTGAGAAAATCAAATAGTCCAAAATCAATAGCAGTGACTCATCTACCTGTCTGCGAGTCAGATGAGTCACTGCCAGACGACCAGCTGTGAGGTCCTTCGACATGGCACTTGCCATGCACTTCGGTCTAGCTACCGCCAACACCCTTGTCGCCTGCTTTCGAGGGAACCAACTGCGAGATCAACGCCATGCTGCGGATCTGCATCTTGGCAACCGTGCCAAACTACGCGGCCTCATCTGGTAGCCAGCAGAGATCGTCCTTTTATAATATAATATGCGCCTTCGAACTTCTTCAACCAAGGACAACGAAGCTACGCCGGCGAACTGTGCGCCCTTGCGCTGACGCTGGCCTCCCTTCACCCAGCAAAGGGCTTCAGCTGCTCTCTAGAGTGGCACTCTGTACGTCTAGCGAACCATGCGCAAATGTGCTGTCGCTAGACTCTACAGTTACAGCAACGGGCTTAAGTCGCTCTCCATCATCACCAGCTCAACCTCAGCGTCAAACCGCCTCATCTGCGAGACCGCATTCGTCACGGCGGGTGGCACTGCTCCGCTTAGCCGCTTGGTTAACGTTCGAGGGGACGAGCACCATCATCTTCATCGCCAGTCTGTAGGACAGGTTACAACGTCGTCTGCCAAGCTGTATCTTCTATAGGTCCTCGTCCGACAACGTACCTGTCAGCCTAGGCTAGGCAGCTGCCCTCGACCTGGCTGAGGTACCCATCCAGCCAGCTGCTGCTTTCAAGCAGCTCCTGCGCCCGTCCACGGCGCATTCTTGAACTCATGAAGATCTCACGAAGAGACACATCACCACACTCTTACATACACATATAGCCACTTTACTCCTCCGCTTTATCTATTCTCTCTGCTACCTGCAATCTTTTTAAAATTAAAATCATTCTGTTCTTCTTTACTTTCTCTCTTCTACACATTTTAGCCATCAAGAGCCGCTTAAGTCGCCTACTGTCCCTTCATTGAAGGACTGCCCTTCAGTTGTATTGCCTTACGGCGAAAGGCTCAGAGTAGCCAGCTGGTTGCCTGTCACCCTGATCTCCAAGCTGCTCCAGCTAGCAGCAGTCAGGGGTCCACGGCGGACAGCCAACCTTACTCCCACCGCGAATCGAACCCAAGCCGCTCAGGCTTGGCCCTTCCATTTTGTATTGTATATTAGTGTAATTTTTTATTTATAAGTAACTAAATATCATTTTTAAATAGTATTAGAATATTTCAACATTTTTTAGAATTTATAAACTTAACACATTTTAATGTATCTGCTTTCAAAGTTAAATGAGTCCGTACTACGCCACTGCCCTCCCAACAACTATACAGAGAGAATTTTCTGATATCAAGGGGCTCGATAGCGCCCGACGGCAAGTATTAAACTTACCGAAAAATCATTGTAAACGTAAGACATTCTGACTTCAAGGATAAAGTTATCTTGATAAACGGTCAAATTTATATTAATAAATGGTAAAAATTGTCCTGTTTCACGGCAAATTGTACTGTACTGAATGGTAAAAATTATAATGAATAACGTTAAGTTTTACCGTTCACCGGGATAATTTTTCTCATGGAATCAGGATGCTCCACGTTTATAATGATTTTTACAGTAATTTTTATCAGAAAATTCTTTTTGGGTAGTAATGATGACTACGGTGATGATGTAAAGATGATCACAGCGGATATAAGAGTATTTTCTGCTGTCATTCAAAGACTATTACTGCTAACCATTAATAGCTAGTCATAATAATACTAATAATAATAATAATAATAATTATTATATTAATGTTCAATAACATTAGGTATGCATAAAAACCAGTACCTACGCTACATGCAACATAAAGGTTAAATATACCCAGAATGTCACTTCTGTGGTATGTTTTTGTTGTAAAATTACAGTTTCAGATATAGCTACTTTTATGTTAGATTTAACTATAAATTAAAAGATTATGCTCCTAAAAATGTACGGGAATCTGGAGTAAAATGCGGTACCGGGCAAAACGGAGTAGCAGCTTTCTTTCTCGTTATACACGGTTGTGCTGCGCGAAACAATTTTGTAAGGTAAAGTAGGTAGTACTTGGACACTTTTTGAAACGAAAATACGAAATCAGTGTTTGTAGAGCCAAAACTCAATATTTTTCCCAAATCTTTAATCTAATCGTTAATTCGGCATGTTTTACCGTTATTAGTACAAGAAAAAATACGCTGATATACTTTTTTATACTAAAAATGTAAGTTTAAAAATTGAACTATATGTCGCAGTAGTTGGACATCATATCTCAAGCTTGTCCCAGTACTTGGACATAGTTAGGACCTAGTAGTTGGACATATGAATTAAATGTGTCCAACTACTGGGTTCAGAAAAAGTAGTGGACGTAAACTTGGACAATACATTCGGCATATTACTGTTCTCGACGTAACCTCAAAATGTTATGTTTACATTTATAACAAATTTAAGATGTAAATTAACATAATTTTGGTTAAATTACATACTACACATCATAAACAATCCGTATGAATGCCAATGAATACATCTTTTTATCATCTTTATCAGTAATTATAATCTTTGTTACTGTCCAAGTACTGGTCACAATTTTCATTTTGTCCAAGTACTGGGCACTTTACCTTACTAGAAAGGTAAAACAAATACGATCACTAATAATTTTAAGTACTTGGCGGTCAGAATAAAAGTGACCTGATAAAAACATCAGTCATTATTGTAAGTTTAGGCTGACAACAACCGAGATCGCCCTGATAAAAATCAAAGTAATAATAACTTTAATTTATATAAATAAAAAATACGAATAATAAATGAATAACTTAGTTCAACAAAAAAAATATTTTCTTTTCCCGCCGTTCTAGGTATGGGCACTAAAGGTGACACTAAAGGGTTACTCTTTTCTTTATAAAGGTATTTCAAATAAGAAATATATTAAAAGAAAAGATTTATAAATTATTTATCTTATACATTACAAACAACGATCATACCACCAACAATTGAACTTTTTCAAAACCTTTAAAATTTCAGTTTCTATGGAATGAAAATTTTAAATTTTATTTTCCTGCATAAAGTTTAGGTAATAAAGTATCACATCAATGTGTTCTTAAATTCGAGCAAAACTTTTTACATAATTCTCAGTCAGAAAAATTTTTGAAAATTTTTTAGGTGATTAGGAATATGGATAAGTCTGTCCTTGTCTAAGCACATTTATGCTAATTATTCAAATAGTAATTTGTTAATTGAAAAACTAAAAGTTACCTTCGATTCATCTTAAAATGTGGAATATTTTCAGACCTAAAAAAGTACCTAACATTGTTTCTTTTTCGAGAAAGCTTCGGAATATGAAATCTAACCTCAATGTTAAACCAAAAGAATAAAAGTTGAATTCTATTCTTCACAAAAGAATAAAAGTTGAATTTTATTCTTCACAAAAGAATAAAACCTGAATTTTATTCCTTACGAAAGTATAAAAGCTGAACTTTATTGTTTACAAAAGAATAAAAGCTGAAGTTTATTCTTTACAACAGAATAATTTGTACAATTTAATCTTATAGGTCATTGTCAAATTCTCTAAAGAATAAAATCAGCGTTTTATACTATAAAATACTATTTTTATTCTTTCTAATGTCAATTTTTATTTTTCTAGGTTTAGAGTGTACACCAACCCACCTACACAACCATCCATCCTGCAAACCAAGCCACCAACAAAATCACCCCCCCCCCCAATTATACACACAACCACTTACCCGCATATCCATGTATCCACTCGCACAACACATCAACCCACCCGCAGATTGTTCCATCCACATGCCAATTCACCTTCACACCTATCAATCCATTCACCCACCGATTGAACACCCCTCTCCCCACGCACGCTACCCACCTACGTGCGTATCCAGCCGCAAATCAACGTACTTATCCAACATACCAACTCACTTGTGCAATTATACACCCACCTAAGTATCAATCATACATGCACCTATTTTCTGATCTCTCACACACCAACCCACCTACGCATCCATTCATCCACACATACAACACACACTCATGCACCAACATACCCAGTTACTCATACACCTAAACAACAATCCAGCCGCGCACCCATACACCCACCAACAAACCATCTCACCCCCACACTCATCTACCCACACACCAACCCACCTGCGCTTTAAGGGGACTTCCCGGTCAATATTTTTCAAAATGTCGATTTTTTTATTGCATATTCGGATAATAGGATACAGCATTTTAATAATATTCTGTAAAAGTTTCAAACCGAGATTCGTAACGATACACGGAGAGAAAAATATTGTAATTGCTACTAAATGGGGATAGGACTGAGTACAGTGCAGGTTGGTAAATCGGAACCGATAAAACATATTTGAACTGATTCCTAATATAGTACAATAATCAATCCTCCTAGGATAATTGAATAATATAGAATAATTATTTAATATTTGGCTTATTTTATGTTATACATGTATTATTGAAGAAAAATGACTTAGTATTTAAATAGTTATCATGAAGTCTATGTGTATTTTGTTAATATAAAAGCATGGAAAGCGGAAGGATTAGAGGTTACGCGAAATTTTATTCATTCCTATACAGGTTAGTGCTGAGTCCTAACCTACGTAGTACTGTCAATTCATTTTATTCTTCGTCTCCGAATTCCTACCTTATAGTATAGTGATCATTACTAACGTTTTCTCTCCGTGTATAAATGATACTGGCGGATAAGCGACTTAAGGTCCATGCATGCGTACGGCCAAGTGTGTTAAATTTTAAGTGCCTTTTTCTCGAAACACGTTTTTCGCGCACTATCGTCACAGTTAAAAATTCCATTCTTGACCGATTCTAATAATTCGAATGGAATTCATATTCGTAATTACAATGATGATCGCGTCACTCTAAAGAAAACGTTTCATGCACAATCAATTTGTTGTGGCCAATTTTGTGCAAAAAATAAACCATTTTTCGGCATTAATCTGTTCAAACACGTGTTATTCAGAAAATAATATATTTTTTTTAAATCCAAGGCATACGGGATAGCCATTCATATATTATAATAATGAAGAATCTTTGTTTTTCTTAATTTCAAGAGACCCTGACTGGAGTTACTGAGGCGACAGTAAAGGTAATTGATTTTCAAGGCGCTGCAAGCACATGCTTATATATATCAGATATTATTGAAAAAACTTTTATTAGATAAAATTTTCTTTTTGCACAGTAAAGTACAAAAACATCTATATTCGTACCTAAATCCACGTACGCGCCCATATATCTCCGAACATACAACGCAACAACGCAACAACGCACCAACTACTCTCACGCCAACCTATAACCACATACACACCATCCACCCATACAGCAGTTCGTCCGTATACTTATATCTATCTATCTACGCACCAGCTCACCCACGTACTTATTTTGAATAAGTTATTCACCCACACACCACCCACACCTCCACACCGGATATGTTAAATTATTATAATATGGTGCGGTATTTATTGAATTTAACAAATCGATTGAAGTAAATTAATATAATAGAGTAGAGTATTGTTATGTAATGATATTTGGGGTTGCTGATTATGAATCCGTTGTCAGATTTTCAAAACTCAAAATGTCGGGTTGCCATATGGTGAACAAACTCAACCAATTATTTTTGTTAAGGACGTTCAACGGTTAATCGATTAATTATATATTTGCTTTAAATTTTGACAGAATGTTATTAATAGTATTATCTAACACCCACAAAGCTGTAAGAACCGTGCTGGTACCAAAATGGAAAATTCCATGTCAAAGTTACGAACTTTAACACGTAAGGTATAGGTTAAGCATGTGTTAAAATGACATTTTAATTCATAGCCACAGAAATTAATTATACATTTCCCTGAAAAAGTAACATGTTGTAAAGAATTACTACCTATATTACGTAAAATAAGAAAAAGTATAGTTAGCGATGCCCTTTCAAAGATATGGCTAAGTAAACATTGTTGCCTGTGTTATTTGTATATCTACATTGTGGTACAGCCTGTAGAAAAGTTTATACCGCACTTTAGTTTTCTGCCTTATTTCAAAACTTTTGGGTTGCTTGTATAATGTTGTTATAAAGTAAAAATTCGCTATACATAACACGAAGGAGTAACAACGATGAAGGAGTTCATTAAATAAATTAACCCTTTGTTGACCGTCAAAATTATGAAAAAATTTTTGAAAAGTATTTAGAAATGTGTGTTAGAACTTAGGGTTTTAGGATAATTTTGTTTAACAATCTTTTGAGTTTTCTCGGCTTCTATGCAGTCAAAATGACTTAGGCCTCATTTACGAGATCGAAAATGATCCACTTGGACCTGATGGACACATTTATCTTTTAGGATTTTCAGTTTATCACGTGAAAAATTCAATTTGAAGATTTTAGTTGTATGTCCCTGGAAACACACTTGGTAAATATAGGGTTAAAATAGAAAATTCTAACAGATTACTACTCTAATTCTGGTACAGATTATTGCCATCCATACGGAAATTAATAATTCGTTTAAATTTTTTGTTTTAAATAAGATTGAGCTCTATAATCATACCTCCAGTAAGGTCGCACACAATTCAAGGTAGACGGTACACGAATAATGTTACTAATAAAAGGCATTTTTTATTATTATAATTTTCATACTACTTGCACGCCAGAATTACCTCAATTCGGATTCAGATACACGTTGCATTACGCAGAATCGTAATAATCAAAATCGAATTTTGAATAGGGGGGTGTAGATAATGTATGGTAAACCTTAAGGTAGTTATCCCCTAAAATCAAAAGTCTCGAGAAACTTCTGAAATTTTTAGCAAAATCAATTTTTATCTGAAAGAATATCCCTGTAAAATTTAAGATCGTTGTACCATATAGATTTTGAATTATACTCATCCAAAGTTCGCGCGTTTCGGGTCTTACTTCAATAGAATATGGCGATTTCAACGAAAAATCCATAAATATGAGTTAATTTCATCTCTAGCCACTGAGCAAGTCTCGAGAAATGTCTGAAAATCTGGGGAAAATTAGATGAAACCTTAATAAGCATATATTTTCATTTCTAGAAGCTGGTCCAAAGAGTAATGAAATAATATTAATCCAAAGTTCGTAAATCTCACTATTGATCATAACTACGTGAGTCAAAAGTTGGCGTTTCCTTTGTAATTTATATATTTTTAGTTTTAATTACATTTAAACAACATGAAAATAATTATTTATGCTATTCTTATTTTACATATAAAGAAATTCATGTACAATGAGATATTCATTTTCAGCTTTGTTTTGACTCACGTTATTTGGGGATAACTACCTTAAGGAACTTTCGTTCCCAGTAGATTTATATCGGGTTTTGGGGCTCGGAAACTAGTGAGACATATTATTTCAACCTTTAACTCTAATACCTCATGAGTTTTTTTGTAAAAAAATGTACTCTAAATTTTAATTAAAAATTTCTAAGCAGTTAAAAATTTGCTCTTAACCATCAGTGTTGGTAAAGTGGCGATCTATCAGTTCTTATGGTAAAGTCGTATGAGGATGGCGAGCGCCGACTTCGGGCCAGTAGATGGCGCGAGCGGGAAAAGACTCCAACCAATCAAAGCGTTGGAATCGCCGCTTCTCATTGGCTGGAGTCTTATTTCATTCATAGTAAGTGCTTCATAAATTCAAGAACTTTCGCGCGTAAGCATGACATTATCTTATAATTACAGGACGTGCAGCGCGGTCACTGCGCCTCTCAACATCTATTGTCACAATACATATACTTTATCTATTATGGCGCCCCAGAATAACGCATGCAGCGAGATCTCGCGTAGTGGCCACATTACCTGCACCCACTTTACTACAAAACTGAAATAGCTTAATATTTTATATACAGAGAAGAGCAGGGCTATGATGTACAGGGGTCAATTTATACCCGTTGAATATATGTAAACCTTGTAAGAATCTTCAAAAATTATGTATCAGAAATATGTTTCAGTTAAAAATGTATTTTCAATAAAACCTCATACCTCAACATTAATAGCCATAATTGGTTTCTGCACAATGGAAAGTATATGATTAGGACCACTATTTTGCACCCTACAAGTGCAAAACCTTTTTGAACGTTATCTTTTGATGTGAAACATCTTTTGCCGCGGTACGGGAGTGAAAGCGTTCGAAATGAAACGACGCCTAAAATGATGAAACGAGATTTATCGTGAACCTCCGGCAATGCTCGGTTACACTCGGCGTCAGTCTCTCTCTCTCTCTCTCTCTCCCACCCTCTCTATCTCTCCCTAGCCAAACGTCTGCAAGCGTCCCCACGCGCAGCTATAGCTACACTCGGCGTCATTCTCTCTCTCCCACTCTCTCATTCTCTCTATAGCCAAGCGTCCCCTCTCACGCGCAGCTATAGCTTCGTTATTCAGCAAGCGTCCCCTCTCACGAGCATCTAGCTGAGCGTCCCCCTTCACGGCGTGCGTCTCTTCTCCAGTCCGTCTCCTTATTTACTGCTTTGCAAATTGTAACCGATATACATATACTGATGCGCTGTATAGTTTGTATAGGTTTACGAACGAAAGATTAGTGTACAGACGAGAGATTAATATATAGTATAATATTCAGTGAATTAATTATTTAAAATATGAGTGATAGTGACAGTGAGGAACTTGGAGATGATATACCTCCTCGGAAAAGAGAAAAAAACGAATTTCACGATGATCAACAACCCAGTACAAGTAAAATGCCGCCTTTACGTGCTCAACAAAGCAACGCTACACAATCAAGTGATTCAAATCTTAGGTAATTTAATTTCATGACATGATTATTTCATTATATTGTTATACGTACGAAGTTCGAAATTGATGCGCGCGCAGATAAACCATGCGGGATATGTTTACCCATGTGCTCAAGTTGTATGTGTTTGTCTCAAATACATACAAACGTGCAATGTAGATGTATGTTACATTCTGTCTCCCTCTCTCTCTCTCTCTTTCGCTCTCTTATACATGAATATATATAAATATATATATATATATATATATATATATATATATATATATATATATATATATATATATAAATATATAAAAGAGCGAAAGAGAGAGAGCGAGAGAGAGAGAGAGAGAGAAAGACAGAATGTAACATACGTCTACATTGCACGTTTGTTTGTATTTGAGACAAACACATACAACTTGAGCACGTGGGTAAACATCCCCCATGGTTTATCTGCGCGTCTCTCTCTCTCTCCCTCTCTCTTCCGCTCCTCTCTCTGTCTCTCTCTCTCGCTCTTTTATATATGAATATGTATATATATATATATATATATATATATATATATATATATATATATATATATATATATATATATATATATATATATATTTGTAAGATATCTTGATAACGTTATGTCAAACATGTTCGTCGCATATTTTAGTTATCACCGACCAATCATCACCTTCATACCATCGGAAATAACGTCAACTGCTACAATCACGGAAATAACTGATGAAACATCTCCTAATGTTCAATAGAATTAAATATTTTAGTATATATAATATGTTTTTATTAATTTTATTTGAATGAAATAAAAAGATCTATCCATTGAAAACAAAATGAAAAAATGAATAAGAAAAAAATTACTTTTCATTTTCCATTCCTCCAATAGATCATCATTCCTATTTTATACTTTCTACACATAAGAATTCGATGTTTCACATCTGCCAGGCGTCCTGCGACGGCTAATTTTTTTGATTGAAGTTTTAAATATATCTACAAAAAATGTGCTCAAGTCCTTTGAAGTGAAATATACTAAAGTTTTTGTGAAAGTTTGTATGCTATTTCTTTTCTACAAAAGAGATATAATTTTTAAATGATCTTTTCATATATATTTTTGTTTTGATAATAAAATATAGGGAATTTTTTTAAAGTTAATGATTTTTGCCATATTTGACTTCAAATTGTTTTATTGAGAAGCTTTGATAGATTTTTGGTTTACCAACATTTATATTAACATTAATTGGTTTAGTGTTACATGTTATCACTCAGCAAAATATAAACTTGATAAATCTATTTCTGCAATGGAAATCTTTATTTTTTAGCATCTTGTGTAGAGCTAAAAAATACAAAATTTGGTTCATTACATTGATTTTTCTCACCTATATATATATTTAAAAGTTTGTAGTCTAAGATACAAAGCAAAATTTTTGGTTTCACATTATATTCAATGCGTTCTTATTTTTAAAAATTTTCAATAGCAGTCCCCAATTCTATATTGTACAAGGAATTATATATGTATATATATATATATATATATATATATATATATATATACACATATATATAATTCGTTGTACTATATATATATTACAGCCTCCCTTAATGGCAAGTGAAAGACAATGCAGAATTAGTCTATAGGAATAGAATACGAAACTAAACTATTTCTAAAGCGTTGTCTTGAAAGTTCATATTTAGAAATACATAATATTGATAATGACAAAAAATTAACTTAATTTTAGAAATAAATAAAATATATAAAAATAGGCTTACCAGATTTTACTGAAACATCCATTCTTTTTAATTCTCCATATAAAATTACTGCTAACCATGATAGAGTTATAAGCCATATCAGAATAAGAAAAGCAGCAAGCCATAATGAAGCTGCTCTCATTCGAGAACGCTTACAACCACACGAATTATCTGTTTTTACTTTTAATGATCCATTTGGTCGGTGTCTTCTATATAATAAAAATCAAATAATAATAATTATTAAATAAAAATTTAAATGATGTTATATTTACGTAATTATTTCATATTAAATAAAGACACTTAAATTTTATAATTAGATAAATAAATCACTTTTGTAAAACATACCTTTTTATCTTTTTTTTTTTAGGTGTGAGTATCAAATCAGAAATGTCAGAATCATTATCCGATAAATCTAATAGGTTAATAGTTTCTTTATTACTTGACTTCTCCATCATTGCAGAATAATAGAAGTTACAAAATATATGTACAAAAATAAAATGTCAAGAAAGAAAACAAGTCATCATAACCTTACTTTTATTTAAAACCACCGATTTAAGGATCAAATAATATATAATACCAAATCTTTTTTAAAACCTCGTTATGACTATCATACAAAAACATGAAATTATTCATTGTACTTCAAAAAAGTTTTATTGCTTAAGAAACCGGAACACTTTTTACGAATCACATTTTTGGTATTTTTTATTTGATACAAAATATCATACTACTGTACGATATATACATAGGTATATATATATATATATATATATATATATATATATATATATATATATATATACATTGGTGACAATAATTTCATAAACAGAAAGAGTTACTATATATGCCATCTATTGGGAAATTGTATCACGATTTTGATTGTTCTGTTTATCGACCATCGAATTACAGTTACCTATACTTACTGCAGCGTGCGTTTAGTAGATGGAGTATTAAAACATCAAATATTTGAGCGGGAGGTTTGAATTGTGTTGATTATCGCACTAGTCCAGGCGAATTAATTTTGAATAAGGAAATTCTTTAGGGAAGAGTGACATCTTTTGGGAACTCTTACAAATATGATCAGAACCATCGGAAATATAGTTTTGTCCTATGCCATCCAGAGATTTAATTGTTATAAACAATTTATTGCAAAATTAAGAATCTCTTATGTATAACACGTTATTTTTCGCATCAAGTTGAAAATGCTGTAAATCGTACACTTTACAATGAAATAATCTGAAAATATGTGTAATTATACTTGAATATGTGAAATATTATAAAAAAATTGTTTTGATCATAACTTTTGACCAAAAAGGCCCCGGCCGGATACTTTTGGTAAAATTGAAAAGGCAAACGTGTACTTTCATTTCGAATAAAAAATCAGTTATTTTCTATTTTGGGCCGTATTTATAAGAAAATGAATTTTACAATATAAACAAATTGTAATAACGTTTCACAGGCACTTTTTCTTTATATATTTTGGCCTTCTAAATCCCGAGGGTAGAATGCTCAAAAATGGTCTATTGTAAATTAACCAGTTTTATAAACAATGAAAACATTTTTTTCCTCATTTTAGAATTTTGTTTATTATTTTATTTAGGTAATTTTAATAAGAAAAGATTCTTACAAATTTTTCTCTAGGACCCATGGAATTCGAGTAAAAAATCATTGAAGTTTCGAAAAATGCGATTTTTGCAATTTTCAATTGTTTATTGCAACAAGGCATTTGAATATTTTTTAGCAATCAGGGGCCTTAATTACTCCTTGAACCATATATTATCAGTTTGTAATAGGTATTTGTAACACTATTGACGATATGTATGTATTTTAGACGTCGAATGTCGGGCGTTTTGCAGCGCGTGTACGTGCGCTATCAGTCCTACGTCGGCCGTGGTGCACGCGCTACAAAACGTCCAACATTCGACATCTAAAATACATCTACTTTGTCAAAAAGATTACAAATACCCATTACAAACTGGTAATATATGGTTCAAGGAGTAATTTAAGCCCCTAATTGTTCAAAAATATTCAATTGCCTTGCTGCAATAAACAATTGAAAATTGTAAAATTCGCATTTTTCGAATCTTCGACGATTTTACTCAGAATCCGTAGGTCCTAGAGAAAAGCTGGTAAGAATATTTTTATTCTTGAAATAACTTAAAGAATCAAATAAAAAATTTTACAAAATAAAAAAAAATATTTTGCAATTGTTTATAAAAATTGTTAATTAACAACTAACTGGACCAGATACATATAGAAAAAGTCCTTCTAATAGTTGGAGACCTCAGTTGGCAACGAAGTCTATAGTCTGGCCCCAGGACTAATACAATAATACCCCTGATAACACAAAACGTTTTTAAAACGTTTGAAACTAAACTTTGAGACGTTCAGAAATACAGTTAGGAAAACATTTGAAAAACGTTGGATAACTGTCTGAATGTCCGCAGATTCGTTCCACATAAAACGTTGTAAACAGTTTTTAAAACGTTTGGATTAAAACGTTTGAAAAAGGTTTGGAAATGGTTTGAAAATGGCTTGATAAAAACTAGCATAGAATATATCGAAAAAAATTGTTTAAATAGAATTGTATGCTATAAATATTACCAATTTTGGAAGTACCATCTGGATGATACTTCCAAAATTGGTAATATTTGTAGCAGAAAATTCTATTTAAACAATAAGCTTTCTTATTTGTCGATAGTAAATTCCCAAACTTTAGGTTCATTTTAGAGCATCCAAGGTGTCGTTAACTGAACGTAAGTATTTTCTATAGTTATCAATAGAAAGTCTGCTTATAAAAGTGAAAAAATATATCCACGTTCATTAGATTACATACAATGTAATAAAAGTTTTGTTAATAAACGTAATAAGTAATAAATTATTTTTAAATAAATGTTCCGAATAAATTCCTACCTCTTTAAAATATCCTATCCTAGTTAATATTTCTTGCTTAATTATAGAAATTTTACATTAAATTGTTATCTGCAATATTAATTTTCGGATGCCCCATATTTGGAGCACAGTAACCGGTAAGAGCCACTGTATTCTGGAGCACAGTAATCGGTAAGAGCCACTGTATCTGGAGCACCGTTTCCGTCCGGGATGCACAGTAATTGGGTTTTTAGGGTTGTTAGGGTACAGTAACTATCTCACAAACTTTTAATTTTTGTTTCCGTTAATATTATAAAAATATTCAATATTTACATTTAAAAAAAAATACTTTACATAAAAGAAGTTACAAAGTGTGTGTTCTCTTTTGAAAGTCAAACGTGTGTAGGAATCAAAGGAATAAAATTAAATTGAATTAAAACATAAGGGAAATTAGTGTATGTGCGTATTTAATAATTAAACTACTCGGAAAGTTCATGAAGTTCACAGCTTCGTGTCCAAATTGAGACTGCCTTCCTTTGTCCTTTTGGGGTAAAAATATGAGTCACACAGAAAAAATGCTACAACACAAATTTGTCCGCATAAGGATTGTAATTAACTATCAATTTAAACTCTATTTTCTAAATGCAATATTTGTTAAGATATCGCCAAAAAACCATATATTTACAGTTATAATTGTTAATAACAAATAATCCTGTGATATGCGAGATCGAACACAAAGAAATTCTAATTATGCATCATCGAATAAACAGAATTACATTGAAAATTCACATCAACCTCACATAAACACAGAAAGGTACCTGGCGTGTGTATTATGTGGTCTTCCTCAGGATCGATCGGAGCGGCCGCTTGCCATCGATCGCCGAAAAATCGCTTTCTCTCACTCTTTCTTGATTTTTTCACGTACTTTTCCAATCGACAAAATACACGACGCACCGAGCTCTGTTCGAGCCCGGCACACTCATACATACAAAAACACGCAGAATCACTCCGCTCGCCCAAATAATACGCTCGAAATGAGTCCCAGCGCCTCACAGAGACACTGCATGGGCTCGCCGCTATTTCGCGCCCAGTAATGAAAAAGGGGACCGCGCCAATCCAACTCTGTGCTCGCCCAACGTCGCTTGCTCACTCGACTCTGCGCCGAAGCGTAGGATCGTAAAAGCGCAGAATAACAAGTCTCTCTAATCCCTAACAAACGTACATTCTTGAGTTTTGCCCGCGCTCGAGCAGCACATCTCAAGTGACATTTTCAAAAAATACGGCTTTCCTAACAAATGTGCGTCTATTCTCGCATTCGCCCAATCCTCTCGATCGCTGTGCGCGCAGCCTACGTAGCAGTTTTTATAACTGCTACACTGAAACGACTAACTACAGAGTATAAACGCTAATCTTATCTCCGGTGTGTGTCGGGAACAGTGTGACTTAGATGCTTTAAAAAGATGTGGACTATTATTACTAAGTTTTCTAAATCAGCGAACTCTCCGGGCTTCAATAACAGGGCACAGTAATCGGCACGCTTAACCTATTTGTAGCATAAAATTCTATTTAAACAATTTTTTTCGATATATTCTATGCTAGTATTTTTCAAACCAATTTCAAACCAATTTTAAAAACGTTCTTAAACCGTTTAAATTGTTACCATTCAACAGTCCTCGGAGAGTTTTTTAAATGTTTTAAAACGGTTTTACAACGTCTTATGCGGAACGAATCTGTGTAAATTCAGACGTTTTCAAACGTTTGTCAAATGTTTTTCCAACTTTATTTTTGTACGTCTCAAAGTTTTGTTTCAAACGTTTTTAAAACGTTTTAAAGACGTTTTATGTTATCAGGGACAACGCCGCGCACTAGCTCGGATGCTTGGGCCCCCCACCTGCATCACCTCTTCTAGCTTATTTGCAATTGTTTTTGCGATGAAATTGTTAGATCCTGCCTGACAAAAGTAATTACCCACATTAGACAATTGTTTGAAGAATAATTTCGCGCAAGATTCATGTTAAAATATTATTAACAATCGTCACAATTGTTGAGAAACTTAAAATATTCATATCTCGGTTTCACAATGATCTTAAGGTAGCTTTAACAACTTACTTTCTAAAAATATAGACGTCGTTAAAACTTTCCAAAAATGTTCTTTGAGTATTACGCTTTTGAATTTTGATACATATAAAGAAAATCTGAGGTCAACGACCAAATTATCGAAAAAACTAATAAGGTGAGTGTCCCACCTATCGATAAGGCTTTAGGGGTGCTTATAGAGCTGCACGAGACCAAGACAAGAGGATATTTTTTAAAAAGTCTCTTAACTTTATTTTAATTTTTTAATATCAAAACCATAAACTACTACATTTTTAATTTAAATTGTACATTATTTTTTAATTTTAATTTCTTAGTGCTTAATTGCAATAAAATTATCCGTTAATCGAATCAAACTTGTTAAAAATTCCTATGGTTATATTATCTATTCAGTGAGAGGATTGAAAATCCTTCAGGCCAGTGTATATACATTGCCATATATTGCAAATTCTTTAAATTATAAAGAGTTTCGTGTAAAGGCTTTGACTCCTTAACATGTAATCCGTTTTACGTATGCATATAATATTTAGAATGTATATTACAATTAGCTGCTTTACAGTGTTGGGTAGTAACTTGATAAAAGAAACGAAGTTACTTGAAAAGTTACGTTATTTTTTTATTAAGGAACTTGTAACTTAACTGCGTTCCATCTTTCAACGTAACTTGTAACTTTCTTATTAAGGAACTTGTAGCTTAACTTCGTTCCATTTTTCAAAGTAACTTGTAACTTAATTTCGTTCCATTTTTCAAAGTAACTTGTAACTTTTTTGGCAAAAGTTAAGATACTTTAAGAGCACTGAACAACCTTAAATTATGGAAATATGGAATATTTTTTATTACGTTTTTCATCAAAGAATATTGAAATAAACCTAAACGTAAATATTATCAAAATCAATAAAAGTTAATTTCAATAAAAGATAATATTCAAAATGACAAAAAGATAGTTATTGTACATGGAAATGTGTGGAACATCTTAACTTTAATGAAATCATTTTTTTTTTACCGATTTCCACATTCACCTGCAAATCACATGTTTATTGTTTTATGAGTAAAATGAGACCTTTAAAGTTCTTTTTTAGTATTGCTGACTCCGGGAATCCGGGAGTAGGTACAATAATATATGATAGTATTGATAGTTCAGGAGAGCCATTTTAGGTTAAGATTTTCTATGCATTTAAAGTAAAAGAAAATTTTTATTCATATTGGTAGTTTAAATTTAGGTTTGTTTAATTTACTTTGTTTAAGAAAGTAAGAAATTTTGCAAAAAATTAAGTGTGTTTAGTGCTGTTAAATCCTAAACCCATAGACCGAGGCTTAATACTAAATATAAAAAGCAAAACCTTGGTAACTTTTAAGCTAATGGATCTTAGGTTTTAGTATTGATAAATATAATATAATTAATATAAAGAATAACTATAGAGTTATTTTAAATTTTCTTAAAATTGCTTCTTAAATATAATTTTTTTCCAATTTTTTTTAGGTTCATACAACCAAGTATAAAAGTCTTTTAAAAAATTTCTGCCTATTTTACTTCATAAATATTGATTTACAACGAAAAGCTAATTATTTTTTAGACAACCCTGGTAGAAATCTTATCGTGGCGCCCACATTCGCTATAACGGCTTTTATAGGCAAACTAGATAGTACTAGAGTGTACAAAACTCGATAAATCCGCACAGATCTACATAGTTTTCTCAATAATAATATGTACGTATAAAATCTGTGAGGTTATACATTATTTATTAAACAGAACTTTTATTGTAAAAATTAATGTTAAAAAAGTTTAACATGCAAGTGTTCAATTATAATAATAAGATCTACAGTTCTATTTATACGATTTACATATAAAAGTAGTCAGAAAGCATATCTAACGTATGAAATGAAAATTTAAAAACAATGTTCCTTGCATATGAAAGACAGTGATCACAAAATAATGTTATTGATTGATGCAGTTGTTTCTTGAAAAGTAATGTATAAATAATAATAATATCATATATACAAATATGTACTTTATGACATGCTTTATTTAAAAACTAGAATTTTAATTTCAGGACTGCAAATAATTTTGTATATATATATATATATATATATGTGAGTATATATATTATAAGTAACAAATTACTATGTTTTAACTGGCCATAGATGTCAAATGAAAGTGTTTGATTATAAATTAATCACAGTATGAAATACAAAAATAGAACATATATATATAATAACTCAAATACATTATTTCTTTTTAAAAATAGAAAATTAATCAGTAGATAATAAATGTGTGTGAAAATAGTTTTCCTTACATAAACCATACAGGTTTTTAACATAATCAAATGTAAGGAAACTAATTTTTTATAAACAAAATAAATATATGCACTAATACTTCATATAGTTATTTGGATATTCAAATTATTTTCTTATTTTTATTGTTTAATATATATGTGTAACATAATATTGTTATTGAGTTATTATATACAAAAATTCGATGGATCTAAAATTTGATAACCTTACACTTTAGAGGTTATTTACATTTATTTACATTGGTAATATGTGAACAATAACGTATAAATACCTTTAAATCAAAATAATACATAATAAGCATAATAGATTATGCTTCTGTTTCTTAAAACATAACCTTTAAGTGGTTGTTATTGTTATAATTTTGCTTATCAAATTTTATCGGGGCAAATAATATGGGAAACTAGAAGGGTCGACCGATAGTTTCCCAACGTTCCTAGTGAGCACAGAATTTTTTATACCATTAAGAAAAAGTCTGCTTACTTTTTATACCAATTTAAAAATATTTGTGCATTTATATAAAATTGGAATACAAATAACCATAGTTTAAAATGAGATCATTTTATTTAAATAAAAACAGTGCTTTTGTATAATTTATAGCTTTTTTAATAAATAATTATTTTTCATTTGATTTAAATCAGCTCACAGCACCTTGGCAATGCATAATTTCTTTATAATGCTGTAAAAGAAATGTCCAATTAATTTTAAAAAGTTTCGACAAAAGCTAATGCCCTCAAAGAGTGTTGAATAATAGAAAAGCATAAATTGTAGAAAATACTGTTTTTGTAAAAAAAAGCACATTTACCTTACTGAATGTTCATACTTTTTATTTCTTTTTTCGATTCTTTAAACCTTTCTTAACATAGAAACGCATCGCATTTTTTATTTTCATCAGTTTTTGTTTTCTTTATTCAATACATTCCAGGTACGTTGGTTTTTGTTGAATTTTTTACACACTTCGAAAATTAATTAAAAAGAGCGTAAGACATTATAATACAATAATAATAACATTCAAGTAAAAAGACTTTCTTATGTAACAAATTTATGTTATACTTGATTGGTTTAATAAAAAAAAAGAATTTTGAGTTTTTGTATTCTTCTTCTAGAGATGCGATATTATACGAGTATGTACATTTTACAAAAAAAAAGAGAATATCAGGAAAAATTACACTCGGCGCACAAGGCGCGTCTCAATATTTCTATTTTATAGTAATTTATAATATTATATTATACATGCGGTCTACTTCCGATAAATCGAAACTGGTTAATTTAAATTTTTCGATAATTCAACATTTTTTCCAGTCCCCTAGATCTCTTCAACTTTTAATTGCCGAGAGTTGACTCGCAACTGTATTTTTATTATAAAGCAGCATATATTTTTGACATAAAAACGTTTGAGGAATGGTGTTATTGTTGAATTAACTAGCCTTAAGGGGAAATAACCACCTTCAAATTATAAATAATTTGGTAATATATGTTTAGGTGAGGATAAATTATTCATAATGTAGTACATACTTTTTTTCTATAAATTTGAACATTTTATCAAAATATTACGGGAAATAAGCTTAAGTTTTAGGTATAAGAAAACAATTCCCAAACTTGCATCGTATTTCTTTTTTCAAATGTTGTAGACTCTCCTTGCTAGTAGCATAAAAAAGTTTACTTATAGTTTATTGTAGTAAATAATTTTCCTAAAGAAGGAAAATTTTACTTTAAATTTGATACCTCGAGGTTTGATAATTTTGTATTTGTTATCCCACATTTATAATTAGTTTCCCCAAAAGCCTTTAAATAACATAACTTTTAGAACAAAATAAAAAACATAATTGTAGATATGTTAATGCTCTAAAGGATTAACGCGTATTCCGAAATATTCGGATTCACAGAATTTAAACCTTTCCACGTCTCAACTATCTAAGGGTGGGTTCCAAGAAGTAGATACATTTCTTAGATTCTACATTCATCACAGTTCTTTTACTTGTCTGCAAATACCCTTATAAATAGTAAAGATAGGAGCTATCGTACTCAGTCACAATCAGACACTCAAACACAATTACACTTTGTACATAGTGTAATTGAGCTTTCGTTCTAAACTTTGAGATTAACAAGGAAAGTGCAACTATTTAATAATTTTTAAAATGAGTGAAGCAGCAACGTCGAGTACAAAAACCTTTGCTGAAAAGCATGCAGAATGAATGCAGCGACTAAAAGATCTCTACTTAAAAAGAAATGAAGCGCGTCAGCTGAATCACAAGGAAGTTATTTATTGAAGAAGTCAAACGCAATAAATTACCTTCCAATTGGGAGGCTCGTAAACGCAAGGCGGATTGGATACTTAATGATGAAAAAGCAAGGCAAGAAGCCGAAGAGAAGGGACACAATTATGACAACGAAACTGTTACACATCGATGCAATAGAAGCTGAACGATTATTCAGGAAGAAAAAGAAAGCTACACCTAATAATGGATTTGCTGACTTTGAGCAAGCTACAGTGAAACACTATAACAGTCTTGTCAAAAATATAAAACCCAACATGGAAGCTTACGAGGAAGCCAAAAAACAATTGGGCTCAGCATTTTACGGTGAAAAAAAAATTATTTTACACGGGCTGCATAAAGATAAGAGAGAGGCTATTGATAAGATGGTTAACGATCTAGGGAAACAAGCTGAAAAACGTGCAAGATATAACAGAAGGAGAATGTACAACGATGATGCTGATATTGATTACATCAACCACAAAAATGCTAAATTCAACGAGAAACTCGAACGATTCTATGGAAAATATACAAAGAAAATAAAGCTCAATCTTGAGCGTGGTACTGCTCTTTAAAGAAGTATGGGACCAACTGATGTAGTCAGTACATGAACGTCCTCGTGCTTGACTAGTACAGTAGTTGCCGTGGCAACACTGTACGATACTTTAGAAGTGCGCTATTTTAATTTAAGAATAATATGTATACCATTTTAATTTTTAGTACAAATACCTAATTGTTAGTTTTTCTAGTAATAAAATTTATTTGTATTGTAAATATTATTATAAAAACAATAAAATACTTAATTCAGTATGAAAGTGATTGAGAAAAAGGTTTTAAAAGTGTATTAAAATCAAATTAAATTATATTTAACAAAATGAAAAATAAAATTACAATTTTCTTCAATGTCCATAAATTGCAGTTTTGATTTGCATTTCTTACAAAACATTTGATGTGCTAAAGTTTGTACATGTACGATACGTCGACCTTCTACTGAACATTTTTTAATTTTGTCATCTGCATTATGATCCACCGCCTGTTTTAGGTTAGGTGTGACTTTTTCGTAACGTATATACTCCTGACGTTTTTACCCAATTCTTGCTGCTTACGTCTTTGATTATAGATTTTTTCAGACACTTTCCTTCCTTTCCAGTAAAATGACTTAGGTTTTTCCTCTTCTCTATCATTTTCAAGCATTTTCCTCAAAATCGTATGTAAGCACAACGGACAGACTGCATGTACTGTATACCTATAAATATGTTCACGCGGACACGTACTCGGCGTACTGTATATACGATGTATACATACACCATTGCACTTTTGCCAAATGTACGAAATGCTAGCAGCTGAGTATAAAATAACGTTATTTTTAGTCATGAACTATTGGTTTTTGTAAATTAATAACCAATGAATTGGTATTGTTAAAATCAAAAATCGTTCCTCAGATATACTTTTTTATAGTTACAAAAAGTTTCATTACGATATCATCATCAATTGCTGAGATATATATAAATAAAGTACACAAAAATGCTATTCTCCATAAGAGACCGTGTTGAATGTACGAATAAATAATTGCTGGTATCTAGCTTAATAACTAACCCCACCTCTCAAAAATTTAACTGGGTCTTTTGTATGCATATAGTACGTTATTAGATGTAATCCAAGTATAATCTTTAATTACAAAAATGCTTTTAATAAACAAATAGTCAAAAATAGTTTCACTTTTCTTTAATATTCCAACACAAATTCCTTAAGGTACAGTTATAGTGATATTTTGTTGATTTTCTCGATTTTGTTTCATTTTTTCTATTCTTCGTACTTTTTTACACCAATTAGAAGTATATTTATGAGCAGTAAAAAGTTAAATGTGAAATGAAACTTCTAGAATAGTTTCTTAAGGTGGCTCGAGCGTTAGGTGCCGTATCAAGCGAGGGCACCGTAAGGAGCATTGCATTAGCAAGCTATTTCATAGTCATAATTTCAGAAAAAACATGAATTACTACTTCCTAGTATGTTAATGTCAAAACTATGACATAAATGAGTAAACAAACTCGATTTTTTTTACTTTTTCTTTTATCTGTGGGTGTAACAATTTTTTCGACCTCTACTGACTCGGTAAGTGTGGCAACTTCGCAAGGATCAGCTGATCCGGTAGAACATGTGCGCCCATGACGTTTACTTTGTGATTTCTGTAGTAGTTTCAAATAAACATGCCTTATAATGTGCATGCGACAAAAAGTAAATTACAAATTTACGAGTTTTATGTATTAAAACATTTTTAAAAAGTTATTATGTAAAATATCACTTTGACAAAAATGTTATGTAAAAAGCCAGTGTCAAAAAGATGCTATGTCAATATATTCATATATAAATATATGTTTTTGATTGAATTTGTACATAGCCTGTTTTTACATCTGTTTTTATATAACATCTTTTGAAAAGAAAATCTGATACTATCAAATGATATTAATGTATTTTTGGAAGTCTTTTTATATCGAGCTTAAAATTTAAGTATGATAAAATCATGCGATTAAATATAAATTTATAAATGTATGAAAAGTGTTTTAATTGAGGAGTGGTCGAACAAAACCGGATAATTCAAGTTTCGGTAATAATTGTATTTATCTATTATAATTTACTGTTGTCTTTATATATTTTACATTATTGGATACTTAAACTTAATATTTTACCATAAAAACAACACTTTAAGATGCACTTACTCCATAATAAACAATATTAAGTAGATTGACATTTAAAATTGCAATTATCCGATTTTATTCCGACACTCCACAATTATAAAATAATGAAATGTACTTATACGATTTTTACACTGATTTTCTTGTTTATTACAAGTTTCTTTTACTCCTAAATAAATAATGTATTCCGAATAGTATTACTAAAGTAGTCACAAATAAAATAAAAGTCATACAATTTAAAGTTTAGTCAGTTTAAATTTCCCGCCATTTCATGTTCATTTTGAAATGCGATGTTGCCGCTTGTAATAGGCATGCGCAGAAAGTACTACAGAGTGTAGTAAATTGTTAGTTTATACACTTTCATCATTATTATTTCTCTATTTTGATCGACTACTCACAATTATTTTTATGCCATTGTAATCCTCATAAACCAGTGTATAACCACCTGTTTTTTTGTTATTATTTAGTATTTTACAACATTACTACAGAATAATTACTCACAGATAATGACAGAAACGTCATAAGCTACGTGTTGTACAGACTCATTTTACAACTCTTTTTTCTTTATAATTTAGTCGATGAGCTTATGATTTTTGGAAAGCAATAAAAAGTTTAACATTTAAAGTATATTTCCCGCATATTTTTAATGTGATTTAGTATTTTTGAAAAGTCGCTCGAGCCACCTTAAACTAATCACAACATAGTCATAATTTCTTATTTTCAATACATTTATTTAAAACAAAGTATTATACATATGTTAAAGATACTGTATTTTTTGTTAATTAAATTGTTTATTAAAGCACGGATTTTTTAAAACAAGTATTTGAATATAAACAAAAATTCTAAGATTGTAACTGTGTTAATTTTGCTTTGAAGAAAAACATGCAAATTTTGTGTAGAAATCTAGTACGTAGAAAATCTAGTGTAATTTTATTAAAAATGAATTCATTGTCTGTCGTATTGTTTAAAATATTGAACAAAAATAGCTAAAAATATTCATAAAATTCTACTTTTTCACACCATAAATGTATACAAACTCATGCTTATTAGTACCCAAAAATGAAGCGCAGTACCCGTAGTTTGTTCCAATGGGTCCTTATTCTCGAGATACGAGCTATTTTACTCCAAATATGCGTTATTTTAATGAAAAATTGTACCTCTACTTCATATCATTACTATATAAGTTTTGGTACTGGAAGAATTGTTCGAAAGGTAAATAAAAGTAGGCGAAGAAATCTTTAATTTAAGCTTTGTTTCGAATGAAAATATCAATTTGGTCCAAAGTTATTAACAGTTAAGCAAGGTGACAGAGAATACATGAATATTCGAGGACATTTATACTTTCATAAATTCGTTAATTTTTCATGCATTTTCAGCCACCATTTTCAATTGTTAATAACTTTGGGCTGGATTCAAATTTTTGTACGTAATTTTTCCAGCATTAAAACATACATAGTAGTAATATGAAGTAGAGGTACCATTTTTTATTAAAATAACACATATTTGGAGTAAAATACCTCGTATCTGAAGAACCAAGGCCCATTGGAAAAAACTATGGCTGCAGGGCTTCATTGTTGGCTACTGCAAAGCATCTCCCAAAGCCTCATCGAAAATCGTTTTCCATAGGTGGGAATTCTGTATTCTGTAACTATACCGTCGAACATTTAGTAAAAATGTTAAATTTGTTAAAGATAGAGCTGAAATTCGATTTTCTATACCTTTATTTGCTGTATTATTCATTTTTCTTTGACAAACTTTGTTTAAATGACATTATCGTAAAAAATTTTTAGTTTGAATTTTTTCATTTTGATATTTATAGGAAAAACCGCTGCCAACTCATTGGCACGTAGCTTCCTCAAACTAAATTAATTGTTCCAATATGAAATTCTTTATTCTAATAAATTAATTTTAAATTGCTATATCGCTTTTTAAATAATAGATCAATGAAGGTGCGCTTTTATCATTGATGGTTTGATGAAAGATAATTTTTTACTAAAATTACAGAACGATAGGTAATAATCCTTAGCACAGCCAGTTTTTCTCTGTACGTAATTTATTAAAATTATTTAAATATTTAAATTAAATGTAATCAGAACTTACAAGGGAACCACGGAGTTCGGGTCATAGATTTTGATGAAATTTTAAAGATCGTTTTCTGGTACCTAAAAGCGAAGCCCAAAACTCGTCGTTTTATCCCATGGGTCTTTGTAGGGTAGATACGACGTATTTCATTAACGTTGATAGTATATCTATATATATTTGTTTTTTAGCATTGCCTATATGAAAAATGCTAATGTTTTTTGGCACTATCTTAGATTTAAAGTCTCATGGGATAAAACTACGGATACTAGGCTCCATTTTTAGGTTTCAAAAGTCAATCCCCAAAGTTTCATAAAAATCCAAGACCCGGATTCCATGGTATCCCCTTATTAGTACGCAGATTCACAGAATTCCTAATCATCTAAAATTTTGTGAACGATTTGTCATCATAGATTTCCGAGATATAACAGATTAAACTAAATATGACTTTTTCGTATATAACAAAAAAGGGAAAGAGGCTATCCAAAATACGCAGTTGTAAAAGATAGGTAATTTTATGCTCTTTTTAATGCATTTACACTAAATGGAGCATAATATTTCTAATATACCAAAAAACTCTAAAAACTAGAACTAAAAAATCATAAATTGAAAAATTGTTTAAGAAAACGAGTCGATGAGTCTTTAAATTTCTTCTTAATTTTGAATCTTCAGTAAAAGACGAAAATAATGAGCCTAGTTTGGTAAAAAATGATCGTGCCATTCTCGAGATATAAGCGATCAAACAAATCTCTACAATTACATAATCTCAAATATCTTCAAATATAAAGGTCGTTGTGAGCTGGGTAAATAACTCGTTTAGGAGATAGTAAAGAGGTACCGTTTTGGAAAGTTCCAGATCAAAAGCTGCCGATATACTCCAGTATTAGCAGCTGAATAAAAATCGATTTTCTTCACAAAAAGATTTATTTCCCTTCAAAAAATAAGATACAGCCTCAAAAATTATACAGAATATTTTTATCCTTATTCCTAATCATCTCAATTTTTTAAAAAAATCTTATATTACACAGATATAACCGTTTAAAAAAATGACGATTTCGTGAATAACAAACAAGCTTATTCAAAATTTCGGGTTGGAAAAGATAGGTAATGTTATACTCTTTCAAATGCATTATCACTCAAAAGACGATATTATATCTATGGTATCAAAAAACCCAAGAAACTAAAACTAAAAAATCGAAAAAAACGCATCAAAAGAACAAAAAAACAATTTTTGAACTGCCGTCCTTAAAGAAAAACAAAAAGAAAATAAGCCTCGGAACATTAATTTTCAGCGTGTATATTCAGAGTAATATTGACATACACACACACACACACACACACGCACGAACGCACACACACACACATATACACACACACACACGCACACACACATACACATACACACACACACACATGTACACACACTCATCCATAGGACAGTTTCTAAAAATAGTGTATTTTGATTCTTAATGTGTCAAAACATGTCTCTATAATGTTTAAAGCAAAACTTTTTTTTTAGCATCACAAAGCTTCTCTTTGAGGGCGCAAAAAGATATTGAGCAAAAAACTGAATTTGAAATTCTTTATTATGCAATAAATTGTTTATAACAATTGACGCCCTAGATGGCACAGGACGAAACTATTTCTCCGATGATTCTGATCATGTATGTGAGAGATTTGTTATTAGTTTAATGTATTTTATGATAGTAACTATAGTCTCTACGTTAAATTTATATATTCATTTTGTATCGGTTTATAGTAATATATTAATAAAATAGTAATTAGTAGCGCTAGTCAGCCTATTTCAAATATCCCGCTCAAATACTTGAGATTTTACTGGTCACAATTTCCGTTTTGTCCAAGTACTGGGCACTTTACCTTAGTTCATGCGAATGCGCAGTATGCGATATTGAAAATTATTTAAAAAAGTATCATTTATTTATTCATATAATATAAAGAAAATTAATAATAAAATGTATCACATAGAAATAAAATAGAAAAAATATAATAGGTAAAACTGTAAAGGCAAAAATATTTTACAAGCTGTTCCTTTTTAGCTCAAATATTTTAGAATCTAGATAAATCATTTTATTTTACTTTATTTAATTCAGAGACTTTGCTTCTCTTTATTATTACTATTATTTTGATAAAATAAATTGTCTAATCTATAACTTTTTTATTTTGCAGAATTGTACATTCAGACTAGGTTTATCAGAATAATAATATTTTTTTTAACATAACGCAATTGTAAGAAACTCATAAAATTCATACCGGAAGTAGCTGAGTACAGATTAAGCCTTGAAATGTAATCTCCGTGACTGTCCCAGTTGTGAATATTCAAGCTTCTTAGTATTTTTTTTAACAATGTGCATTAAAATTATGAAGTGCTGTATGCAGGCCATCATTTTATTTACTGAAACAAGTACTTTTCCATAGATAAAAAGTTATTTTTTTCAGAAGGCACATTGTATAAGTATATCCAAGTTTGTCCCTCAATTTTTGAGAAATGGTATAAGTAAATAAATATGTCAGTTTTCCATCGGTTTTATAAAAGTCCGAAGGTTTTGCGACTGCGTTTATGATTAGTAAACATGTCATTTACATAATATGCAACTGCGCCGGAAGTTTAAACTTTGCGCAGGTACCTGACATCCAGAATAGGTCGGTGCTGCGAATCGCGTACATTTACAATCTGTAATCTCCGTGGAGCATTTGCCTTTTGATCGTGCAATGTTAATACTTACCTCTTGGTAGGAGAGTTTAAATTATGAGTTTAGGCTCTATCTATTTGCATGTAAGTGCAAGTCTTAAAATTATTATTCATAACCAAAATATTATTAAAAAACTTGAGTTTGTAATCTCCGTGGGCTGTAATCTTGTTTTACTTAAATCTATTATAGTAAATACATGGTTATCATAATAAAATAAATATACAATATAATTATTATACCCTAGTGTGACAAATCTATTAAATCCTATTAATTCCTTTTTCCAAATATGAAAAGATCCTATTTGCGAATAGGATGTATATGCAATTTTTGTATTGGTGAATAGGATTTAATAGATTTCTCACACTAGGGTATATATTATAATAATACAATTAAAAGTATTTTGTTTTAATGTGACTATTAATATATATTTAAAATAGTATGGTCTAAAAATGGACCAACGCGACATTTCATATTAAAATTAGCTGTACAAAATTTAAACATGGTCCAATATTGAAATGAGTTATAATACTCTTGGAAATCTATCTTGGAATTTTTTTTACTGTTTACGACAAATCGCAAGTTTAATCAATATTTACATAATTTTTGTAATTGTACCTTAAACTTATTGAGAAAAACGGTAGATAATATACATATATATATATATATATATATAAATTTTGTCAATAAGTTTAAGGTACAATTATAAAAATTATGCAAATATTGATTAAACTTGCGATTTGTCGTAAACAGTAAAAAATAGATTTCCAAGAGTATTATATTATATTATATATATATATATATATATATATATATATATATATATATATATATATACAGACCATTAGAAAACCAAATCCAACAAGAAAAGTATATGTCAACATGAGTTTGATATTTGATATGAGTTTGATATGATAGTTAACTATGATAAGAGTAGTCAGTAATAAAATTGCAGTTTTACTAATTTCGGTAGTGTTAGATTGTGCTAAATGTATTGACTAACAATTTTATGGTACGAGGGTAGTTCAATAAGTCTTTAGAATGACCAACAGATGGCGCGCGAATCGCTCCAAATCATCTGTTCTCAGTCAGCACCACTCCCGACTAGATATATGGTGCAGTCACAGTCCACATCTTCTGAGTTTACGTGTTTTTATAACCAATTGAAAAAAAAAATTGCTTGTTAAGAAAAATGGAAAAAAACGAGTTCAGAGCGGTAATTAAACATTTTCATTTAAAGGGTTTAACTCCATATGAGATAAAAAATGAATCGGACTCAGTTCATGGCACATCTGCCCCTGCCTTAGCAACGGTTTATAACTGGGTAAATGAATTTAAGCGTGGTCGTACATCAATAAGTGACGAACCACGTTCAGGAAGGCCCGTAGAAGCAACTACTCCCGAAATCATCAATAAAATCCACGATATGGTGTTGAAGGATAGAAGATTAAAGTGCGTGAGTTAGCTGAGGCCACAAGGATATCTATAGGTGCAGTTGTTTCAATTCTACATGAAAAATTAGGCATGAAAAAGCTATCGGCAAGATGGGTGCCGCGTTTGCTCTCAGCTGAGAATAAACGCAATAGAGTGGTCGCCTCTGAGGCTTTTTTGGCGCGCATAAGTCGGAATCCTGAGGAATTTTTTCGTCGATTTGTGACTGTGGATGAAACATGGATACACCACTACACTCCTGAGACAAAGGAACAATCCAAACAGTGGATTTCCACAGGCGAACCAGCTCCAAAGAAGGCAAAGATCGTAAAGTCAGCTGGTAAGGTTATGGCTACAGTTTTTTGGGATGCACGTGGAATTATACTTATTGACTACTTGGAAAAGGGTAAAACAATTACTGGTGAGTATTATGCATCATTATTAGAGCAGCTGAAAGAAGAAATTAAAAAAAACGACCACATTTGGCGAGAAAAAAAATTCTCTTTCATCACGACAACGCCCGAGTTCACACATGCTTCGTTTCAATGGCTAAAATTGAAGAACTAAAATTCGAATTGGTCGAACACCCACCGTATTCACCAGATTTAGCCCCCAGTGACTTTTTCTTATTTCCAAACTTGAAAAAATGGCTCGGTGGACAGAGATTTACGGACAACGAAGACGTCATTGCCTCTGTAAGTGCTTATTTTGAGGAACTTCCGAAAACGCACTTTTCTGAAGGATTAAAAAAACTTAAAAAGCGATTGACCAAGTGTATAGAGCTCCAAGGAGATTATGTTGAAAAATAAAAAAAAATTTACCCAAAAAAAATTGTTTTTATACTTTATTCTAAAGACTTATTGAACTACCCTCGTACAACCTATGTAGTAACATATCAAACTTAATTTTATATCCTTTTAAGTACCACCGACCAAATGTTCCCCTTCGTATAAAGCCAAATATAAATTTCATTTAGCTAAGTTTATATTAGTGTGATTTTCAAACTCATTGGTAACATTATTATTTATTGCCTTTCTTTTTTTTCTCCTGTTTACGCCGCCGGCTTCTAGATGCTCCGGTACGTACCAGTATAAACCATAAGTTTATCTTACGGTTGGGGACCCGAAAATGCACGCTCGAGCTCGCAAGAGATTTGTGTGTATGTGTGTGCATCTAGCTCTCCGACTGATAACAGAAGTTGTCTGCTGTCGTATTTTCAAATCCGTATTTTCGATCTCTCTTCTTTATCCAATTTTCGTATGAATCATCGATATATGATTGTCCTTGGAATCTAGAACCAAAATTTGATTGCAATATTTATGACCTAGTAGCAAACATATTATTACTATCATAAGTGGATGGAATAGATTCATCTACAGGGGCTCGTGGAGATTTGCTAGTCAGATTTTCTTCGTACTCCTCGCTAGCCAGAGATTTTTCGTCCTCAACACTAGTCTTATCGGAAGTAGCAATCTTGCAATTGTAAACTTTAGCTTTTGAAGTCTTAGGAGTTATTATCGACTTGGTTGATATTGAATCCAACATCTTATGATTGGATCCATAATTCTGATCTCCAATCCAATTTTAATATAGTTCTTTCTTATTAGATTTTCTTTTGCAACGAGAACCATAAATCAACAGTGATTTTGGAGAGGAAGCAACTAAGGTAAAATAGCCTTTATTGAGACAATGTAAAATGCGTGTCCTATACTGAGACAGTATCAACATTATTTGTTACATCTTAACATAATCATAAAAGTAAAAATTATTTAATATTTTTGAATTCCTTATTTATTTAGTTGCATTATTTTTTTTCCTTAGGGAAAAAAGTGATTTCACTAGACAATAGTCAAAATTCCTTTATTTCATCAAGTTTTACCAACAACCCTGATTTTCGATTGTCTTTTAACATTTGTTTTTTGTCCATTAGTCCCGCTGTCCAAGTCAAAAAGTGGCCACAGTTGAAATGGACATAAAGTACTATATGTAACTCGAGAAAAACTTCGCTTCGCTCGCTCGGGCAGTAAACTCACCCGTGGGAAAAATTTTCGACTTTTTGCCCTTGTTACATAATGTACTATTAGTTGAAGAATTTAGCAGAAATTGTGCAACGTACGTACCCTAATAGTCAGATTGAAAGTACGGATAGTCTGTGTCAGAATTGCTATAAATGCATCAAACTGATCAAGAGGCAAATTTGATTGACCATGTGATAAATGAAGTAAATGGCGATTTTAGACCTCAGACTCCCTAATATATCGATGAAATTAATGACGAAATAAAGTCTCAGTTTGTGGAAGCTCTATCTCCGTTACAAAGAAAAGGGCAAATAAACCTGTATGGAAAAGACTCTCAAGTTGAGTGTTACTTCGTACTCTCAATTAAAATTTGGTGGGTTATTAGACTTGTACAATATAAAAATTCAGTTAAGGGTGCGAAATAATACTCAACTTGAGAGGTTTTTCCATAAGGAAAAAAATTTATTTTGAGCGTTATGTTACCAGAAAGCATTAGAAAAATGTGCATCAATTTAAGAGAAAATCAGAATGTTAACATTGCTGCCTGCAACATTAACTAAATTTACTATTTTATCTTTTTTCCTGAAATAACATCATACATGATTGATAAAGCGAGACAACTAGTAAAAACCAAAAGTATTTTCTCTCCATCTGATTTATACTCTGGACATTCTTTAGATGAAGATTCGAAGAAAATAGTAATACATTATTTTTTAAATAATGATTTAAATTATTCCAGACAGAGTCCAAATAAAAGTGATCATATAATCTTAAGAGAAAATGGTACAAAAGAAAAGAAAGTCAAACGTTTTCTTACGAGAAGTTTAAAAGAAACTTATGAGGTATTCAAAAGCGAAAGCCCGGGGGTAAAATTTAGCAGGACTACGATTCACACCTTACGACCAAAGTATGCGTTCATAAGCCGAACCCAGTTAAGGAACATGTCTTTCATTTACTGTGCATTGCATTTACTGTACAAATTTTAATTTGTACCTCATTAGCCTTACTAATTTTCGAGAAGCAGACCATTCAGAAATAAAGAACATTCGTTTAGAGGTTTTCGCTGCATTGATGTGTTCTTCTTCAGAATTGTGTTTTTTACAAGAATGTCATTCGTGTACAAGCACTAGAGGTAGAACTTTAGATTTATTAAAAACAGCAGATAAGGCTGATTCAGAGGAAATTACTTTTGCCATTTGGGAAAAAGGAGACTTAACGGGGTACTTACTACCGGTAGTTATAGCTAGTCAAAATAAGTGCACTTTTTATTTCTTGTTTATTCGCGTAATAAACTTATTCTATTTATCATAATTATCAATAAAAGGTTTCACATGGAATCTGATTTGAATCATTTTTTGAAGTTAGGTGTACATTTTTTTATTTTCATTTATTTATTACTACGCTCACAGACTCATAATCCTTATTTACAAGCGCTCATATTATTTTTTATTTTTTTAACTAATACTCTGCCAAATTTCAGCGAATTCTGAACCATCAGTGTTATACAATCAAGAATTAATGAGAAAGATGTACGATTTATGAAATTTGAAATGTTCATAACTTTTTTCTCACGCTCCAAACTTCACCAAAATTCAACTGACAAGGGGGGCACAAACCTTGCAGAACTCAGATTTTGATGAGGCTTTATCAAATATCATTACAGTGATAATTGCTAATAAATTTAAAAGAGTTCTACTGGGTAGAGATATGTTTATTCTATTTGTCATACTAAAAAAGTTTAGCTTCTCTAAACAACATAAATGTTATTCGAAATTGAAAGTTAAAGCGAGACTCTATTAAACTGCCAGTGAATACGAGGTATAGCACCCTTATTTTGTTCTAATGGTCCCTTGTATTCGAGAGGTAAACTATTTTACTCCGAATATACGTTATTTTAGTGAAAAAAGGTCATTCTAGTGATTATAAATATGTATGTATTGACACTAGAAAAAATGGTTTCAAATATAATAGAAGTAGGCAGAAAGAGCTTTAATTTGAGACTTGTGACGTTAAAAGATAATTTTCGGAGCCAAAGTTATTAATAATTGAAGATGATAACTAAAAATGCATGAATATTTGTAGAAATTAAACTGTTTTAATATCGTGAGTATTTTATACATGTCTAGTCATCATATTCAATTGTTAATAACTTTGGCTCAGTTTAATGTTTTTTAACGCTACAGGTCTCAAGTTAAAGCTCTTTCTGCCTACTTTTATTACCTGTGAAGCTATTTCTTTTAGTAACAATACATGCATATTTATAATCAGTAGAAGAGGTACCTTTTTTCACTAAAATAACGTACATTCGGAGTAAAATAGCTTATATCTCGATTCAAAGGCCTATTAGAACAAACTAGGAGTACAAGGCTTCATTTTTAGGTACCAGGAAGCACCTTCCAAAGCCTCATCGAAATCTGAGTTACTCAGGGATGGTGTTCTCCTTGTGAGTTATTTTTTTAAACTAAAATCTACTCACACGCTAAATTTCAGATTTTTCTGAACCGTCAATCAATTACCGGTAGTACCCCCTTAACTAAGATAACAATGAACGTCCCCTGGTAGAACTGTTGGGCATAAAATGATCATAATATGCTGAATTTTATGCTAGATGATCATTTTATGCTGCATATTATGCTAATAAATCCCGTTACCTGGTGACATAATTATGACCATAAAATGCTGTAGATTATGCTCAATGGTATACCCAATAACTATGAGCATAATATGCTGTAAATTATGCCCAACGTTATGCTAAAGCTAAACAGGTTATGTTATCAAGTAGAAATAAATAATGAAATTTCTACTTTTGAAAAGTATAAAATACGAATTTCTTACTTTACAAAAGTAGGAAATTTGTATTTTATATCATTCAAAAATAAGAATTTCATTATTTCTACTCGTTTGCGTCAATGTTTCTATTTTAGGGTTTATATAGTGATATAATTAAGAACACAAATCAATATTTGGAAAAAGTTAATAATTTATATTTAAAATTACTATTACAACTTTATTTTTTGTAATTATTTTTTCCATTTGCTAACATTTTTTTTTATAACATTCCCTAATATATTACTTAGAGCTGTCGTCAACTCTTCAGGTGAAGTCTTGAGGCCTTGCTTAGACCTTGAATTGGTGATTGAAACTGTAAATAAAATAAATGTTATGAAATATCAAAAGCTATGCACCCAGTTGAAAGTAACTAATAAAATCCAATAAACAAATTTAAATAAGATATTATAAGTTTTTGCACCAGAAAAAACATATTAAATCCAAAAAAATGAATATTAATTGGATTGTATTTATTGGTATTTATTAGTATTCATTTGCATTGCACTAGCATAAGTTATAATATCCAATTTAAATTTTTTTATTGGATTTTATTAGTTACTTCCACTGCTAATGCAAATGAATACTAATAAACACCAATAAATACAATCTAATTAATATTCATTTTTTTTTATTTAATATGTTTTTTTCTGGTGCAAAAACTTATAATATCTTATTTAAATTTTTTTATTGGATTTTATTAGTTACTTTCAACTGGGCAGTTAATAGTTATGGAAGTAGTAGTTTTAATAATATTTACCATCAATTAATTTGCTTAATTCGATGGGTTTGAACTTTATTTTTTCTTTATTTACTATAGAGCTCCTTACAGATGTAAAATACATTGCCACATCTTTTGTAACAAATGCTTTTTTCGATTTTGCTCCATTATAAATCAAAAATCAAAACTAACCTAGCATAAAGATATAAAGCAGCACGGCGCGCTCCGATCAAGTTTAAATAAAAAGATCTTGCACCTCGCGAGTTTTTTTATAAATCATTCCTGGGATATCTTCCGATGATTTTAAGCCTAAAATGAAAATAATCCCTAGAGGGATTTTCAAATAAACTCGATATTTGATCATTTTCGTAGGTTATCGTGACTATTTTCTATATTGCATCTTGTATTTAGATTTCTTAGGCTTTAAAAATATATTTCAATATTAGAAATAAGTTTATAAATTCTTAATACTCATTAAACTTTTAAGATTCATATAAATTTTTTTAAATACTGCTCAGAAATTAAATTTTTTAACTTCTTATTTCAAATATTTTTCTGTGCGCTCGAAGTTTCTTTTTTTTTCTTTCATCGAGGATAAATTTGGTATTCCGTTGCCATGGCTGCGATAAATAAACTTTTGCTGATTTTACGGTTAGTAAAAATGCCGAAGGCAAGAACACACGATGAAAATCGTCATCAAATTTGTTTACTTTGCTTTGGAAAAACTAAAGTAATGATTCCTGTAAAAGGAGAATTAAAAGTGCTTGTTGAAAAACAGTTTAAGTACGATACTAGTGATGACCGATTACCTCTCGTTCTATGCAGTAGTTGCAAAAGAGATTTATACAGAATTAGAAACGATGAAGATATAAGTGTGAATCTACCAAAATTTTCTAATCTTCAACCTTTGAAGAAATCTACTAGATCAAGCGACGATGTTTTATGTGCTTGTCATATTTGTGAGCTTGCGAGAAAATCCCCTCCTGGAAAATTTTCAAACTTTGCAAAGAATAATGTTATGCCTCAGCGACATGGAATACTTGTTGATGTGACAAATATAAAAGTTCCAAGTAAGCTATTAAAACATATCTTTTTCTAGTTATAATAACTACAATATAATAATACAATTTTAATCTAGATGAAAGAAAATCACCTTCCGTTGAAAGCCGGTGTAGTTACTGCTTTTCTTTGTTGGGAAAAGGAAAATCTCATAAATGTAACTTTACCGTACGCTTGGAGAATTTGACTGAAAACATTATGCAAACAAGCTCAAGAGCTACAGATCAAGTAATTTCGTCTTTGCTTAAACGCAAAATGATTACAGAAAATACACAAAATACTACAACTCTATCACTTTCTCAAACACGCGGTAAGCCTTTTAAAGTTGCTATTGGTTCACAAAATAACAAAGCTTTAAGCAAACTTGAGCTTTTTTCTGCAGACGATTTTTTAAAAATCCAGACGAGTTTACATTTGAGCCAAACGAAGACACTTGCGATTGCTACAGCTTTGCGAGTAGCTACGAAAAATGCTAAGGTCGTGGAACCGCATTTGAAAAAAAAACTATCAATTAAAAGTCACTGTGTTGATGATTATTTTGGTACTAAAAACTTTGACTTTGTTCACGTCAACGCTTACTGCACAAATCTTGATGGTTTAATAGAACACATTAAAGAGAAACGCTCATTGTCTGAATTTCACTTGAAGTTTGGTATTGACGGGGGAGGGGGTTTTCTGAAGATATGTTTATCCATTCAATCTACTTCAGAAAATGAAAAGCTAAATAGACACCGGCAAAAGTTCGAAGATGGTATTTCTGCTAAACGGTTTAAAGATTCAGGTGTTAACAAATTATTGATACTAGCATTAGCAAACAGTTCTCAAGAAAATTATGAAAATGTATCGCAGCTGTGGTCTGCAATAAAAATAAACAAGTTTCAGGAAACTATTGCGACAGATTTAAAACTTGCTAATATTATGGTTGGCATCATGTCGCATAGCAGCTTTTACCCCTGCACTTGGTGTTTCGCATCGAAAAATGATTTAAGTAGCTGCGGAATACCGAGGACAATAAATAATACGTTTCAAAATTCTATAAACTGGTATCAAGCCGGATCTGTCAAAAAAGATGCGAAGAATCATAAAAATTGTATTCATATGCCTCTTTTATCAACTGATGTAGACAAAACATTTCTTCGGATAATACCTCCACCTGAACTACATTTGATGCTAGGTGTAGTAAATACATTGTATAGACACTTATTGGCTGAATTCGAGAAAGACGCTCTTCTATGGGCACAATCATGCCATGTGACTCGTGATATACGTCAGGGTAATACAAGTTTTAATGGCAATTCGTGCAAGATATTATTAGACAAACTTGATTTCCTGCGTTCACGAAATCACAATTTGGGATGTTTGAAATATGTAAATGCTTTTGAGCACTTCAAAAATGTTGTACATGCCTGCTTTGGAAAAAATCTTGACCCATCTTTCAAAGATAAGATTAATGCCTTCAAGCAAAGTTATTTACATTTAAATGTACCAATAATGCCCAAAATTCATGCAGTATTTTTCCATGTGCCTGACTTTTGCGAAGAAGTTCAGACGGGACTTGGATTTTATAGTGAACAGGCTATGGAATCTGTCCATGCTGATTTCAAATCTGTGTGGGAGAAATATAAAGTTTTTAATTTCTCCCACTGCTTTATGTGAATATAATAGTTGACATTCATTTTAATTATTGTACATAATAAAGATATTTTTTTAATGTAATAAAATGATCGCAAAGTTTGAAAATTCGAATACGGTTTTGAAAATTTTTATGAATTTAAAATTTATAATACCTATTGAGCATTTATGAACTTATTTCTGATGTTGAAATATATTTTTAAAACCTAAGAAATCTAAATACAAGATGCAATATAGAAAATAGTCACGATAACCTACGAAAATGATCAAATATCGAGTTTATTTGAAAATCCCTCTAGGGATTATTTTCATTTTAGGCTTAAAATCATCGGAACCCTGGTAGAAATTTATCCCGTCCACTTTATAGATCTATGTAGAATAATCTCGCACTGTGTAGATCTATGTAGGCAAACTAGATAGTTACTATAAAGGCGCGTAACGGTCGACCCTTCTAGTTTCCCATATTATTTGCCCCGATAAAACTAGATAAGCAAAATTATGACAATAACAACCACTTAAAGGTTATGTTTTAAGAAACAGAAGCATAATCTATTATGCTTATTATGTATTATTTTGATATAAAGGTATTTACTTGTTATTGTTCACCTATTACCAATGTAAATAATTGTAAATAACCTCTAAAGTGTAAGGTTATCTAATTTTAGATACATCGAGTTTTTGTATTTAAGAACTCAATAACAATATTATGTTACACATATATATTAAACAATCAAAATAAGAAAATAATCTGAATATCCAAATAACTAAGTATATGAAGTATTAGTGCATATATTTATTTTGTTTATGTAAAATTATTTTCTTTACATTTGATTATGTTCCATCCTAAATACAGGCTTGGTTTCCAAACCTGTATGGTTTATGTAAGGAAAACTATTTTCACACACATTTATTATCAACTGATTAATTTTCTATTTTTATAAAGAAATAATGTATTTGAGTTATTATATATATATATATATATATATATATGTTCTATTTTTGTATTTCCTACTGTGATTAATTTATAATCAAACACTTTCATTTGACATCTATGGCCAGTTAATACATAGTAATTTGTTACTTATAAAGAAAATTATCGTCTACATGTGTTCGACTAATGTGTTTGTCTTTGAAAATGTTGTCACGGATGAGCAGTTTATGTAATATAAAAACTCGCAGATGGATACAAAATTATTTGTAGTTCTGAAATTAATATTCTAGTTTTTAAATAAAGCATGTCATAAAGAACATATTTGTACATATGATATTATTATTATTTATACATTACTTTTCAAGAAACAACTACATCAATCAATAACATTATTTTGTGATCACTGTTTTTCATATGCAAGGAACATTGTTTCTAAATTTTCATTTCTTAGGTTAGATATGCTTTCTGACTACTTTTATATGTAAATAGTATGGATATAACTGTAGATCTTATTATTATAATTGAAAACTTGCATGTTAAACTTTATTTAACATTAGTTTTTACAATAAAACTTCTGTTCAATAAATAATATATAACCTCACAGATTTTATACGTACATAATATTATTGAGAAAACTATATAGATCTGTGTGGATTTATCGAGTTTTGTACACTCTTGTACTATCTAGTTTGCCTATAAAGGCCGTTATAGCGAATGTGGCCGCCACGATAAGATTTCTACCAGGGAAGATATCCAAGGAATGATTTATAAAAAAACTCGCGAGGTGCAAGATCTTTTTATTTAAACTTGATCGGAGCGCGCCGTGGCAGAAGCAGGCAACGGTCGCAACTATACGCAATTCCGCGCCCACCAGTGAGAGAGCATGAGAGAGAGAGAGAGAGAGAGAGAGAGAGAGATACACGCACACAGACAGAGTTTTGCCCAGAAAACGCCGTATTCAACTTCACAGAAACGCAATTGTATTTTCTAATTCTTTTTAACATTATTTAAATATTATCAATTTACTAAATTAATGTAGACGTAAAATAGATTAATAATTTATTTTTAGGCATAGTAAGGTTATGTTGTCCATGTTTGTCAATCGTTCAGCATAATATGCTTATAATTATGCTTAATTTTCTGCTTATAATTATGCTTAAAATTAGTGTCATAATTATAACCATTCATCATAACTTATACTCAATTTTCTTCCAGGGTCTTAAATTTTAAAGATGAAATCGCGGAATGGGCATTAGAAGCCAACATTCATACGTATATTAAGGTAGAAATTTCGTCGAAATCAGTGAAATACAGAAAAAAATTATTTTACTGTTTTACGTGTGCTCGTTGGTGGATTTCGTTCGTCGTTAGGCCGAAACCAGGCGAGATGTGCGTAATTAGGTTGGGAAATGATCGAAGACGGATTGAAATGATTGGGTAGGTTTATTGATCAAGATATTAATAGAGATTGGTTCGAAAGAGAGATTGCGAGTGTACGTAAAGTGTGGACACAGAGTAGATTCGCGTCTCGACTAGTGGTGGTCCTCCTCGTGTACGGTCTCTGAGTCCTGACTACTCATAGTCGTCGTATGGTCGAGTGGACAATCGCTCGCGAGTGGGCATCGGTGCCCCCTTTTATAATGTATGAGCAGGTTGCTCTCTCTCTCTCTCTCCCGTAACTCGGGGCTCGAGCGTCGCAGGCTTCGCCTGGTGTTGATATGCGCGCGGAAATTGGTGGTGTGACGGACAGGAGTGGATGAGGGGGCCAAGAAGAAGACAGTCGTTGGGGTCTGCTCTTTATTGGGCTAAGGAGCACCTGCCAGCTTGGTGGTCGCCGGGAATCTAGCTGCCCGTTCGCTGCAGTCGCATCGCGACCGTTGCGAGCAGTCCCACGCGCAAAAGGTGCAAGCCCTGCACTTTTGCGTGAGGGAACACTGGAGCAGCGACGAGCAGAGCTGACCGCGCGTCTCGCGCGCATCCGCTCTGTGATAAGGAGCTGCCGCGAGGAGCTCTAAGCTTGTCCGTGACACGTGCGGGGCCGCGTTGAGCGACGTCCACGTTGCTCGAAAAAAAAACAATTAACATCGGTAAATAAAGCGCTGCTCTAGCGTGCGTGTATAAGCATGTGTAAGTGCGAGCGCGCGGGATCACGCTAGCACTTGTATATGTAACTTTATCTGTTTTGTAACCATTTGTCTAATTTGTGTCCCTTCGGATAGCGCATAATTGATATTTTTCTCTTTTTCTTGGTAAAAAATTTACTCTTGGTTATCAGCCGCTGCTGCTTTACAAAACACAGTTTGGCAGGTGCTATACACAATTTTCTTAATTCTATAACTAACGTTTTTGCGCTATGGTTACAATACTTATTTTTTTTTTTCTACTTTCGATTGAGAATTAAAATTTCATGCTCAATCAAAAATATATTATGATTAATGATAAAATTTACTTCTAAATCGTTTTCCTTTCAAAATACAATTTTTTTTAAATTTGAAGTTTTCATTTCAAAGAAAACTACCAATTCTTATAGATTTTTCAAAATGTTTCAACTTCTAAGTTTTACCTTCTTTACAAAATTTCAAAATTTTAACGTTCTTACAAATTCTAAAGATTTTACAGTTTTATAAGGTTTTATAAATTTTACAATATTACGATGTTTTGCAAATTTTACAGTTTTGCGATGTTTTACAAATTTTACAGTTTTTGCAATGTTCTACGAGTTGTATAATGTTTTAAGTACTTTACAAAATTTTACAGTTTTATGATGCTCTACTAATTGTATAATGTTTTAAATATTTTACAAAATTTTGCAATTTTCAGAATCTTACCATGATTATTTTACGCTCCGTATTTCGCTTATATTATACTTACTTTTCATCATACACGTTTCTTTCACGTGTTTGTTTTAATATTTTTTTTTTAAGTTATAAACTTGATGTGGAAATAAGCCCCTGTGGTAAAAACCATTTTAACTGTAGTAGCTTGGTACCTTTACTATTTTCTTGCAGCCTTGGCTTGGCGAGGGGTTACTAAAGGTCAGAAAATATTTTACTTGGGGATTTTCTGCCCCTATCTAATAACTGAATGGCCCACGTTGGAGCCTTACCGGAGTTTTTAGCCTCAATCTGTACTGTTCTCCGGTTAACTAAAAAACTAAGGTTTTAATTTGATGTTTGTGGGAAAATTAGAATTTTCAAATTTTAAAAAATTTCCAAATTCCCAAAAATTTTAGAAATTTTCAAAGTTTTCAAAATTTCAAAATTTTCAAAATTTTCAAATTTTCAAATTTTTCATAATTTTCAAATTTAACAAATTTCCGTTTTTTTAATAATTTTCCAGTCTGTACTGGACGTCGCGAGCGGTGCTATTTTTCTGCGATTAGTCCCACGTCTTTTCCAAGGTGATGGATGATCTGCTCAGGGCTTCCCTCGTGGAAGCTTCCGTTGCTCGGCTGTGCGATTCCGATGCTCTGCCTGTAAATGAGTGAGTATTAAACTCGCTGTTATAGGCGCGGTTTAGGTCGACGCCGCAGCTTGATCACGATAGCAGGTGGGCTGGTTGTTTGTTAGTTTTGGCTTTTTGTCTCATTTTTACGCGGCGCGTAAAAAAAACAAAAAAAAAACGACTGAGCCTGGCAATTACTCGGCTCTTTCAGCCTGCATAGCCAGTTCGCTTGGTCTCTCGATTTTATTGATATGCACGGTTTCTGTGATTTCATTGTTTCGTACCGTGACGTTGTTCGTCTCGCGATTAATTCTGATTATTTCGAACGGACCGAGGTATTCTTTAGCAAATTTTCCTTTTTTTGGTTCTTTTAACACGTATACCGTCTCTCTCTCTCTCGCGGAAATGCTTGGTGTTTAATTTCCAGTCGTAGTAGTATTTAGAGCGGTATTTCGACTGCACGAGGTTCATGGCTGCTGTTGTCTGGAGGGTAGTGAGGTTCGCCGTCGCATTCCTCCGTCCGGTGCGACGTCGCCGCTCCGGTTATCGTTGTTGGACGCGTTCTTCGGCGCAGAATTGTCGGGGTTCTCGGGCTCTGGTCCAGTTTCGGCACCATCGTTTGGAGCATTTTCGCGTTCTCCGGACTGGCCGTTCCCGTCGCGGCTGAGCCGTTCCCTCGGGTTATTTATTTATCACCTCGCCTGGGTCAAATAATTTTGGGAGCATACGATCTTGGCTCGCTTGTTGCTTGCGTGTTGCATAGCTTGTAGCTGCGCTTTCTATGGGTGTTGCTTTGGAGGCTGGCGGAACCCACTCCGGGGACAACGATGATTCGGAGCTTAACGATTTCATCGACGCGTCAGACTCTGGTTGGTTTTTATCGTCCGCGGCTATTGGCGCCATTGATTTGCCTTTACTAAACTGGATTGATTCAGTTAAAATTTGATCTATCCTTGCCCTTTCGTTTTTGTTCAGCGAGTATTCGCAACTGCCAGATTTTTTTAACGTTGTGCTGGTAAGGACGCATGCAAAATGTACTCGATCGGCATGGCTTATGGTGAATATATTCCTGCGATCCGATTCCGTAAACCACCGTATTTCTAGTAACTCGTCTCCGTGAAAGACGTCATGTGAAACCCGGCCTAGGTAAAGATCGTCATCAACGTTTCTAATGGACAAAATTTCTCCGGCCTTATAGATTAACGCCGGACCCTTTGATTTTTCCGATCGGGTTCATCGCTTTCAGTTTCGTTTAAACCGGATGCGCGGCGTTTGGTCTTTTTATCTCCGTCAATGCCTTGTTTTCTTATGGTGCGCGTTCTAAACATTTTACCTGGCGGTATGTTTGCCTCTGCATCTGGGTCCAGCTCGTTTTGCTTGTCGGCAAGCTCGTAGAGTTTTATCCGAGGCAATTCAGGGTTGATTTCGCCCTCGCGGATGACCGGATTTCGTGATAGAGCGTCCGCATTACCGTTTTTCTTCCCGGGTCGGTAGATTATTTCAAAGTCGTACCCTAGCAGGGCCGCTTTTAGGCGGTTGAAGCGCAAGTCGGGCTGCTTGGACGTGTGGAAATGTTTAAGCGGTTCGTGATCGGTTACGACCGTAAATTTCCTGCCATAAAGATAATATCGGAACTGCTCCTTTGCGTAAACCACTGCTAACAGTTCCTTGTCGTATGTCGGGTATCTGAGTTCGCTTGCCGAAAATATTAACGGCCGGGTTTATGCAGAATGCTTAAATTTAAGCGAAAACGAAATAACGACTGCCAGCCCAGTAGTTGACCTACAGCTTTGTGAAATAATTGCAGAGAACCCGCTATACCAAGCCGATGGGGACGGCTCAGCTGAGAAGGCTACAGAATTTTCGGCATGTTTAAGACGCTTGTACAACGCAAATAAGCAGGCTGAAAAATACAAAGAGGTGCGCAATTTAAACGAAAAATTGCAAGCAGACATACAAGCCAGAGAAGATAGGGTAAACAAAATTATGGAGCTGGCAGACTTAGAGGGCTGCAAGGAGGAGGAAATAGGTTATATAAGAGAGATAGTGCAGGAGTACGCGGGAGTTTTCGGACTCGAAGGCGAGTCACTACCCGCAACACACTTAATCAAACATAAAATCGTCTTGAAGTCGAACAAGCCGATACGTAACCATAGATTCAGATTTCCTCTAGCCCTAAAGGAACACATGATAAGGGAGCTCGACAAGCTACGGGCCCAGAAAATAGTGATTCCTTCCAACTCAAATTACTCATCTTCGCTCTGGATAGTATCAAAAAAGCCAGACGCCCAAGGAAACAAGAAATTTAGGCTGGTTACGGATTTTAGGGCGCTGAATGACGAAACAGAGGGTAGTTGCCACTCCCTATCCTTTACAAGCGATATTTTAGAGCATTTGGCTTCGGCAAACTATATCACGGTAATGGATCTCAAGCAAGGATACCACCAGATTGAAATGCATCCTGATTCAGCACACCTAACCGCTTTCTATGCACCCGACGGCAAGCATGGAAACCAGCTACTCTAGTACGAGAGGATGGCCATGGGGTTGAAGGAGGCAACCATAACCTTTACGAAGGCAATGTCACTAGCCATGGCCGGCCTTCAGGGTGAGGAAGTCGAGATCTACCTCGACGACTTCGTGGTGTTCTGTGAAACCCTTGACCAGCACAAAATTCGCCTACGCAGAGTACTCAAAAGACTGTTAGAAGCAAACCTAACGGTAGAGCCAAAAAAGTGACAGTTTTTGAAGAAAGAGGCACTAGTCCTGGAACACATCGTGGGAGGAGGCGAGATCAATACCGATCCTGCGAAGATAAAAGCAATGCTGAAGTATCCTGTACCAACGGATGAGACGAAGGTTAAACAGGTCCTCGGTCTGTTCAGCTACTATAGGCATTTCATAAAAAATTTCGCCAAAATTGCACGCCCACTATTCAGATTACTGCAGAAGGGCGTCGAGTTTACACGGGGTCCAGAAGAGCAAGAGGCCTTTGACACTCTCAAGAACATGTTATGCTCCGAGCCAATTTTAAAGGCCCCAGACATGTCACAGCCATTCATCGTATCCACAGATAGTAGTGATTGGGCCCTCGGCGCCATTTTGTCCCAGGGCGTGCTGGGTCGTGACCAACCTTGCGCATACGCGTCGCGCTGCCTCAAAGGCAGCGAACTCAGATACCCGACATACGACAAGGAACTGTTAGCAGTGGTTTACGCAAAGGAGCAGTTCCGATATTATCTTTATGGCAGGAAATTTACGGTCGTAACCGATCACGAACCGCTTAAACATTTCCACACGTCCAAGCAGCCCGACTTGCGCTTCAACCGCCTAAAAGCGGCCCTGCTAGGGTACGACTTTGAAATAATCTACCGACCCGGGAAGAAAAACGGTAATGCGGACGCTCTATCACGAAATCCGGTCATCCGCGAGGGCGAAATCAACCCTGAATTGCCTCGGATAAAACTCTACGAGCTTGCCGACAAGCAAAACGAGCTGGACCCAGATGCAGAGGCAAACATACCGCCAGGTAAAATGTTTAGAACGCGCACCATAAGAAAACAAGGCATTGACGGAGATAAAAAGACCAAACGCCGCGCATCCGGTTTAAACGAAACTGAAAGCGATGAACCCGATCGGAAAAATCAAAGGGTCCGGCGTTAATCTATAAGGCCGGAGAAATTTTGTCCATTAGAAACGTTGATGACGATCTTTACCTAGGCCGGGTTTCACATGACGTCTTTCACGGAGACGAGTTACTAGAAATACGGTGGTTTACGGAATCGGATCGCAGGAATATATTCACCATAAGCCATGCCGATCGAGTACATTTTGCATGCGTCCTTACCAGCACAACGTTAAAAAAATCTGGCAGTTGCGAATACTCGCTGAACAAAAACGAAAGGGCAAGGATAGATCAAATTTTAACTGAATCAATCCAGTTTAGTAAAGGCAAATCAATGGCGCCAATAGCCGCGGACGATAAAAACCAACCAGAGTCTGACGCGTCGATGAAATCGTTAAGCTCCGAATCATCGTTGTCCCCGGAGTGGGTTCCGCCAGCCTCCAAAGCAACACCCATAGAAAGCGCAGCTACAAGCTATGCAACACGCAAGCAACAAGCGAGCCAAGATCGTATGCTCCCAAAATTATTTGACCCAGGCGAGGTGATAAATAAATAACCCGAGGGAACGGCTCAGCCGCGACGGGAACGGCCAGTCCGGAGAACGCGAAAATGCTCCAAACGATGGTGCCGAAACTGGACCAGAGCCCGAGAACCCCGACAATTCTGCGCCGAAGAACGCGTCCAACAACGATAACCGGAGCGGCGACGTCGCACCGGACGGAGGAATGCGACGGCGAACCTCACTACCCTCCAGACAACAGCAGCCATGAACCTCGTGCAGTCGAAATACCGCTCTAAATACTACTACGACTGGAAATTAAACACCAAGCATTTCCGCGAGAGAGAGAGAGACGGTATACGTGTTAAAAGAACCAAAAAAAGGAAAATTTGCTAAAGAATACCTCGGTCCGTTCGAAATAATCAGAATTAATCGCGAGACGAACAACGTCACGGTACGAAACAATGAAATCACAGAAACCGTGCATATCAATAAAATCGAGAGACCAAGCGAACTGGCTATGCAGGCTGAAAGAGCCGAGTAATTGCCAGGCTCAGTCGTTTTTTTTTTGTTTTTTTTACGCGCCGCGTAAAAATGAGACAAAAAGCCAAAACTAACAAACAACCAGCCCACCTGCTATCGTGATCAAGCTGCGGCGTCGACCTAAACCGCGCCTATAACAGCGAGTTTAATACTCACTCATTTACAGGCAGAGCATCGGAATCGCACAGCCGAGCAACGGAAGCTTCCACGAGGGAAGCCCTGAGCAGATCATCCATCACCTTGGAAAAGACGTGGGACTAATCGCAGAAAAATAGCACCGCTCGCGACGTCCAGTACAGACTGGAAAATTATTAAAAAAACGGATTTGAAACCGTATTTTAGGGCAAGCGAGACATTACTACAACATGCCGCGATAGTTTTGCACGCATGCGGCCCTCGCTGCGAAGCAGCTGAGCTAGAAAAACAGGTGAAAGAAGCAGTTCGCCAGGCGGAACGCGTGCTAGACCTAGTGCAGGTACATAGCATCGACGATGAGCCGTATTGCGTGCGCCGCTCGCTTCTGCCCTTCATAGGTAAAATAAGTAAATTTTTATTCGGCACGCTCGATGAGGAGAGTGAGGCCGAAATCCAGGCAGCCGTGGTAGCACTAGCTAATGACACTCGGCTAACTGCAGCCCTACTCGCGAACCAGACAGAATTGGTAGAGCGCAAGCTTTCTAACCTTGAGAATAAAATGTCAGGACTCGCGGCAGCTACCCGGTTATTAGCAAACCAATCAGCGTTGAGCGAATACGCGCACATATTGCACAGCAGCATAGAACTTTTGAGAGACAACCTTATACAATTCAATTTAGATACCGAAGTGCTAACGGACGCCATTTTATTCGCGGCAAAAGGACTAATCCACCCGCGTATAATGCCACCCGAGACAATAAGCAGGGCCGCGAAAATGGTGCAAAATTCCGTAAGCAATGCGCGATTCCCAATGCCCTCTGGAAGCTTCTCAGCGATCCCGGTAATAAAAATTTCAAAACTATTGGTCTTGTTGACTCAAGGCCACCTAGTTTACCAACTGTCCATACCGCTGTTGGATATCCAGAGACATAACCTATTTAGAGCATCACCGCTGTCCTCAGTGCAAATCGGTGGGAACGCTTCTAATATAGCGGTATACATCTGGCCAGAGCATCACTACTTCGCGATTAGCGAATCAAATCGCACCTCCATGCCGATACCGAGCGAGAGAATACCGAAGCTCAGGAAAATCGAAAAATTGCTAATAGCAATTAACCCAGAACCTGTACGCGAGATTCGCGAGAATGTAGCGTGCGAAATAAAAATAGTGTCGGGCCGCGAGATAAGATCACTCGAAGAATGCGACATAAAGCTGAAAAAGCTCTGCAGACACGTTCTGGCTAAGACTCCACAAAACAAATTCGTGGGTATTTTCCACCCCCATACATTCGGCTATACCTTTAGAAGCTTGCTATACCTTTGGAAGTAGTATCATTGATCATCACAGTGGGATTATGAATACTGCACCGCCGCCGCGCAAGCTCGCGAATCGAAAAGCGGTTTGATGAAGAGGAAATGCATGCTAGGATTAGACGTGCGGCGAGAAAATTGGAACAGCAAAGTAAAGCGACAACGTCCGTCTAACGGGGCGCACAAAGCGCGAACGTGTTATCGCTAACATGTAATAAAAAAAAAATACGTTAATCAGGAAAATTTAAGAATTTTTTTAAAGATTTAAAAAAAAAAAGGTATAAAAATTTTGAAAAATTTGTAGGATTAAAAAATTTAAAAAAATTTTTAAAAAATTAGTTTTAAAAAAAAAGTTTAAAAATTTTGCAAAATTTGTAAAATTAAAATATTTTAAAAAATTTTAAAGAATTTTAAAAATTTTAAAAAATTTTAAAAATTTTAAAAAATTTTAAAAATTTTAAAAAATTTTAAAAATTTTAAAAAATTTTAAAAATTTTAAAAAATTTTAAAAATTTTTAGAATTTTTAAAATTTTTTAAATTTTTAAAATTTTTTAAATTTTTTAAAATTTTTAAAATTTTTTTAAATTTTTAAAATTTTTTTAAATTTTTAAAATTTTTTTAAATTTTTAAAATTTTTTAAAATTTTTAAAATTTTTTAAAATTTTTAAAATTTTTTAAAATTTTTAAAATTTTTTAAAATTTTTAAAATTCTTTAAAATTTTTTAAAATATTTTAATTTTACAAATTTTGCAAAATTTTTAAACTTTTTTTTTAAAACTAATTTTTTAAAAATTTTTTTAAATTTTTTAATCCTACAAATTTTTCAAAATTTTTATACCTTTTTTTTTTTAAATCTTTAAAAAAATTCTTAAATTTTCCTGATTAACGTATTTTTTTTTTATTACATGTTAGCGATAACACGTTCGCGCTTTGTGCGCCCCGTTAGACGGACGTTGTCGCTTTACTTTGCTGTTCCAATTTTCTCGCCGCACGTCTAATCCTAGCATGCATTTCCTCTTCATCAAACCGCTTTTCGATTCGCGAGCTTGCGCGGCGGCGGTGCAGTATTCATAATCCCACTGTGATGATCAATGATACTACTTCCAAAGGTATAGCAAGCTTCTAAAGGTATAGCCGAATGTATGGGGGTGGAAAATACCCACGAATTTGTTTTGTGGAGTCTTAGCCAGAACGTGTCTGCAGAGCTTTTTCAGCTTTATGTCGCATTCTTCGAGTGATCTTATCTCGCGGCCCGACACTATTTTTATTTCGCACGCTACATTCTCGCGAATCTCGCGTACAGGTTCTGGGTTAATTGCTATTAGCAATTTTTCGATTTTCCTGAGCTTCGGTATTCTCTCGCTCGGTATCGGCATGGAGGTGCGATTTGATTCGCTAATCGCGAAGTAGTGATGCTCTGGCCAGATGTATACCGCTATATTAGAAGCGTTCCCACCGATTTGCACTGAGGACAGCGGTGATGCTCTAAATAGGTTATGTCTCTGGATATCCAACAGCGGTATGGACAGTTGGTAAACTAGGTGGCCTTGAGTCAACAAGACCAATAGTTTTGAAATTTTTATTACCGGGATCGCTGAGAAGCTTCCAGAGGGCATTGGGAATCGCGCATTGCTTACGGAATTTTGCACCATTTTCGCGGCCCTGCTTATTGTCTCGGGTGGCATTATACGCGGGTGGATTAGTCCTTTTGCCGCGAATAAAATGGCGTCCGTTAGCACTTCGGTATCTAAATTGAATTGTATAAGGTTGTCTCTCAAAAGTTCTATGCTGCTGTGCAATATGTGCGCGTATTCGCTCAACGCTGATTGGTTTGCTAATAACCGGGTAGCTGCCGCGAGTCCTGACATTTTATTCTCAAGGTTAGAAAGCTTGCGCTCTACCAATTCTGTCTGGTTCGCGAGTAGGGCTGCAGTTAGCCGAGTGTCATTAGCTAGTGCTACCACGGCTGCCTGGATTTCGGCCTCACTCTCCTCATCGAGCGTGCCGAATAAAAATTTACTTATTTTACCTATGAAGGGCAGAAGCGAGCGGCGCACGCAATACGGCTCATCGTCGATGCTATGTACCTGCACTAGGTCTAGCACGCGTTCCGCCTGGCGAACTGCTTCTTTCACCTGTTTTTCTAGCTCAGCTGCTTCGCAGCGAGGGCCGCATGCGTGCAAAACTATCGCGGCATGTTGTAGTAATGTCTCGCTTGCCCTAAAATACGGTTTCAAATCCGTTTTTTTAATAATTTTCCAGTCTGTACTGGACGTCGCGAGCGGTGCTATTTTTCTGCGATTAGTCCCACGTCTTTTCCAAGGTGATGGATGATCTGCTCAGGGCTTCCCTCGTGGAAGCTTCCGTTGCTCGGCTGTGCGATTCCGATGCTCTGCCTGTAAATGAGTGAGTATTAAACTCGCTGTTATAGGCGCGGTTTAGGTCGACGCCGCAGCTTGATCACGATAGCAGGTGGGCTGGTTGTTTGTTAGTTTTGGCTTTTTGTCTCATTTTTACGCGGCGCGTAAAAAAAACAAAAAAAAAACGACTGAGCCTGGCAATTACTCGGCTCTTTCAGCCTGCATAGCCAGTTCGCTTGGTCTCTCGATTTTATTGATATGCACGGTTTCTGTGATTTCATTGTTTCGTACCGTGACGTTGTTCGTCTCGCGATTAATTCTGATTATTTCGAACGGACCGAGGTATTCTTTAGCAAATTTTCCTTTTTTTGGTTCTTTTAACACGTATACCGTCTCTCTCTCTCTCGCGGAAATGCTTGGTGTTTAATTTCCAGTCGTAGTAGTATTTAGAGCGGTATTTCGACTGCACGAGGTTCATGGCTGCTGTTGTCTGGAGGGTAGTGAGGTTCGCCGTCGCATTCCTCCGTCCGGTGCGACGTCGCCGCTCCGGTTATCGTTGTTGGACGCGTTCTTCGGCGCAGAATTGTCGGGGTTCTCGGGCTCTGGTCCAGTTTCGGCACCATCGTTTGGAGCATTTTCGCGTTCTCCGGACTGGCCGTTCCCGTCGCGGCTGAGCCGTTCCCTCGGGTTATTTATTTATCACCTCGCCTGGGTCAAATAATTTTGGGAGCATACGATCTTGGCTCGCTTGTTGCTTGCGTGTTGCATAGCTTGTAGCTGCGCTTTCTATGGGTGTTGCTTTGGAGGCTGGCGGAACCCACTCCGGGGACAACGATGATTCGGAGCTTAACGATTTCATCGACGCGTCAGACTCTGGTTGGTTTTTATCGTCCGCGGCTATTGGCGCCATTGATTTGCCTTTACTAAACTGGATTGATTCAGTTAAAATTTGATCTATCCTTGCCCTTTCGTTTTTGTTCAGCGAGTATTCGCAACTGCCAGATTTTTTTAACGTTGTGCTGGTAAGGACGCATGCAAAATGTACTCGATCGGCATGGCTTATGGTGAATATATTCCTGCGATCCGATTCCGTAAACCACCGTATTTCTAGTAACTCGTCTCCGTGAAAGACGTCATGTGAAACCCGGCCTAGGTAAAGATCGTCATCAACGTTTCTAATGGACAAAATTTCTCCGGCCTTATAGATTAACGCCGGACCCTTTGATTTTTCCGATCGGGTTCATCGCTTTCAGTTTCGTTTAAACCGGATGCGCGGCGTTTGGTCTTTTTATCTCCGTCAATGCCTTGTTTTCTTATGGTGCGCGTTCTAAACATTTTACCTGGCGGTATGTTTGCCTCTGCATCTGGGTCCAGCTCGTTTTGCTTGTCGGCAAGCTCGTAGAGTTTTATCCGAGGCAATTCAGGGTTGATTTCGCCCTCGCGGATGACCGGATTTCGTGATAGAGCGTCCGCATTACCGTTTTTCTTCCCGGGTCGGTAGATTATTTCAAAGTCGTACCCTAGCAGGGCCGCTTTTAGGCGGTTGAAGCGCAAGTCGGGCTGCTTGGACGTGTGGAAATGTTTAAGCGGTTCGTGATCGGTTACGACCGTAAATTTCCTGCCATAAAGATAATATCGGAACTGCTCCTTTGCGTAAACCACTGCTAACAGTTCCTTGTCGTATGTCGGGTATCTGAGTTCGCTGCCTTTGAGGCAGCGCGACGCGTATGCGCAAGGTTGGTCACGACCCAGCACGCCCTGGGACAAAATGGCGCCGAGGGCCCAATCACTACTATCTGTGGATACGATGAATGGCTGTGACATGTCTGGGGCCTTTAAAATTGGCTCGGAGCATAACATGTTCTTGAGAGTGTCAAAGGCCTCTTGCTCTTCTGGACCCCGTGTAAACTCGACGCCCTTCTGCAGTAATCTGAATAGTGGGCGTGCAATTTTGGCGAAATTTTTTATGAAATGCCTATAGTAGCTGAACAGACCGAGGACCTGTTTAACCTTCGTCTCATCCGTTGGTACAGGATACTTCAGCATTGCTTTTATCTTCGCAGGATCGGTATTGATCTCGCCTCCTCCCACGATGTGTTCCAGGACTAGTGCCTCTTTCTTCAAAAACTGTCACTTTTTTGGCTCTACCGTTAGGTTTGCTTCTAACAGTCTTTTGAGTACTCTGCGTAGGCGAATTTTGTGCTGGTCAAGGGTTTCACAGAACACCACGAAGTCGTCGAGGTAGATCTCGACTTCCTCACCCTGAAGGCCGGCCATGGCTAGTGACATTGCCTTCGTAAAGGTTATGGTTGCCTCCTTCAACCCCATGGCCATCCTCTCGTACTAGAGTAGCTGGTTTCCATGCTTGCCGTCGGGTGCATAGAAAGCGGTTAGGTGTGCTGAATCAGGATGCATTTCAATCTGGTGGTATCCTTGCTTGAGATCCATTACCGTGATATAGTTTGCCGAAGCCAAATGCTCTAAAATATCGCTTGTAAAGGATAGGGAGTGGCAACTACCCTCTGTTTCGTCATTCAGCGCCCTAAAATCCGTAACCAGCCTAAATTTCTTGTTTCCTTGGGCGTCTGGCTTTTTTGATACTATCCAGAGCGAAGATGAGTAATTTGAGTTGGAAGGAATCACTATTTTCTGGGCCCGTAGCTTGTCGAGCTCCCTTATCATGTGTTCCTTTAGGGCTAGAGGAAATCTGAATCTATGGTTACGTATCGGCTTGTTCGACTTCAAGACGATTTTATGTTTGATTAAGTGTGTTGCGGGTAGTGACTCGCCTTCGAGTCCGAAAACTCCCGCGTACTCCTGCACTATCTCTCTTATATAACCTATTTCCTCCTCCTTGCAGCCCTCTAAGTCTGCCAGCTCCATAATTTTGTTTACCCTATCTTCTCTGGCTTGTATGTCTGCTTGCAATTTTTCGTTTAAATTGCGCACCTCTTTGTATTTTTCAGCCTGCTTATTTGCGTTGTACAAGCGTCTTAAACATGCCGAAAATTCTGTAGCCTTCTCAGCTGAGCCGTCCCCATCGGCTTGGTATAGCGGGTTCTCTGCAATTATTTCACAAAGCTGTAGGTCAACTACTGGGCTGGCAGTCGTTATTTCGTTTTCGCTTAAATTTAAGCATTCTGCATAAACCCGGCCGTTAATATTTTCGGCAAAGAAATTTCCAAAAAGCATATCTGGGTGTAGATCCATTAGCGGGACCCATCCTACTTCCACGTTGTTATCCCTGACACGAGCACTAATCACCATTTTTACTCTCGGCGGCACTGTCACTTTTTCGTCCGATTGGAAGGGTACGAATAAGCCATTGAGCTTTAAGCTCTGGGTTGCTGCATCGACACAGCCTTGATGCTGATCGATAATGTCCCAGCCGATTATTCCCGCATTTTCTATGAGGAATTCGTTCGGTACTACTTGGACATTGCATAGCAGCCCTTGCAGTCTGATTGCTGCTTGGCCTAAAGTGAGCGAAGTGCCGGGAGTTACTCCTTGGATTTCGATTATTTTTTGCGTATCGATCGGGTAAGAAGGTGCGAGGTGTCCGATTTTTACAACGGATACGTCTGCTCCGGAATCAGCGTAAAACTTGCCTTGCCTCTCTTTTAGTTGAGGGCAATCCAATAGAACGATTGGCGGTTGCCGTCCCGCGGTAAGGAATTTGATATTTGCTGAATCAAGAGGCTTTTCGATTTTCGGCTTTCTTTCTCGACGTTCGGCGCTTGGGGTTTGCGGCGCGCGTCCTTCTAGTTTTTTTGCTGCTCATCGTTATCGTACTTGCCGGCTGTCTTATCGTCCTCTCGGCTGCAGTCACGATTATCCTGGTGATTTATTTTGTTGCTCCGGGCATTTTTACTTTTTTTTTCGTAATTGCTGTTGTTGAAAAATTTTTTATTATGGCGGTTCGCGTTATTGTTATAATTTTTATTCGCGTTGCCGCTATTATTTTTGAACGGGTTTTGAATAAAACTTCTCTTTATGTGGTCGATTACTCTTCTACATTCTTCAGTCGCATGCCCGTCGCGCTCGCAGTACAGGCAGTATGCGTCGCGTGGAGGTGGTTTGGTATTGATGTTCCTATTATTGCCATAGCTGCTATTATGCTTGTTGCCGTAACCATCATATTGTTTAAAGTTTGTACACTGTTGCTCTGGCTCCGGTGTTTCTTCTATCATCACGCGTCGCACCTGCGCTGGGTTTGGTTCTGCTGCCGCAGGTGGCTTGGCAGCAGCTCGGCGCGCGCCCTGTCTGCCTTCGAACTCGAGCGCGATCCTTATCGCTTCGCTGAGAGTGCGCGGTCTCTCGCCACGTACCTGATGATCGAGCGGGGTTTCCAAACCAAATAAAAATTGCTGCAGCACATCGTCGTCTGCAAAGCGTATTCTGGCCTTTCTATCAAAACTTGAGAGGCTTGGTGCCGACTCGATCACTGTCAAGTATCGATTATGCAACTTTTGCATTCGCACCCCATAGTCGCCTGCAGTTTCTCCCGGGTTTTGTTTCAATACCTTAACCTGTGCCATGGTGTCGTCCGCAATACCTATGTTTCCATACTGCATTGTCAAATCCTCTAACAGCTGTTCGGCTCGAGTATAACTGGTTAGTCTCGATGTATAACCGTCAGCTGCTTTACCACTCAATTTGGTTGCCAGGCCTATCAGTAGTAGATTTTCCTTATTCCTACCGATATCGCCTAGCACTGCGCGCACCGACTGACAAAACAAATTTAATCTGTCTGGATTACCGTCAAAATTTGGTATAATGTTCAGCGCCTGATTTACTGACATTTATTTGCTGCCGCGCCTGAAGCTCGTGCTGTGGTTCTGATGCTCGAACTCGTATCTGTCGTCCTCGTCCGAATCGCCTTCACTGTCCGACGGCTCGCGGTCGCTGCGTCCCGGGCGCTTGCGCCTGCGCGGCTCGCGACCGCTCCGTTTAGGAGGCTCGTAGTCGCGTCGCCCGACGTACTCATGCGGATACCCTGGGTCTTGTTCGCGGCGATATGGGCTAATTGCTCGAGATCGCGCATAATGGTCTCTATCGGTGCGGTGCCTTGCGTCGGCGTCCCGCGCGGGGCTGGTTGTGTGTTTGAAGACGACCGCGGGGGCTGCACCTGATACGCGCCTTGAGTTTGTAGTTGCGTGCCTGCCTGATCGCTGCATTCGGCGCGTGCTGCTCCGACCACTGTATACGCTGTTTGCGCTGGTATGGCTGTCACTAATATCCGGGCTTTCGCCACGGTGCATCTTTCGCGACAATACCGCTTTGCTTGCATTTTTGCTTATGTCCGTGATAATTTTTTGTAAGCTTTCTAATAATTTTTTCACTTTGGAAGAGCTTCTCGTAGAGCTGGCCGAGCTGCGCGCACTGCATCGGCTTCCCGCTCGTTTGTGTTCGGTTGGCGGTTTTGATTTATTTGCTGTGTACTCATACGGCGCCTGCCACTCGCGATTCAAATGTTGACTCGCGTCGATGTATCCGCGTTTTGCAGCGTTAGCAGTGGACGGTTCGCACTCGCCGTTCTTCCATACTATCTGCTTTATATCTAGGCAGCTAGCGAGGCCCGCGTTGCACTATTCGTTTATGGCCCAGCGTTCCGGAGTGGCCAAGTTTACGCGCAGGGGATCGTCTGCCTCCGTAACTCGTGTAGTTATCGCCGTCTGGGTGTTAAGTTTTACGAAGTTGAGCCTCTTAATTAAATCTTCCGCGTTCATATCTTTCGATTCTTCGCTCATTTTTGCGAAGCCAGCCGCTTCTGATAGCGCGGGACTGACGTGATTGCGCCTCTGATCTGCGGTTACGCTTGCCTTCGCAATTTCATCCTCGCTTGCGACTTTGCTGTGGCACAGCAGAAGGTTTTTCCGCGCCTTTTCCCGATTTACCTGGCTGTCGCTATCGGAGCTTTCGCTATCGGAGCTGCTTCGTTCTAATTCGCGAGTGCTGCGATACACTGCCCTGCGTACCCTCGGACCTAATTTTGCAAATTTCACATTACCTCCTTTAAATTTTTATTTTTTCGCGGGTCGAGCGCTGAATCGCTGTCATTCCCTGTTACTTCGCGCGTTTTCTTGCGCGCTCCTAATCTCGACGCATCGCTAGCTATATCGAATAATCCCGGAGGTGCCATAATTTTTCGTTATTTTTTTTTTAAATATTCAAATTTAAATAAAATTCAATTTTAAAAAAAATGTCAATATTTTTCAAAAATTCTCAAATTTTAAATTTAAATAAACTTACAATTTTAAAAACTTCAATATTTTCAAAATTTTCCCCATTTTAAATTTAAATAAACTTACAATTTTAAAAACTTCAATATTTTCAAAATTTTCCCAATTTTAAATTTATAAAAAATTCAATATTTTAAAAGTTTCCAAATTTTAAATTTAAATAAAATTACAATTTTAAAAATTTCAATATTCTAAACTTTTCCGAATTTTAAAATTAAATAAAATTACAATTTTAAAAATTTCAATATTCTAAAATTTTCAAAATTTTAAAATTAAATAAAATTACAATTTTAAAAATTTCAATATTCTAAAATTTTCCAAATATTAAATTTAAATAAAAATTAAATATTCCTCGTTTATTTTTTTAAATTTTTCAAATGTTAAAAATTTCCAGCTTTTTCGATTTTTAAAATTTTTGAATTTTCTTTTTTATTTATTACTTGAATTTCGCTTGTAGTTGTACACTCCGGTCGAGGATTTCTTTTCGCTCACGCGCTTATTTTTCGGCACTCCCGATTCACGGATTTTCGTAGCACTTGATGCGTATCGCGATTTTAGTTTCGGCGTTTCGATTTTACTCGCCAGCTATTTTCTATATTAATTAATTTGAAAATTCTAATAGAAAGGGGAATTTTGCCAAAGCTGCGGTTAGAAAATAGTAAAGACTTACAGTGTTGCTATCACAATCTGCACAGTTTGTGCCCGCATTGTGATAGTTGCGTGATGGTGGCTACTGGAGGCTGCGCTGGTGATGTCGCGGTTTCTCGCGCGTATCAGCGGCTGGTCCGCACTGATAGCTGGATTGCGCGTGGTGGCTGCTGTTGCTTTGAGAGCGCTGGTATATCTCGTCCAGGCGGTGGCCAAGGTTGGCCTCGTTGGCTGAGATCAGCTTTGTTGGCCAAGATCGGCTTCGTTGGCTAAGATCAGCTTTGTTGGTCCGTGGTGCGCTGCAGCTTCTCGTTAGAAGCGATGGCGAGATTCCGAATATTTTTGAAGCTGCAGTTATTCGTACTTATCTTGTGTGACACCGTTTGATGGTAGCCGTTAGCGACTTGGCGTTTACTCGTAGATTTTGTAACTACTTGAATTTGCGCTGCTGTGCTGGGTGACTGATTAATTTTTTCAGCCTCTTGCTTGAACGCGCACTCCCTAGTATTTTGTCACTTTTCACTTTTGATACGAAAAACGCGGGTTCACTTGGGATGCTAGACGCGAGGTATAACCAGCGGGATCCAAGCCCGCAAGGGATGCCGGAATGTGACGGACAGGAGTGGGTGAGGGGGCCAAGAAGAAGACAGTCGTTGGGGTCTGCTCTTTATTGGGCTAAGGAGCACCTGCCAGCTTGGTGGTCGCCGGGAATCATCGCGACCGTTGCGAGCAGTCCCACGCGCAAAAGGTGCAAGCCCTGCACTTTTGCGTGAGGGAACGCTGGAGCAGCGACGAGCAGAGCTGACCGCGCGTCTCTCGCGCATCCGCTCTGCGATAAGGAGCTGCCGCGAGGAGCTCTAAGTTCGTCCGTGACAGTGGTCAGCGATTTGGCTGGATGTGAAGCTTCTAGAGTTATGCTCTATAATATACTTACGAAGTATCATACGTAACAACTGTTATAAAATATTATGTGTAAAGTTACTATACAGCATTAATTAGATAAATCCGTTCTACTTACGAAAAAAATTACAAGACATTCACCGTTTCAATTTAAAAAAAAATATTTAATAAGTTGTTATACAGTCTTAGCCGTTTATGTAAAAAGAAAGAAAGTTAAAAAACACACGGTTCGAGTGCTAACCCGAGAAAAAGTGATCTCAAAAAGGGAATTGCCTTCCGAATGGAGCGATAAGCGCTAATCCCTACTATGTTCTCGGAGCCGCCTAGTTATAGGAGCTCCGTAAATGCAGTTTTATCTTTTGATTGTTTAGCTCGGTCCGTCAAGAGCGCGCGTTAGCGTTCAAGCGTGACGAGTAGGCAAAAACTCGAAAAAACTTGTATGCGATTTTTCGAGTAAAACCCCAAAGAGGAGACACTCGAGCAGCACCGTGACCGCTTTAAGAGTGCGTCCTTCACCAGGAAACTTGGCATATAAGTACGTTAGCCCCTTCGATACAATGCTGACAAGGGTTCGGGTGTGCATATAGGGAAGGCATATACAAATGTGAAAAGCCAAAATGGGTTATATTCGTTCTTATTTAAATAGATTGACGTTAGCATGTTTAATGGGAGTATGAAAGAACGATTAAGGAGGTACGTATGTATGTATACGCGCCTAAATGAGCTTGCTGCATCACATGCATTACTAGCAATGCATTACTAGCAAATTATCCATTACATGAAGAAATTACCCTCCTGTAATTCTATTAATAAAATTTCGATTTTATCTGATGGGGCTGCCAGTCACTTCAAAAATAGTTTTTAGTTTCATGAAATGAAGTAAGCAAGATGTGACACTAAATGGGTTTTTACAGCAATGAGGCGTGGAAAAGGAGCCGTTAAGGAGGTCCGAGCGGCATACTAGTCAAAACAGTAACTTATGAAAAAACGTTATTCAATAGAGAAGTTTATGACAATGTATCATGTTAACAAATTAAATATTTAAAAAACTTTGAATATTCATATTTATATCAAACGCATATTTATCTTATTTCTTTCTGAAAAGATCAATATAGACCTTGATTTGACTCTACCTCTAAGGTGATTCTCTGTTTTCAGTACTTTTTTGCGTTATTCTATAAATATCTCTCTAAAACGCCAGGCAACCCTATTTTTGTATTGTATGCACATAAAATTGGAAAGCTAAAGATTAATTTGATACTTTAATAATCTAGAAAAGTTTCCTACAAATGCATGAATTTTTTATTTCAAACGCGAAAAATGCGTTTTCTGCATATTTAACGGGCTAAACGGGCGAACTTTAGAATTAAATATCTTTTCGAAATGCAAGGCAACCTATACTGAAAATTTGTCTCTGGATTCAAATAATCTTTATTAACAATTACAAAATAGATTTAGGTCTTAAAGTTTAAAATTACTTTTCGCTCATACCCCCTTAATGGGGTAGGTGGGAGGATTGGTAAAACATTATGCAACAACTCATAATCTTCAAAAATCTTATACTGATGCGATTCAAAATACGAATGCTTTTGTGACTCAAGTTCAAAAATATACTACTATTCAGTTAATCCGTCTAAAGAATGAAGATATTGAAATTTATAGACAAACAAAAAAATCAGATTGAACCACAACAACTGAGCAGAAAGGAATCCAAAAATGTCACATATGGAAATCAATAATGAAGAAAAAGAAAATTCAAACTTATATAGGTAGAACAGCAAAGCATCAATTGATTGAAATTAAAAACCAGAACAAAAATAAACAAAATAAAAAGAAAAATAGAAGATCTAAAAAATCTATACAGTGCATGATAAAAATTTTTTAAATTGAATTGGTTGTTTCTTTACAGCATCCCTATAGTTAAAGTGAAAAATACCAAATAAAGAAAAAACTTTTGGTTTTTAATTTTTCTCTCATATAAAAAAGAATGAAAAACCTCACATATGGGCAAATACATGAAATTTTTTACTTTCAGTATTTACTGATAAAATTGTTCATAATTCTTCTAAAATTATCAGTAGGACTTTCATTTTTGTATGCTATTTATGCACACCATTAGCAATATATTTGCACAATATAAACATGATAGATAAGGTTTTAAAGTTGCTTTAAATTATTAAAGATAGAAAAATCTCAAAAAATGCGTGTGATTCGCCAATTTTTTCTTCACTCTTAATAACATTTTGTAAGCGCCGTCTTAGTTATCGTTTTGATTCCAAGTGTTTAAGTCAGTTAAGAGCAATTTGAAACTATATTTATGGGCTCATATGTGTACCAACTTTTCAAAAAAAGGGGTGACACTTTGAATTCTGTGAGTGGGTTTTAAAAATTTTCTACTTTACATTAAGTCGTTTAGTTAACCAAAAAGCCGTTCTTTTCCGTGCCTTAGTCACACTTGAAATATGTTATATACAACAAAATGAATATTTTCAGAGGTGTCCCATTAATGTGCCCTAAAAACTGTCTACACTGCAGCAGTAGATACATAACTGATGAAAACGTAATTCGTTTGTAAAATACAGTTTTTACTATAGCACAACTAAAATTTCACTTAACTTGGTCTGAATACAATTGTAATCGCATTCTCTATACCTACGAGTATTTTATATAAAATAATAATAACGTTTATTAGTTATGCGCATCTGAGGTTTTATTAAGTTTAGGTTTTCTTAATTTCAAAATGTTTTAAAAGGTGAAATTGAAAAACTGGAAATTATGGACTAAAAAATATTTGATTTATTCTATACGTAATTTAAAGTAAAAATGATCTTTTTTAATTTGTTGATTCAACGTATAGTTGTCGTGATAAAAATATATAAATATATCAGTACTTAAAATACTTAAATTTTTGGTCCGCCATATTGGATCCGCTATTTTGAAATTTTAAATTTCACTTCAGATTCATAATTAACGACCTAAATAATCCTTAATTACTGATTTTGAAAAATTTGAGACGGAAGGGTTAATCGAGGGGTTAATGTTAACCCCTGCATCTCTACACTAGTAGGAGAAAATGAGTTACGAGCGTGGATTATTGTTTTTAGAGGACATCGTAATATGTATACAAAAGATGAAGGCTATGCTCTGAAATAAAAAAAAGAAATGTTCATATTCCCAAAATTATTTTTAAAATGTGTATAAAAAGTGCTGTTTTGGTCGAATGTAAAAATAACAAAATACGTGTTTACTTATTTTGTAAGTACTATAACATGTTTCATTTTTAAGTATTCTGACATATATCGTCCGCAAACTTGCATGATTTGAAAAATATTCGGTCATAACTGAAATTTATGCAAATCTAAATGTTTATATGAAAGGACATGTCCTGACAGACTGATTGACTCATCAACGTCGAGCCAAAACCAGTAAACTTAGCGACTTGAAATTTGGATGGTATATTGTTTTTACATCGTAGGCAACGAATAAGAAGAGATTTTATGTAATTCTTACTCTAAGAGGGCAAATTTTACAAATATCAATTTTTATAGGGTTTAAAGCTGTAAAATATGTTTTTACGGAATCATTTTAAATCTCCAAGACCTAATGAGATATCGGATTTTTTTATCGTTTTATCCGTTTTTTAATGCTAATTTCAAGAAAGCAATTCCTAGGTTTTTTCCTAATCGACCACTAAGTGGGTAAAATTTTCAAATTTCGATTCTTAAATTGGTAAAAAATAGCAAAATGTGATTTAACCGAATTTGAATTTTTTTTCAAAATCTCCAATGCTCGATGAGATATTTGGCTTTTATCGTTTTATAAGTTTTTTAATACCAATTTCTAGAAAGCAGTTTCTGGCTTTTTTCCTAATTCATCGCTAAGTGGTTAAATTTTTCAAATTTAGAATCCTAAATTGATCAAAAATGGCAAAATACAATTTTACGAGATTTTAATTCCTTTTCAAAATCTCCAATGCCCGATGAGATATTTATTTCTTTTTTTATAATTTTATAGTTTTTTTAATACCAATTTCTAGAAAGTAGTTTCTGGGTTTTTTTCCTAATCGACCGCTAAGAGGTTAAATTTTTCAAATTTCTAATTTTAAATTGGTCAAAAATATGTGATTTAATGGAATTTGAATTTCTCTTTCAAAATCTCCATTGTCCGATGAGATATCTGTTTTTTTTATCGTATTATAGATTATTTAATACCAATTTCTAGAAAGCAGATTCTGGGATTACCTAATCCACAGCTAAGTGATTAAATTTTTCAAATTTAGAATCCTAAATTGATAAAAAAATGGAAAATGTGATTTTATGGGATTTGAATTTTTTTCAAAATCTCTAAAGGCCGATGTGATATAGGCTTTTTTAAAATCATTTTTATAGGTTTTTTAATACTAACTAGCCAAAATACTCTCTCGCTCGTGATAAGGATATATTTGTATATTTGTATTCTAGTTTAAAATGTATTATTAAAAAAAATCAATTTTACACATTTATAGAAGATACATTGTTACCCAACATAAAGTAATTAATAATTCTTCTATATTTCACTTTTTAATGTATTGTATATTAATAAACAATTAATTATAGAAACGTTAAAATGTCCTTATAATAATACATTGCATACTTATTTAATAGTTACTTATACGTGTACAAAAAAATAAAATAGTTATATTTGAAAATCATAATAAATCCGCTATGTATTATTATTTAATTTCAAATGTATTATGGTAGAATAAAATTATACATTATCCTTTTTGTTCGCAAGTGTGTATTATTGCACAGTGGTATAAAAAATAAATATCTGATTTAATTTAAATTAGTAAAAAAAGATAAAAAAAATTATTGTTAATGGAAAAGTATCACTTACATTTGTTAATCCATAAATAAATCAAGATACAATATAAATTATATGTGTTTGTTGGGAGTACGTTGTAGCACAGTGTGATGGGTTTTGTAGAATATTGATGATTTTATGTTATATTGATTATTATAAAAGTTGATTAAATAAATAAGCCGTTTGTTTATATAATTTATGGGTATCTTATTTTTAAATTGTGTTCCCTGATGCTCGCTAGTAAAATGTAAAATTTTAATAATATTAAATTTAATATCAATCTAAAGTAAATTGAAAAAGAAATTAAAATCATTTTAGAGTTTGATAAACATAAAAAATGTAATCAATATGTTAGTTTCACAATTCTTTTTGTAAAAAATGTTTATAAAACGGAACAAAATTAAACACAGAAAACAATAAAAGATTATATCCTTTACATTTTTTCATAACAGTGCTAGCTAAATATTTTTTTAAGGGGTAACACCACTCTAGCGGCCCGAAAAAATGTCTAATTTGTACGATTTTTTACAAGAGTAGGAAATAAGGGATCAAATTTCTTTTTTTAGGGCTTACTATACATATATTGAGGTACAAAAATATTTTTTTTTACATTTAAATACAAAATGGCGGCTATACAGCGAATCTCGTGAGAAGCCTTTTTCAAACTGGGATAACAGATTACTCGTAAACTATTGCATGGATTGGATTGAAATTTTTACTGTAGCTTCACAAATAGATTATCTAAAGAAGTACGGAGCCGTTTTTCGATTGAATATAATTTTTTTTTATAAATAATTTACATAGTTTTTTTTCGAGAAAAATATTTTTTTCAGAAGTGCGCTATTTCTACAAAAATTGAAATAAAAAAAAACCCTACATACTTCCAAAGTTAACGTTATATAGATTTAGAATTTCTTTGGGTTTTTGTTCCAGGTCTCATACTTTCCGAGAAAAGTGTTCTCCCGTTTGGAGGTTTGAGAAAAAGGCTTCTCACGAGATTCGCTGTATAGCCGCCACTTTGTATTTAAATGTAAAAAAAATATATTTTTGTACCTAAATATATGTATAGTAAACCCTCAAAAAAGAAATTTGATCCCTTCTTTCCTACTCTTGTAAAAAATCGTACAAATTAGGCATTTTTTCGGGCCGCTAGAGTGGTGTTACCCCTTAAGTAGGAAGAAAATGATTAAAATCAATAAAAAAATAATAAAAGATTATAACCACTTGAAATTCATTAGGATTAATTATAAAAATATGGAGCAATTTTCCCTAAATATATTTCGGCAAACTTTGCAGGCAACAACCTTGCAAAAGAACCTGCCGAAATATTTGCAGACAATTCTGCAGGTTCAAATACCCTACAGGGAACTCTGCAGAAAGTCCTGCAAAATTTTCTGCACCATTGTGCAGATTTTTTCTGTAAGCGGGTCACGCGGCACCTATATGAAGTGTCCATACCAGTTCATAAGATCGTGATGTACACTCGACGGACAAAACATCTGATTCGAACGATTTACATTTTCTTAAAGTCTTTCAATGAGGTTAGCTAAAACGTGCATTCGGTCCTTTGAAATTGCAATATTTCAAAGAAATTCAAATCATTCGAATCAGATGTTTTGTACGTTGAAGTATACCATCCCCCGTCGTCTGAAATACCTGTACACAAAATAGAAAGAGATATGACGCAATATATAACGCTCTAAAGTTTTTGATGAATTAAAAAAGTTCCTTTTTATTAAGTCGATAATGTAGCACTCCCAACGAGTGTATGTAGGGAACATTGGAGCGAGATGGGGATGGTTGACAGTGATAGGATATATATCTTATTAAGCATATAACAGGAATATGGAATTCAGATCGGAAAAACAAAATGCAACAGAAATGATTTTCACAAATAACATCCTTTACATAAAACTTTATTCTTATCCCTTACTTACGGTACTCTTAGTGTCACCTAGTAAATACATAAGATATCATTAGATAATGAAAGTCCACTTTTATCTAAAAGATATCTTACACATGCTCGAAGATATCTGCAGATAACTCTGTTTCATATACATAACTACCATAATGACACATATCATACAAAATTTTAAGGTTATTTTGATGCATTAATTCAGCGTACTCACAAATTATTACATAACGTATTGGGTCAATTATATTAAATTACATAATTTAAACACATACTAATTAAAAAGGAAATTTATCATGATAATAATTTTACATAGTCAATATAATTTACATAACAATTTATTAAAAATCTTAAAACAAAAAAATTCGTAAAAATTTTTGTGACGCTTAATTTTGATGTGTTCAAAATTTATAATCTTATTATGGCAACACAGTATACACAATGCGTACGCGTAACGCGCGTTCTAATTTTGTTGTTTTATTCATTATAAAATACATAATAAAATTTAATGATATTTTAGGTTTCATACTTAAATCAACTCTAGTATAATTTTTTCACTTTGATAGTTGTAAATGAAAAAGTACATTATAAGGTACAAGCACCAGTACCTGGACAAATAAAAAATCGGGACCTATAGTGGGACACGAACGAAAAATTACTGTTTTCATAAACAAAAAACAGCCAATAAATCGTTATAGTAAAATTTTTTTATCTATTGTCTAGGGTATCAACTATTCAAATGAATATGAATTATTCCAAATCTACGGCAGAAATTATATTCAACGTCTTTACTAAAAATATGTTCTAAGCAGGACCCGAGAGTAACGAATGGTGCTACTGAATCGTGCAGATTTGATTGAATCGCGAGGATTGAGTTTTGCATTCAAAAAAAATATTTTGCTCTACCAGTATCAAAATAGTGTTTTTATCAATAGATGACAAGCTCATGAATACGATTAAAGTTGTATTTAGTGAAAACAATAATTATTTTCCGTACCATTAGGTGTCCAAGTTTTGGTCCCATAGTCTTGCGAGGGAGCAGTAGTGGGACACTATAAATATACAAATTATAATTAGATTCAGGGATTGAAAACTACTTTACAGCTTACTAAACAAGATATTCAATAACAATCAATAATGTCAACTTGAATGAATTTCGGAAAAAGTGAATTTTGGAAATCTATAACTCTTGCTTGGTGGGGTGTAATCCTATAACCTCAAAAAGTGGGGTTACGGGTCTCTGTTTATCAATTTTTGTGATTTTTAATTTGTCGATTCCTACAGAACTACAAAAGTATGTAAAGCGATTAGTATTATCGAATGAATTGAGAAAATGAGTTTTTTTAATTGTTTGCAGAATGGAAACGAATAAAGCTACTTAATAATTGTCCCAGTATTGGTGCCAATTGTCTGTCCCAGTACTGGGTCAACTAGAAACATCGGGTCCCACTACTACAGCCAGGAACTCTTTTATTTAAACAACTATTTATTAGCATGGGAAAGGTTTAAAAAGCAATATTTTTTAAATTTCAGATCAGAATTCAAGACATTTCAGATTTCAGAATTCAAGTCTTTCTAAACGGGTATCCCAAAAGTGTCCCAGTACTTGTGCTTTTACCTTAAGTAATTATATTTGAAAGTCATTTTTATAAAAAACCATTTTATTAATCTAAGGTATTATCATTTTTTAATCTTATACTTATCCTTATAATTGATTCTAATCTTTAGAAGACTTTTGTAGAATGTTAAATGCTGAATATGAAAATTTAAGAATCTAAAAGACAATTTATAATTCTATATTCTTTTAATCTATAAATGAGTATTACACAAAATACTTAAAATTAATCTTATGTAAGAAAATACTCACATCAATAAAAGCATTTAAATTTACTTTTATGATAGCACCTTTAAATAGTTGAATAGGCGATGATGCTACTATCATCATTAACAAAAGTGTTTTCTGTGTTTTGCTTTGTAGTTTAGTCCAATCCATATTGTAAATGGAATGAAAAAGTTTTGTACTCTAAATAATATTATTTTATTAAACTATGTGTACATATAGTAGGATAGTGGAGACTGAGATACAATGGGTCACTATCTATAATTGCTATATAAAAGTGACGAAATTTTTTGTTCCTAGTTACAATCTGCTCGTAATCGTAGTATGAGTTAATTTTATTTGTATAACTTCAACAAACATAAAAGATATATAGATCAACTAAAAAGTGTTATACCGTCTTCTTTTATTTTGAAATTATTTATTATTAATAAAACAAGTTAATTTAATCTACTTTTTTGTTACATTATACTTTGAAATTAAACATTATAAAACTCTAATAAAGTTTATGTATCAATAATGCAGTGCCAAGTGCTTTGAAATAACTTAAATTGTTGAACTTGCCTTGTAAATTTGAGCGCGCTCTTGATCTGTTGACTAACATGTTACATATAACATACTAAACATTACTAAATTACTCTACTTTAATTGAAAGAATACTTACAAATATTTTATCAATAAAACTTTAACTAAGCTATTTTAAGTGACTCAAATAAATTCTAAAACAAATTTCTTTTAATAATAGAAGTAAGTTTGCTATATAGTTAAAAAGAGATGTATATTCTCTTTCTACCATACAAGTGCAATTTATACTTACCCATTTTCAGTTACTATCATTGTATACTTTATAAGATACGTAAGATATTAGATCTGGGGACCGACTAATAACTTTTTGAATAACTCCAGTAAAACTCTTATAATAAAAATTACAAAGTGTGAATTCTCTGTTAAGAAATTAAATTCAACTATAAGTCCATAGTTAATTGAATTATTATAGAAATTGAAATGCATCTCAATTATGAACCTTAATTTTGATTCTATTTACTTTTATTTCTTAAAATTCTTTTTTTAAGAACATAAACAAACATATTGTTCATCTAAAAAGTGCCTTATAGTCTTCTTTAATTTTCAAGCTAGTTATTATTAATTAAACAATTGGGGCCTGCGGCGGCTTAGTCGGTAGAGTGTCGGATTCCCACGCCGGTGACCCGGGTTCGAATTCAATTAGTCTAGTCTCTGCCGATTGATACAAGAACCTCTGTAAAAATTACATGTGCTTTGTTTACAAACACATCGCATACCTTCGTCGTCGATTAGCACCACATGGGAACACAAACATGGCGATGTTAATTAAAAAAAAAAATAATTTAACAATTTACTTTAATCTACTTTTCTATATATCAAATTTTGAAACTGAACATTATGAAACTCTAATAAAGTGTATGTGTCAGTAATGAAATGCCGAGTGCTTTGAAATAACTAAAATTATATGTTACACATAACAAATCGAAAATTAGTTAATAACTCTACTTTAATAAGAAGAATACTTTAAAAAATTTGATTAATAAAACTCTAGCTAAGTTATTTTAATAGTGATTTAAATAAAATTCAGCAACATTGTCTTTCGATCAGAGAAATAAGTATGCTAGAGTTAACAAATATATATATTCTCTTTCTACTATATGAGTATAACTTACTCACCCATTTTTAGCTTATATCTTGGTATAATTTAGAAGATACATAGTATGTTGGTTTTGGTTACTGTTCAGAAACAATATTCTCATAAATGACTCTTTTGAAGACAAAGAACTCAATCACTATAATTTAATTAAATAATTAAACAGGTAACTGGTTATTTAATCTTACTAGAGAATCTGCGCATCGTACTATTTCTTATAGGAGCTTTACTGAAGCTGTTCAAAACATTAGTAGTCAATGCCCAGATTTAACATGTTACGTATCTTCTAGACAACTTTACAATGATAGTCACTGAAAATAGATAAGTAAGTTACAGTCGTATTTCTCTAATTGATATATAAATGTGTTGGATTTTATTTGAGTCAATGTTAAAATAGGTCAGCTAGAGTTTTATAATTTAAATATTTTTAAGTATTATTTCTATTAAAATAGCGTAATTTACCATATTACCATATTTTAGTTTGTTATATGTAGCATGTAAGTTCACAATCAGTTTCACTAATTTTAACATAACAATTTGTATAAAAGAACACTCATATTTACATACCAATTCAACTATTTTAATTCTTTCAAAGCACTTGGCACTGTATTACTGATGCATAAATATACTCTGTTAGAACTTTATAATATTCAATTTCAAAATAAATTATTGTACAAAATAATAAAAAAATAATTTCTATCTGAATAGTTTTCTTCTTAAATAGCTTTAATAATGAAGAAGGATAGATGTCACTTCTTAGTTTATCTGTATTCTTTTTTGTTCTATTTCATATTTTAGTTATAAAAATACAAAAGTTATAATTGTGAAGGTTTTTTCAAGTCTATTGTAATTTCTGAATATAATTCAAACAATATCAACTGTCAATAATCTTGTTACTTACTGTTTATTATGTATGAAAATTTGTATCCGTTTGCTGTTTATTTTGTTATTGTTCAGGTACCCTGACTATCGCCTGGCCATTCCCTGACGTTAGACTACAGCCTTATACAGGGCCTTTACCTGCGCGCCATTACATACCTCATAAGGACCTTGTCAGGCACCCTGTGATATAAATGAACTTAGAAATTTTTTCCAAAGAAAGTAAAATATATATAGTCATGCGTAAAAAAATGAAAAGTTAGATATAGTTATAAGTATTTCGTTATATTTACTCAAATATAAAATGTTATATATAACATAAAAAATAATATACATATATCTGTTGGTTCCCGGAAAAACGAGTTAAATCCATTTTTTGAAAATTGAGTTTTAAGCGATTTTGGTATCCTTACATAGTATATTTTCTTATAATAATGCAAACAATCGTAAAAGTGTGCAAACAAATGACCATATCTACTACTAGGTAATGATTTTTTCTAACATTAATTTAAATGGAACATAAAAACTTTAAACCCTAATATCTCAATAACATAAAACGTGAACTTAAGTCAATTTTCCGGGAGCCTTCAGATATATCCTTATATAAAGTTATATATACTCACATATAGTTGTATATAGTTACGTTACAATTCTGTTTTTGAGAAAAATTATAACTTTAATTTGACAGGGGCACAAATCAAGTTAAATAAGTTACACGATTTAGATAAACAAAAGTTAGAAGAAATAGCTGTCGATCTCAATGTTATAAAAGTATATGCGTGGGTTATATAAGAGGTACAACATATACATCTGAATTATATAAACAAACGAAAACTAATTCGTACACTGTATATGTAGTACTAAAAGACCATAATACTCTGTACGGCGAAATCAAATTTCATTTTATAGAAAATCAAAGTACATAGGTACACGTACCTTCAGTCATTTGGGATTGAACAAACTCAGATTATTATTCATCGTGAAACCATGGCAAGACTTTTGAATATTTTACCAATCAATGAGGAACGTATACAATGATTATTAATTTTCAGAACATAGAATATATGCACTTATTAGTTCGGGTTGGTTATTACATTTATAAATTTCCAAATTTTCTGAAGAAAATTATGTGACTTATTCTCATTAAATATCTGTATTTTTATTATTTATTATATAAATATAATTGTTCGCAATGAACATTAAAAATAAAATTTTAAGTATATAAAATTAGTTATACAGAGACAAAATCTATATATAACTATGTATAACTATATATAATTATATATATATATATATATATATATATATATATATATATATATATATATATATATATATATATATATATATATATAATTATATATAAGATATTTTTACTCGGAAACCCCATAAACCCCATAAAACCCATAAAAATCATAAACTCAATAAAAACCATAAAGCCCATTAAGGTGGCTTTAGAGATTTTTTATAAAAACAATGACTTCACTCGAATTTTCCACAAAAATTCTTTCAACATTATACTTTTGATCTGTTTAAAGAAAATCTGGGGTCGACGACAAAATTATTGAAAAAACTAAGCTTGTTATACAAAGTCACTTTTAACACATAACCTTCTGTGATGAGACCGTTTATCACTTCTTACTAATACATAAAAACATATTTATTAATAAACAGTAGGGGAAGGTGGGGCAGTACGGGCACCCTAACTTCAAAAGAATCCTGTACTTTCTATTTTATACCAATACAAATTATTAAAAGTGCTTCTTAAAGTAGAATATCTCAAGATTTAGATACATTATTTTTTATTATATAATATATATTGCATTTTATTTTATAATGCAAAGTACAATACCGCTAAAACTGCCCATTTTCCCCACCCGTGGGGCACGATTGGCATGGAGGTGGGGCACGATTGGCACGGTGAATTAATGAAAAATTTATTTAAAAAAAAATATTGGACGTTACTGAAAATTTATAAAATATTGTTATCAAACATTTCTGTTGTTTCTTCATTAAAATATTCAATATGAAGCCTTCCTTCGTACCAGTGCTGTTCGAAGAAGGAACTTGAAGTTTTCTTTGTAAAGTACTCCTTGGAATACCGTACTCTGCTGCACAGCTTTTAATAGATTTTCCATCGTTAATACTATTAAGAGCTAACTGCATTTGGCCATCGGAGTAATTACTTCTTTGGCCTTTCTTTTTATAATTTCTTACCATTTCATTAACACTGACTCTTTCACCAACATCTAAGACTCCAACTCCGAAATGTTAAGGGCGCAAAAGTAAGAAAATCAGCTGTTAAACTCGGCGGAAATAAATTGACGACTCACGTATGCCAATCGTGCCCCGCTAGTGGTGCCAGTCGTGCCCCATTTTAGAGTATTTTTATATGTAATATTACTTTTTTCCTAAGCATCGGAGATCATCAATCAAAAATACTATTAAAAATTTACGATTTAAACTGTAAAAGTAATTCCCTTTCGAAGCTCATATGATTTATTTGTTCTTGAGAAATAGATTAGAATTATGGAAAAAACAACCTTTTGAAGTCCTCAATTTCTAATAATTCTCATACGTTTTGTATTAATTTTTTTCATTTAGGATTTGCAGAGGGAAAAAGTAAAAGCTATTTACAACATATAAAAAATACTATCATGTTAGAATATTCATTTATTTAGTGAATATTTGAATCCCCAATCCACCCGCCAAACCCATCGTGCCCCACCTTCCCCTATATGTAATTGAAGATTTTTTATGCAAAATCTAATGTCATCATCATAATTATGTATTAACGACCAAATAAACAACAAGATATTGTGGATAAACGCTGTAAACGTGCATCTGCGTATGCGCACCCAGAGCTAAGTCGACGAATTAGCATTTTTTATGTATTGTGACGTGTATTTCACGTCCCAATGATATTAAATACGGGCAGTCAATCGCGACCAAGTCACCCGTCACCAGAGCCGAGCATTTTCATATTAATTAGTATTCTTATTAATGGGGGGATTGTTATTTATTTGTTGAGGGAATGAGGATAAGGAGTCGCGACCGAGGAAGGCTGCAGACCGGCACACACACGCACACACCCATACCAGCGGCACCAGCTGATCGCCGCAGTGACGACTGCTCGGAGCGAGCAACGGCGACGAGCCTACACACACATATGCACAGCACCAACATCACTGTACACTGTACGCGCGACCCTCTCTCTCTCGCTTGCTCTTTCTTCCTCGCCTCTCGAGGATGATGAGCCGCTGCCCGCGCACACACATACACACACGCGCGCGCGGCCGCCCTCTCTACCGATGCACGCAGCGCGGGAGGAGAGAGGATTCACAGCGGCAGCGGCGGCTTCCTCGAGGCACACCATCTCGGCTGTAGCCACGAGAGAGAGAGAGAGAGAGAGAGAGAGAGAGAGAGAGAGAGAGAGAGAGAGAGAGTACCGAAACGGCTGTCGACAGAGGGGAGAGCTAGCAGCCGACGCGCGCACGTCGCCGCTGCCAACTGTGTTGGTCCGGCAGCGACAAAACCGAAAGCGCCCGATATAGATATACACGCCGGGTTGCCCGCGCGTGTATATCTAGCAATTCATATTGCCCGCGCTGCGTGGACAGGGCGGCATTCGCGGAGCGGGCCAATAAGAATTAGCGACTCAAATCACCGCTGACTTGGCCTTGATTTTTGCATCTAGAGAAAATCAAGGCCAATCACCGTAAAGAAAGGGGCGGAAGCAACAAGTGTGTGAGCTGAAGTTGTGCGAGAAGAAGAGCCAAAATTTTGGAAGAGATTTCCGCCCTCTCCGATTTTGAGCATTGACTGCCCGCCCGTCAGCGACGACAGACGTATCGAAAAATTAGCCTGCCGTCCGAGCGTAGAGAGACCCGCTTTGAGAGATATCGCCCGTCCGCCCGTCGACTACGTAGACGCATTCATCGAGAGTTATATATATTGAGGGAACATTACCCGGCGACATTGCGACCTACGAGGGAGGAACATCGCGAGACGTGCCCGATTAGCGACGGTGAGTGGACTGTAATTGTCGAGCTTGCAAGTAAAATCTTTTAGAACAATTATCGTACATTGCCGCCATGTGCTCGGGGTTTAGTAGAATAAATCCGTGGTGGTGTGACACCGTTATGTAGGATCAGTGCGTGTCGGGCCAGGATTAACATTTCAAGTATTAGTGTGGGAAAATTATGCGATTCGGAAAACTCGGGGAACGTGGTGAGTTCGGTCGTCGCGTTTATTATAAAATTCTTAAGTCCTGGTTTTCCTCTTCACGAAACTTCCTCTGGGAAAGGGCTCGTGCCGAGTTAGCCTCGCTTTACCTGGCGCCCATTAACTTAGAAAATTTGGTAAAGTGTCGAGAGAAGTCGAGATAATAAGCCGTAACGAAAAGCCACGTTACAGTATTAACATAATAAATTTTTATTTACTAACGTTAAGAAGTAGTTCACAATGCTTTAGAATTAAATTTGAATAATATAATTGAACCAAAATTGTTCGCGCCCTAGCCGGCCAAAACACAAGTATTTAATTTTAGGTTTGAAATTTGCTTATAATCGATCGCGATAATAGCGTTGAGTGAAAGTGTAGCTAAGGGCACTTTACGATAGCCCGGAATACGTGTGGTGGGTGAAAGGATGCGGAGTCTGCGGGAAAGTAAATAGGATTTTTACACTGATTTTAATGTAGAATATCACAGAATAAAAGTGAGCATTTATTACTCTTAAAAATAACTATTTACATGTTGTCTTAGTGTGTGATTGTTACCGTGTAAGAAAAACCTTAACACGCGGTCGCAAGAACAGGTGTCGCGATGCGCGTGAAGGCTTCGAGGTGTCAATAATCGCGGTCAGGCCGGAAGAGAGCGAGCTCAGCGAGAATAGTTAGTTTTGATCTCGCTTCGCCGAAATCAGGAAGGAAGAAAATGGGAGAAAGCGCGCACCTGTGTCCTTTCTCGTAAGAAATCATAAGAAACCATACGAGCGAGCGCTTCAAATCTTGCGTGAGAGAGAAACACAGTGCGCGCGAAAATATGAAATATAATAGGGCCGCTGCAAGTGCAAACGGCCCGAACAAAAATTAAAATCAAAAGTGAAACCCACCGCGGGGCCCTCGATTGATACTGTAGCCACAACTAAAACCACCTTAAAAACGTAAACTCCATAAAATCCATTAAAAATCATAAGCCCCATAAAATGCATAAAACCCATTAAAAACGTAAACCACATAAACCCCATGAGTTATAAAAATCATAAACACCATAAAGACGTTAACCACCCTAAAACTCATAAACCGCAATTACGCATGAATCTCATAAAACCCATACAAATCGTGAACCCCATTACCGCCATAAAACCCATATACACGGTAAACCTCATAAACTCATAAACCCAATAAACCCATAAACATCTAAAACCCCATAAAATCTATAAAGTCCATAAACATCGTAAAACCCATAAACTCATAAGTCTCAAAAACCCATGATAATCAAGAACCCCATAATTCCAAAACCTACAAAAAAGCCATAAAACTTTATAGGTTTTGGAATTATGGGGCTCTAAAATAAAAAGGATATGTCTAGTGCTTTTTAATATGTCGACACATATATATATATATATATATATATATATATATATATATATATATATATATATATATATATATATATATATATATATATATATATATATACATATATATCGACATATTAAAAAGCAATAGACATATCCTTTTTATTTTACCCCTAGTATTAAATAGAATAAATAATTTCATATTGGACAATTTTTAAAGTTTGAGGAAGCTAAATACCAATGAATTGTCCAATATGAAATTATTTATTCTATTTAATACTAGGGGTAAAATAAAAAGGATATGTCTATTGCTTTTTAATATGTCGATATATATGTATATATATATATATATATATATATATATATATATATATATATATATATATATATATACATATATATCGACATATTAAAAAGCAATAGACATATCCTTTTTATTTTACCCCTAGTATTAAATAGAATAAATAATTTCATATTGGACAATTTTTAAAGTTTGAGGAAGCTAAATACCAATGAATTGTCCAATATGAAATTATTTATTCTATTTAATACTAGGGGTAAAATAAAAAGGATATGTCTATTGCTTTTTAATATGTCGATATATATGTATATATATATATATATATATATATATATATATATATGTGTGTCGACATATTAAAAAGCACTAGACATATCCTTTTTATTTTAGAGCCCCATAATTCCAAAACCTATAAAGTTTTATGGCTTTTTTGTAGGTTTTGGAATTATGGGGTTCTTGATTATCATGGGTTTTTGAGACTTATGAGTTTATGGGTTTTACGATGTTTATGGACTTTATAGATTTTATGGGGTTTTAGATGTTTATGGGTTTATTGGGTTTATGAGTTTATGAGGTTTACCGTATATATATATATATATATACATATATATATATATATATATATATATATATATATATATATATATATATATATATATATATAATAACGTTAAATATCTTTTTAGATCTCTAAATATTCGTTATTTTACAAAGAACTCGGGATGTCTATATATATATAAAGATAATATCTTTTTAGATCTCTAAATATTCGTTATTTTACAAAGAACTTCGTAAAATACCGAATATTTAGAGATCTAAAAAATATTTAACATTATTTTTTTCCAAGACTACTTCGAAACGCGAAAATTGAGATTAGGGTTTCCGTTTCGAATTATTCTCGTATAGGAAATAATCTTAGGTACTCTTTCAGGTCTCAAAATATTCCATATTTTAAGAAGAATTGGGGACGACTCTTAGTTTTTCAATTAACAAATTAATATTTGAGTAACTAGCAAAAATGTCATTAGACAAGGACAATAGATAGGGCTTCCTCTTAAAAAGCAACTTAAAACATTTTGCATATCAAGTTTCATTTTTTTTTCAATTGACAATAATAAATTTTGTAACATTATAATTGTTAATTAAATCTTATTTATGAATAAAATAAACGCATACTACATTTCCAAATAAAATTTATCGTAATTTTGTTCGAATTTTTTACAACGAATTTGTTCATTTATTACAAAAAAATCATAAAAATGCAAAACAGTATAAAACGAAAACAAATCGATGAATATAATATTTTTTTTATTTGAAATCTTCATAAAAAAGTACAAATACAGCTTTGAATGGCCAAAAATTGCTGCATAATACTCAAGATAAAAGATATTAAAATTTTATTGACAATTAAATGAATATCAAAATGTAATAAACATTATAAAAAAATGAATCGATAAATTTTAAGAACTCTTCTTGATTTTAAATGTTCATAAAAAATCGTAAAAAATTATCTTATTATGGCCAAAAATTTCCGTTTAATACTCAAGAAAAAAGAAATTAAAAATTTATTGAAAAAAAATTAATATCATAAAAATGAAAAAAATTATAATAATTTTTTTGTTAAATAAAATGAACCAACTTCGAAAAATGCACTAAAAAGTGTGAAATAATTCACAAAAATATTCTCGAAGTCGACGCCGAATTACAAATTGACATATACCGTCACCTCTTTTTGTTTCATTGGGAATCTTATTCTTGACTAATTGTTTGATAGCGTAGTTTGCGTATCACCGCTAGGTGGCGATGGCCTAAGCATATTAAGATTATCCCGGGGATAATACATAAAAGCTCGCGCCAGCAGTTACAATTGTAACAGTATTATTTGAATTATATGTGATAGTTTAGCCGATGACTATCATTTGAAGAAGATTGTTGCATTGAAAGTTCTTTTTAAAAGCATTTTCTCTCAAACCATTGCTTTCGATTACGAGTTATTAACTTTAAGTGGGATATACGATAGTGGGACACATATTTCGTTCCAGGTTTAACGATATTGGACCCATTTCAATATTATTTATAAATTATATTCTTGAGCAAGATACTACCGTCAAGGATCCTATTGTGGATCAGTGCTTCTATTGTGAATCAGTTTATGTTAAAACTATTTTGTGAAAGTTTTGCGTTACTTTTATTATTATTTTGAAAGCACTTATTCTTATGTATCAAAATAATTAAAGAAGTAGTGCAAAACTTTTATAATGTATATTTAGAACTAAATGATTCACAATAGAGGCATGATCCACAATAGGGTCTGTGACGGTATATGTCAATTTATAATTCGGCGCCGATTTCGAGAACATTTTTGTGAATTATTTCACACTTTTTAGTGCATTTTTCGAAGTCGATTTTTTTTTTCAAAAAATTTTCTTATTTCAGAGTTTTTAGTTGTAAGAACTGAGTTGCATTCAATTTATATTGTAATATGGGTCGACCAACAAAGGATGCTGCACCTAAGAGAAAAGGCCATTTGCACGAAACGCAAGAAGCTATATCTGAACGCCTTTCTCGAGTAAAGAAGAAAATGGCAGACATTCGTCGCGAGGAATCTTCTAGCAACTGCGTTGAACACCGACTTAGCCGAGTACTCCGAAGACTATTAAATGAAACAACAGAAGAGCGAACACACCGTATATCCTTCATAAAAAAACGCATTTCAAACAAAACTCCTAAAGAACGGGAATATCGTCTGTCATCGATTAACAATCGGCTTGCAAGCAAGATTGTCGAAGAACGAGAACATCGTCTCTCCTTGATTCACAATCGGCTTGCAAACGAGACTCTCGAAGAACGAGAACATCGTCTCTCCTTGATTGACAATCCGCTTGCAAACGAGACTCTCGACGAACGAGAACATCGTCTCTCCTTGATTCACAATCGGCTTGCAAACGAGACTCTCGAAGAACGAGAACATCGTTTCCCCTTGATTCACAATCGGCTTACAAACGAGACTCTTGAAGAACGAGAACAACGACTTTCCTTGATTCACAATCGGCTTGCAAACGAGACTTTCGAAGAACGAGAACAACGTCTCTCCTTGATTTACAATCGGCTTGCAAACGAGAGTTCCGAAGAAAGAGAACGTCGCTTACAAATAACCGGTAACACAAAGAGCAAGAAAAGAAGTTTATTTCATACGTCGGATTTTAAGAAGGCGATCGTCATATTTTGCGACGTGCCCTGTGCAATATGTAAAAAGACTCTATATCTACAACAACGGTGCAATCTGAATACAACTCAATTGTCATCTATCATACCTTCAGATCTAGTGGAATTGGGAACTATTTTAGCCTGCTCTCGATGTACAACTAATATTAAGAAACGGAAAATTCCACCTCAAGCCTTTTGGAATAAAATGGAAACATCATCTGTGCCTGAGAAGTTGGTCAATATATCGGATATTGAGCAAAGACTTCTCAGTCGAATTGTGCCTCATCTGAAAATCATCAAAGTTCACAATCGATTCAGTCAAGATTGGTGCAGAGAGCAAGTTATTCTATTTGCGCAAGTTATTCTATGAGCAGCTTCCGCTACAATTAAGTCAAGCTGGAATTGTTATAGTCGCGGCGAGTCTGGAAAATCTACAGCGCATAAGACAACTGAAAGTCGATATTGATAAATTAAAAGTAGCCTTGCAGTGGTTAATGAAGAACAATTCTCTGTATCATGATGTAATTCCATTCTTCCTCGATAATATTGACGTAGCTCAACTAGCACAAGTTGTTGATGATCCTGTAATTAGGAATCCAGAAAATGATTTTCAAGGGGTACCACCTGATTAGAATAGTAGATATGTAATTTTGTCGGAGAATGTGTCAACTTTACGCGGTACATTCCATCAAGCCAGCGACAGATTTGATATCAGTTCTCGTAGAAATCAGTGTACAGCAATGACAGCTATTTCTTGCATTGCATTCTGTCTACTCGACCCGAATAACTGGTGTGCAAATGATATCGACTATGTACTCCTATTGGGAGATAGGTTCTATCGAGAATGTGTAGCGAACCGAATCACTCCTAATTCAGTGGAAGCCAATACAAAGTATTTGAGGGTGACAGAACTGCAATCTCATACTACGTATAACAATCGCAATGTTGATATCCATGTTTGTGATGAACTTGCTTCGAACGGCCATCTAATTAATGATGATACTGATGCTGGATTCAGAAACTTGGAAATTGCTCTAACCATTTTTTTCTCTGAACATACTTATGTAATACTTACAGCTAATTTAACATCAATTACTTTATATCGTAATAATCAAGCTGATGTTACTTATTTCTCTTGGAGGAGTCTCTTGTTGTATGTGATTTACAAATATTCGGAGTTTGTTTGAAACCTTACGTCGAAACTTGTCCATGAAAACTGGTAATGTACATATTTTAAATATATATATATACTTTGACTCCGTTAGAGATAACACCAGAAATATATACAGATTCAATAACGTGAAGAAGATACCTCATTTGAAATCCGGTTGACGGAAGATGGAAATCATCCCTTAATCGAAGAGGGTGTCAATGAACTAGATATTAGAGCAGCAGATTGTATTGGTGAAAACGCAGAAATCCAAGTTATTTTCACTACAAATATGCTTCACTCGATAGATGATGGAATACCTAATGTCGAAAGTGTTATTACTATCGATAATGGTAATTTAGACGATGACCAAGTGACATTAGTCGATGTTCGAAGAAAAACAGCACCGACTTTGAATATTGAGAGAGAACGACGCATGGAAGAGTTGGGTTGGTATTTTCTTTTTCCTGATGGTAAAAATGGGTTCGGAGAGCAGGGAGAAATCAACATAACCCCTTTAGATTATTACCAAGCACGCGTTATGGGTAGTGACAGACGATTCCAGCGGACAGACTACCTTTTCGTTGCTTTGTCTATTGTCGAATACTTTCGTGCTAAAGCTAGTGTATCCGTATCATGTAGAATGCGACAAGGAGATCACACACCTCAGGGTTTGATAGATAACATGCATCTCATTATGCGAAACATAAGAGGATCTGCATCGTATTGGAGACGGGTTTGCTCGGAATTAATTGCAATGGTCAGGAGCCTGGGAGCTCCTACACAGTTTCTAACCTTCTCTTGCAATGACTTGAATTAGTTGGATATGCTGGAAGCATTTTTTATTGCTGCTGGTCGTAATCCGAACGAAACCAAAAGCCTGACATCCTCTGAAAGACTGTCTTTGGTTCAACGATACCCAGTAATTGTCGCAAGGCAAATTATGGTACGAGTGAATGCACTAATTCGATATTTGAAAAAAATAACCCTGACTGTTTGGGTGGTGCTATAAAAGATTTCTGGTACGAAATAGAGTTTCAGAACAGAGGAAGCCCTCATTTGCATATGTTCGTCTGGTGTGAAAATGTTCCTGATTTTGCTACAAGACAGGGCATGGATGTGATTGACAAAGTTGTGTCTTGCTCATTGGATTCTGACGACGCAGATTACGACATATAGTGGAAAGCGTACAAATGCACAAACACACTGCTACTTGTTACAAAGACCGCAACAACTGTAATGGCCGATTCGGATTTCCCAGACCAGTCAGTGATCAAACAGTGTGTCTGGGTCCTGATGAAACTCTTGTAAATAACGGGCGTTTTTGCATCTTACACAGAACTGCGGATGAAGTCCTGGTAAATAATTATAATCCTGATCTTCTGACTCTCTGGGAAGGAAATATGGACATACAACCATGCGGTTCTGTCACTGCCGTTGCATATTACGTGGCGAAGTATGCCAGCAAGTGTGAGCCGAATGACACTGGCGATGTCGTTAAAGAAGCGATACAAAAGGCTAAAAGATGAGGTGGAACTGTATGGAATCAGTTATTTTCCGTATCAATGGCCATTCTTTCTTTGCGGTTAGTCAGTGCTCCAGAATGCGCTTATAGACTGTGTCACCTTCCACTGAAAATATCTTCACGCAAGGCTGTGTTTGTAAATAGCTGCAAGCCCGATGAAAGATTTCGAATTTTACGATTGGAAGGTGATGAAGCTTCAACGTTCAATAACATTTTCGATCGCTACATCGAGAGACCAGATGAACTTGAAGGTTTAAGCTTGGCTGAATTTGCTGTCAGATACGAATCGGTGTCGAATAACGTTTGGACAGAAGATGATGGAGATATCGAACTGAATGAGAATATCGAGGAAGAAAGTTTGAGGTATATAACTCTGAGAAATCGTATACACATGCGAATAAGAAGCAAACCAGCTGTGTTGCGTATTCGATATTATACTCTGAACAGAGACAAAGAGGGTTATTACTACAGTTTAATTGCCTGTCATATACCGTTTCGAAATGAAAACGAACTTCTACCGGAGAACAAGTCTGCAGAAGCCTGCTTCATTAGACGACAACATGAACTGAGACCTTTACTTGGAAATTTAAATATAGAACAGTTTTCGCACGTAGAACAGGTCATTCAGCAGGCTTTGGCCGAAGCCGTAGCCTTTAACGTTGTACGTGAAGCTGCAAATGAAGTAATCAATGACGAACCTGTGATTCATGCGGATGAACAAATAATATATGATCCGGATGATTTTTTTTTAGCCGAGGTAGAAATTGCAGGAATACCTGATGATGTATTTGTTGCTGGTGTAAGAAGTCTAAACGTGCAACAAAAAGAGGTTTTCGGCGAAGGTACTATAGCTATCGAAAAATATATAAGAAGTGATGAAATCCAGATATTGCAGTTTATAACGGGCGGTGCGGTCAGTGGGAAATCGTTTACTTTGAAACTGTTGGTTGAACAGGTGAAACGTTGTTATGGCCCTACAGTTGATGTTTTGGCAAAACCACAGCTTATCGAAGTTGCTGCTTTAACTGGTGTCGCTGCTCGCCAGATATTTGGGAAAACTTTACACTCAGTCTTTTCTCTGCCAATTAAAAAGGGTAAGACCATAACGTATCGAAAAATGACAGGCAAACGACTCGAACAAGAAAGACGAAAATGCCGCTACATGAAATGGCTGATAATAGATGAGATATCCATGGTTTCTTATGAGACTCTACGTATGATACATCTGAGACTGCAAGAATTCAAACACAATGAAAAGTTATTTGATGGGGTGAATATATTACTGTTCGGTGATATCATGCAGCTTCCGCCAGTAAAAGGTCACTGGTGTTTTGAACAACCATCGTAGTGTGCGGCAGAAATCCACCTATGGCATCAGTTCTCTTTCTGCGAACTGACCATTAATATGCGACAACAGAACGATGTGGATTTCATAGATTTGTTAAACAACCTGCGATTCGGCGAACTAGCTACCGCCCAGTTAGAATTGTTGTGCGAGAGAAGAAGGGTTGAATTAACAGAAGATTTCCCAGATGGTGCGGCGGTTAGAATTTATCCAACGATCAAATTGGTCGATGAATATAATTTGAAAATGACCAACATCATTGCCAAATAGACTCATATTTATGTCATGAATGTAGTCGATGAATCTCGTGAGCCTGCGACTTACGGAAGAAAGCCACCAAGCAACGTAAATTTATCCAAAGGGTCCCGTGTGATGCTTAGACGCAATATTTCAATTTCAGATGGATTAGTCAATGGAGCAATGGGAGTAGTAGAGCAGTTCAAATGCCCAGCACTGCGAAAAGACCAATTAGAAGCTGCAGAATTACCAGAAGCAGTATTGATTAAGTTCGACGACTACACAATAGGATCTCGAACGAAAGATTGTAATAGTTTCGTCGCAGTCGCACCTGTAACTACAACATTCCAAGCAACCAAAGGATACGGAGATGTTGAGCGCAGAATGCTCTAAAAATGATTTGGGCAGCTAACTTATATATTCGCTAGTTTACTTATTACTCTTAGCGAATATATGAGTGAGCGCAAGTTGTTTTTATGCCGTGGAACTGTGATATTAAATAAATGCAAGACATTCAACTTGCTTAACATAAAATTCTAATATTATTACTATTATTACTATTATTACTATTAATATATACACAAATATGAATCTTTCCAATTTCCCTATTTCTTTCTTTCATTTAGGTACCTCGGTGGAAAAATAATAAATTGAATACAAATATAATTATCTATTTATTTAAATAATAGATAATATACAAATCAAGAACTTTTACAACATGTTTCATTAACAACATAAAAATCATTAACCCTATAAAACCCATAAAACGCATAAAAATCATACATACCATAAAACGGATAAAACGCAGAAACCACATAAAAAACGGTAAACTAATAAACCCCATAAAACTCATGAACATCGTGAGTCCCATAAGCCCCATAAAACCCATAAACATTGTGTACCCCATAAGCCCTATAAAACCCATAAACAAAGTTAACCACATAAACGCATAAGCCCCAAAATACACATAAAAAGCATGAACCTCATAAACCCCTGAACCGCATAAAACCCATAAAAAGGTAATCCAAATACTACCCATAAAAATCATAAATCCATAAAACCCACCAAACACATAAAAAATACGTAAATTCCATAATACCCATAAACGTCGTGAACCCCATAATTCGCATAAAACCCATAAACATCGTTAACCCAGTAAAACCCATAAAAATCATAACCCTAATTTACCCATAAACCACATAAAGCCCATCAAAGCCATAAAAAACGAAAACACCATTAACCCCATAAACCCCGTAAAATCTATAAACATCGTAAACCCCATCAACGCCAAAAGCCCCAAAAATCCCATAAAACCCACGCATATCGTAAACCCCGTAACCCCCATACAACCCATAAATCCTATGAAACCCTAATAACCCATAAATCCTATGAAACTCTAAAAACCATTAAAAACCATAAACCTCACGAAATACATAAAATAATAAACCTCTATAAAACCCATCAAAGATATAAACCCTATAAACCCGAATATCTCATTAATCCTAAAACCCATTACAATCGTAAACCCCATAAACCCCACAAAACCTCCAAAACGCATAAAAAACAAAAACCCCATAAAACCCATAAACTCCATAAACCACAGAAAATCCATAAACTCATAACCCCATAAATACCATTAAAATCATAAACCCCATAATCCCATTAACCCAACAAATTATAAGGCCCAAAAATATATAATGCCCAAAAATCCTAAAACGAAAAAATTATAATGCGTAAAAAGTAATAGTGCCCAAAAAATACTGTCCAAAAATTATAAAGCCCAATAAATTATACTTTGCACAAAATTATAAGGCCCAAATTTTAACGGGTCAAAAAAATTAAGAAACAAAAATATATAATTCCCTAATATTATAAAGCTAAAAATAACTATAAAAACAAAAAATTATCAGGTCCAAATTTTATAAATCCCAAAAAAATTATACTATGCTAAAAATTATAAGGTCCAAATTTTATAAGGCTCAAAAATTATACTACATCCATGTACCAATAATAGTAATATTTTTATAGGATTTTCATAGTATTATTATTGATATGTAGTCCGTGAGTACACTTCTGACGAATACTTTAAAGCTTCGGTGACTATAAAAAGTGTACCGCCTTTTTCAAAAACACGTGGTAAGTGGTTAAAAGGCTTAAATTCAATAATGTAGATTAGCAAATTTTCAAGGGATTATAAAGACTACTTATAGGGGTCTAATTATGGCAAAGTCACGTATAATATACACATTTAAGATATAAAAACTTGCATCAACTTAGATTGTGTCAAAATATTTTTGCCGTCCATAAAATGGACAATGATTTTTACGGAATTTAATTTATGCTTGACACCTTAAGAATACAGGTTGTTAGGAATTTTCACGTTTGAAGTTGTCGCCGAAATGGCCAATCGCTGGAGGTAAAACATTGCCTTTATAAAATGTAAACAAACTTAAAATAAATTTATTTGAGACGTGAAAAGCCCTTTTTGCTGGAGTAATACTAGATAATACAGTAATAATATGGATAGAATGTTAAAAGAAAATATTACAGCCTCATAGAAAATATATTTATCACAGAATATAACAAAAATACAAGACTCTAGTATCTATAAAAAATACTTTTCTAAAAAGTAAAATCTTGTCAAGTATAAGTTTCATTATTACCCACAATATAAATTAAATGAAATATATTATTACCAAAATAAGACGTTCAGAGAAAGTATTATATGCAAGAAATAGTAAGTAGTTTATTATGCCACAAAAGACAAACAGCGCTGTAATTTTGGATATTATTATAAGTTTTTTAAAGGGTAGAAAAATATGTTATGTTTTAATATAAAAGAATAAAATTAATGAAATATAAAAATATTGAGTAATACACGTTGGATGTTTATGATAAAAAATTTATCTTAAACAAGGTAGGTAGTCCACCGACAGACTGCGAAACGACGGGTCCGTCAAGTATGTTCATAGTTATATGTCGAAATAAAAGAGACCGTCAATGCACTATATTTTATATTGAACTACAGTTAAACCTGGAACATTGCTCGAGTTTGGGAAAAATAACCTCGAACAGTGCCCGAGTTACCTAAGGTTCGTAGCAATTAACGACGGCAGCAAGTCAGAGCCCTAGATAAGGTATAAACTGTTTGTCCGTAATATAATATTGGCTTGATTTCAAAAAGAATCAGTTAGCTTACCTATAATAGAAATGAATTGCCATATGCGCACTACATATAACGCGGGTGTAATGTAGCGAGAGTATTATAGATCAGTGTTTGAGATTCGACTTTTTGACCTATTTCTAATCAACATATATTTATGTAAAATTTAATGTCTTACAATATTAAATTTGAAAGGTATTATTAATTTGTATACTTCATACTAATTCATAAAAAAATGACATTGATTTACAAATAAAAATATACTACTTGCCAATTTATTAATCGATTTAATTAATTTCTTTAGCGTTCATTTGAGATTTTAAGAATTAGTAAAAAATGGAAATATTTTAAACTATATTATTTTTTAAATATAATATTAGTTTAATTTTACTATTTTAATTCGAGTTTATGAATAAAATTCATAATTGATCGACTTATATTGGTAATAACATACTTCTATTAACTTATATTGCGAGTAATAATGAAACTTATACTTGCCAAGATTTTACTTTTTGGAAAGGTATTTTTTATAGATACTTCATACTAATTAATAAAATAAGGAAATTGATTTAAAAATAAAAATACAATTCTTGCCAATTTATTAATCGATTTCATTAATTTCTTTAGCGTTCATTTAAGATTATCAGAATTAGTAAAAAAATGGAAATATTTTAAACTATATTATTTTTTAAATAGAATATTAGTTTAATTGAACGTCTTATTTTGGTAATAACCCCATTAACCAGGCTTGCCGTGACAAAATCGCGGCAATAGTTGCTGTGCAATGTTTGTTAGCAATTTGCTTCCAACTTGCGCTCAAGAAATGACGAATATCAAGGATTGACGTCAATGTGCCGTAAAATTGACTGCAAATGCTCGCCACCAAATTGCTGTCATATACGGACGCAGATTTACTTACATTTGATGTGTAACTGTTGCTGCAAGTTTTGTACATTAATTTGCTTTCAACTTGTTTTCAATATTATTAATATATTATATTATTTTATTTTCAATATTATTCACATAATATTCAATAAAATTACTCATATATGCGACAGTGCGAGAGAGAGAGAGGGAGGAAATTAATAACAGCATATTGATGGAAATTTGTGTAACATAAAAATCGAGAAATGTGAGGACAATATGATGACCATTTATGTCTACGATGCGCTTGTGCATCATGAGAAATAGTTGCTGTAATTTTGCCTCCATTTTGCCCTAATAATCTACTTCAATACTTGATACAAAATTTCTAGCATATAAGAACGCAGTTTTACGTCAAACTTACAGAAATCGATAGCAAAACGTGTAAGTCAAATTGCTTACAATTTGCAATACATCTGGCTAATGCGGAACATATTTCTTTTAATTTATATTGTGGGTAATAACGAAACTTATACTTGCCAAGATTTTACTTTTTTGAAAGTTATGTGTTACTTTCAAATAAATAAATGTTTGTGTATGAGTAACTTGAAAGGTTGATTGACTCCATTTTCTTTTAAATTACTTGAAGTAATCTTTTGCAATTTTACCTAAACCATTACGTAGTCCTATTTGATTATGAAAATTCACTTAAAATAAATTTAAATAAAATTCCTTCGAAAGAACCTTATAGTATTCTCGTGTTTTATTCAGATATCAAGTCAACGCTAGGTGAAAAGAGTCTTTTTAATGTAATTATAAACATGAGTTTGCAAACATTGTATTAATTATAGTTTTATAACTACATTAAAATGACCCTTCTAAGCCAGCGTTGACTTTATATCTGGATAAAACATGAGTATATTATGCGTTACTTTCAAATAAATAAATGTTTGTGTATGAGTAACTTGAAAGTTTGATTGACTCCATTTTCTTTTAAATTACTTGAAGAAATCTTTTGCAATTTTACCTAAACCATTACGTAGTCCTATTTGATTATGAAAATTCACTTAAAATAAATTTAAATAAAATTCCTTCGAAAGAACCTTATAGTATTCTCGTGTTTTATTCAGATATCAAGTCAACGCTGGGTGAAAAGAGTCTTTTTAATGTAATTATAAACCTGAGCTTGCAAACATTTGATTAATTATAGTTTTATAATTTCATTTAAATGACCCTTCTGAGCCAGCGTTGACTTTATATCTGGATAGAACATGAGTATATTATGTGTTACTTTCAAATAAATAAATGTTTGTGTATGGGTAACTTGAAAGTTTTATTGACTCCATTTTCTTTTAAACTACTTGAAGTAATCTTTTGCAATTTTACCTAAACCATTACGTAGCCCTATTTGATTATAAAAATTCACTTAAAATAAATTTAAAAAAAATTTTTTCGAAAGAACCTTATAATATTTTCATGTTTTATTCAGATATGAAGTCAACGCTAGGTGAAAAGAGTCTTTTTAATGTAATTATAAATATGAGTTTGCAAACATTGTATTAATTATAGTTTTATAACTACATTAAAATGACCCTTCTGAGCCAGCGTTGACTTTATATCTGGATAAAACATGGGTATATTATGCGTTACTTTCAAATAAATAAATATTTGTGTATAGGTAACTTGAAAGTTTGATTGACTCCATTTTCTTTTAAATTACTTGAAGTAATCTTTTGCAATTTTACCTAAACCATTACGTAGTCCTATTTGATTATGAAAATTCACTTAAAATAAATTTAAATAAAATTCCTTCGGAAGAAACTTATAGTATTCTCATGTTTTATTCAGTTGTCAAGTTAACGCTGGGTGAAAAGAGTCTTTTTAATGTAATTATAAACCTGAGCTTTCAAATATTTGATTAATTATAGTTTTATAATTACATTAAAATGACCCTTCTGATCCAGCATTGACTTTATATCTGGATAGAAGATGAGTATATTATGTGTTACTTTCAAATAATCCTTTAAACACAAGAAGCACGTACACGAGTACAAAGATTCACAAAGACCCTCGTCAAGAACAAAAATTTGGGTTAAAAAACAGTACATCTATTGGAGTATTAAATAATATATATTCCCTACTCCCTATGTCTCATATTCTACTATCCTCTATACCAATCAATCAATTTTGTTCAATTTTTATTTTGATCAAATGATTGTTTTGATTTTATTTTATATACAAGATAACATCAAACATCTTAAGAGCAAAAGGCGAAATAAAAACCAATCAGGTGAAGTGGCTTCGGGAAATGCCTCTCTAGCAGACCATTGATAACAGCTAAACGGGTGAAGTGGACTCGAGAAATGTTTCTACAGCAGACCAATGAGATCGAGGCTGAACGAGGCGTCATATATATATATTATTTCCGTCCCGAGAACGGAAGTGCCGGAGAAAAAGCAAAAGAAATTTAGCGAGCAAAATTTCAATTTGCTTTATTTCGTTAATGGGTAAATTTTTTCTGCAGAAACTTTCTTTAGGTGAAAGACTAAATGAAATCTCGTAATTAAGTGCCAGTACATTGCGTAAAGCTTAATAAACATTTAGATATTAAAATTATATTTTTTTTTTTTAGACGTTAGAACCTCTCTTAGGGGTTGTGGGACCTTGTCGGGTGCCCTTAGGAGACGGTAGAGAGGCTTAACTCGTGGGCCAAGGGAGCTAAAGCTCGGACCTGCGGGGAATGAAAGGATGGGGGGACGGTCCTCTTCCTAATTCACTGGACTCTATAAACGGGTCTCGAGTGCGGCGGGTTGAGAATTGAGTACCTCGACGGGCGGGGTGGCGCGGGCGAGGGTCGACGAGAGTCGTAAAGCCGTTCTCGGAAGGCCCGAGCCAGCAAGACCTTGCCCTAGGCGAGGTCGAACCTCACCTGGGATCTCTCTGCAGGACGGGGCTCTCTGGTCCGCTGAAGATGAGCCAGGAAACCACCCTGGTGCCTGTTTGACGGAGTAGAGAAGCTCAGCTGACCCCGAGGAACGAAGGAACAACCCTCCAATTTCGGGCTTGGTGAGGCCCGTTTTTGGGTTTACTATCACCACCCTAAGCCAGGTGGTGTGAGCTTTCGTGCCCGTATTGGCTCTCTTAGCACCGGGGTTAGGATGGTGTCGCAAACGGAGCCTCGGGGACACCGGGCGACCTCCCCGAGTAAGCAGCCTTACCCCCGTAAGAGGCTCTGCGGGGGTGGACCGTCATTCCTCACCACTCGTGGGACCAAAAATGTATTGTAACAGTGATAAAAACAAAAAAAAAATATAAAAATGATAGAAAAGGTGGCTGGGGAAACGGAAGACGGCAATATAGAGGTCGATGAGGGTCTTGAAGCCACATTGCCCCATTATTCCTCGAATCCGTCGCCAGTCATAGACCAGGGAGGAGCAGAGGCCGCATCTCAGGCTGTAACAGCCGGAGAGTTGGTGACCCAGAGCCCCCTGGTCCAATTCAATCCTAAAGAGGGCACTTCTGGACGGTCCCACAAAAGACTATGTGGGGCCGCCAGGAAGAGGCTCAGAAGAGAAAAGTTGGCCCATGAGGCCGCCAATTCTGGTGGCCCTGCAACTACGGGTAATGTTGGGGGGACGCCGAAGACGCGGCCGGAGTCCACGGACACACCGCCATCGGCTTCCCGCCAAAAGAAAAAACCTAAGGGGGCGACTGATCGGGAGCCCTCGGCCGCCCACCCGGCTCCTCCCAGGAGGAGTTGGTTGGACGGGGGAAGGTTCTTGACGGATGCTCAGAGGGCCAACCCGTTGACAATCGTGGTGGTGGACGAAAAATATCCAGAAAGTCCGCTCACCCCGGAGATGTTCACACAGTTCCGGGGGGCGGTCAGGAAAGGGTATTTGGAATCGCCACCCCAGGATTGGCCTAAATTTGACAGCTCATTCTGCAAAGAAGGGTTTTTCATCATAGTGGCTAGCAACCCAGAGGCGAAGAAGTGGTTAATTGAAAACTTACCCACTTTGGACTTACCCTGGGAGGGCCGCAAACTAAAAGTGGGAGGGATTGAGCTCCTCCAGGGCCAGGTAAAAGCCGTCGCATGGTTTCCAATGCCAATTGAGAAGTCCGAGACGATCCTGAAGATCCTGGACGGGTTCAATCCAACCCTTAAAACGAGCACATGGCGCGTAATCAATGCCCCGACTGTGGAGGAAGGAGCCAGGCGAGAAGGGGATAAACAACTCCTGGTCCTGTCGGTTCCGGAATCACAGGCGGAGGCGCTGGCCGCCTTGGAAGACAGGCCCTGGTACGACCTTGGACGTGCCACCTTTAAGGTGTCGCGCCGAAGGCCGCAGGGGCCTGTAGGTAACAATGAGGAGAAGCAGCCGGTGATGTCGTAAAATGGCACCATCAAACCTTCCCATCATTCAAATTAACTTGCACCACAGTAAAGACGCCTCAGCTATAATGCTTAGGAGTATGACTGGGGTGCACACAGGCATCGCGCTAATCCAAGAACCTTGGGTTGTGAACGGTGGTATTAAAGGGTTAGGGAACTTTGTTTGTTGCAGGGATCCAGAGTCGAAGAGGCCCAGGACCTGCATACTGGTCAAAGGAACCAACGTGATACCACTACTCGACCTCAGCACAGGGGATCTGACGGTGATTTCTACTACGTTAGAGGGAGTAGGCAGGATAATACTCGCATCAGCCTACTTCCCGTATGATAACAATGACAACCCACCCAGGGAAGTCTGCAGATTAGTGGATTTCTGCACAGAACAGGACATTCCACTGATTCTAGGGTGCGATGCTAACTCCCATCATACGGTATGGGGGAGCACGGACATTAATGCGAGGGGAACCACACTTCTGAATTACTTGGTTGGCACAAACCTAGACATTCTGAACGTCGGTAACACTCCTACTTTTCGCAATGCAAACAGAGCCGAGGTGATTGATATAACCATCTGCTCAAACAACATCACGCACTTGGTTAGAAACTGGAGAGTCAGGGACGAGCCATCGTTATCTGACCACCTTCAGATAACCTATGAAGTGGGTAAGCCAGGGCGAGAGCAACCTAGATGGTTTCGCGACCCTAGGCTCACGCTCTGGAATGATTATAATATTGAATTGGAGGCCATTTTAAAGAAAGTACCAGTCGACATTAGGGACAGGGAAACTCTAGAACTGGAAACTCCAGAGGAACTGCGACCTCAAAAGGACCAAAAACATAGGTGAAGTTACCTGGTGGAGTAAAAAACTGGAAGCACTCAAGGAGAAAACGAAAAGACTCTTTAAGGCGGCCAGGAAAGCACACAGCATTACGCTGTGGAATACTTATAAAAAGGTAAGGGATGAATACAAATCCGCGATAAGGGAGGCACGCAAAAGAAGCTGGGCCACCTTCTGCGAGAACATCAATGGAGGCAAAGAGGCGGCAAGACTGGACAGGGTTCTATCCAATAATCCGGAAGCTATTCTGGAAACGCTGAAACTCCCTAACGGCAGACATGCCTCAACTGATGAGGAGACTCTCTCCCTCCTGATCCAGGCGCACTTCCCGGGATTCAGTAGAATCAAGGATGACGAAGGAAACCCTGACTCCGCGGAGCTCGGGGTTGGCTGCAGGATGTCGTTTACCGATTTAGTTGAACGACGCCGGCTGGCCAATAAAATCGTCACGCCGACCAGGGTCAGGTGGGCAGTAGGGTCTTTTAGTCCTTATAAGTCACCGGGACCCGATGGTATATATCCGGCCCTGCTACAAAGAGCGGAGGACGTTATCATCGGCCCACTGACACGATTAATAAGGGCGAGCATTACACTTGGGTTTGTCCCGACCAAGTGGCGGGGCACAAGAGTGGTGTTCATACCGAAACCGGGTAAATGCGGATACACCTCCCCAAAAGACTTCCGCCCTATCAGCCTTACTTCATTCATACTCAAGACTGTAGAAAGGCTGATAGATAGATACATACGGGACACTGTCCTGGAAAAAGAACAGCTCCATAAAGACCAACACGCTTACAGGGCTGGGAAGTCAACAGAGACCGCACTTTTTAGCGCGATCTCGTTTATCAAAACACAGGTGGAAGCCAAAGGATATGCCATTAGTGCTCTGATGGACATAGAAGGGGCCTTCAACCACACATCAAGGGAGGTAATCAGAGAAGCCTTGAAAAGGCACAAGGTTCCCCCTTGCTTAATCGACTGGATCGATCACATGCTGAGTAGTAGACTTCTCGAAACCACCAAGGGCGATACAACGCTACAAGGAAGGGTGGGGAAGGGGTGCCCACAAGGAGGCGTCCTATCTCCCCTTATCTGGTGTTTGGTGGTAAACGAGTTGTTGAAACAGCTCAGCGATATGGGGTGCAAAGTAATCGGCTACGCTGATGACATCAAAGTTATCATCCGTGGACCATTCCTGGACCCCCTTATGAGCATTATGCATAAAGCGTTAAAGCCTGTAGACGCCTGGTGCTCACATACGGGACTATCCGTCAATCCAGCAAAGACGGAAGTAGTAGTCTTCACCAGGAGATACAAATGGAATAGACAATGCAATCTTGTACTGAGTGGACAGAAACTGACACTAAAGAACAAGGTAAAATACCTAGGTGTAATTCTGGATAGTAAACTATCATGGAAAGAGCACCTACAGTATGCTACCGGAAAACTCACAACATGCCTGTGGCAACTGAGAAGGGCCGTAGGAAGAAACTGGGGTTTGAGACCGGAAACAATGAAATGGATGTATGAGGTGGTCTTTAAGCCAAGACTCACCTATGCGGTCATAGTCTGGTGGAACAGAACTGCCCTATCAACAGCAAACATCATACTTGAAAGAACAAGAAGCTTGATTCTCAGGGCCATCTCCGGAGCGACTAGGACAACTCCTACTGCAGCTCTGGGGGTGATCCTGAATATTGAGCCTTTCAGACTGACCTTGGAGGCAGAGGCTGCAAAGGCCCTGCACAGAGTCAGTAGAGTACTCGGAGAGGAGAGTATTGGGAAATCCATAAGATATCCCAAGGGACTGGATGGAAGGGACGTCCTGAGGATGACCCTGGACACCACGAACACGCGCTTCCTCTTCGATAAGAAGTACAGAATCAGTCTATCATCCAAGAAAGACTGGGTGACAGGTAAAAGTAGCCTACCAAGCGGGAAAAATCTGTACTACACAGACGGATCCAAGAGTATGGCAGGTACTGGAGCGGGCATATACTGTAGGCGGAACGGTAAGGGCACTATCGTACCCCTTGGCCAGTACGCCACTGTCTTCCAAGCCGAGTTGGTAGCTATAACACGCTGTGCTGGGATGGCTGCAGAAGCCGTCTCAGAGGGACGGGTGTATATCTGCTCGGACAGCAAGAGCGCCCTACAGGCACTCAACAGTTATACAACTAAATCCAGATTAGTGTGGGAATGCTATGAAGCCCTCAATGATCTGGCAGGAACCTCAAAGGTCACGCTATTATGGATCCCAGGGCACAGCGGTATCAAGGGAAACATGATAGCAGATGACCTTGCTAAAACCGGAGCTAAAGAAAGCTTCATCGGCCCAGAACCAGCTATAGGCATCAGCAGCAGCCTAGTAAAAGACACAATTACTGGGTGGGTAACTGCGGAGCATCAGCAGGTGTGGGATAAAGAGGAACGTTGCAGGCAAGCGAAGGCATTCATCGTTCCCACAACAGCAAAAGACTGGACAAGAGTCATTCTTGGTCTCAGTAAAAGCAAAGCCAGGATCATCGTGGAAATACTCACGGGCCACGGTAATCTGAGGCTGCACAGACACAGGATGGGCTTAGAAAACAGCCCTGATTGTCGATACTGCTGCCTGGAGGAAGAGTCATCATCGCTACCGCGCCCCTTGATTTCCGTTTTTTATTTATTTATATATGAAAACACAATTTAAAAATCTAAGAAAAATAATGAACATAAATAAAGTAATACGTTTTTGATATAAACGGTTGTTTTTAACTATAAGTTACTATTTTTACAGCAAATCGAGTTTCTGCACGCTTATTTTGAGCTTAGTATGATCATGAAATTTCAATATTGGAATATTCCAAATCCGTGTAATGATAGAGAATTAATTAGAATTAAACTTTTTGCGATTTATTAAGATACTTTTAGGTATAAATATGAATCTTTTGGTGTGCATACAAATAAAAAAAACTTTCTTTAATTTAAAAATTCGTTTGCAGTGTTTCAAAATCCGACGTCGAATTTTATGTAGTTTTTCTTCATCTGGGTTCTTCAAAAGAGGCAACAAGAGTACATACGCGTCTTGTAGCTTAAAAATATCTATAATTTTAGTAAATTTAGACGCATTTATAACGAACAGTTAATCTCAGATAATTTATATTGAACCATAGTTTTAATATGAGCTGGTATTTCTAAAAAACTATTAAAGTTTTATTATTTATATTATGCAATATCATTCAAGTGTATTATATTTATTATTGTCAAGAAATAGGGTTGAATATAAATTGTTTATTTATTCTTATTTTTTATTTATTATTTTAGATAATGTGCTTGTTATAAATGCGTGTAAATTTACTGAAATTCGCCGATGTCATTACGCTATTTAGAGTTTAAATTTGTAATGCGACACTAGCGGATTCTGGATGAATTAATAAACATGGCCGCCGCGACGGCAGCTTCTCTATAAGATTTACACTTTGTAAAGTTTTTGTAATTGAAATACAAGTTTAATATGTGACTAAAATTCTTGTTGCTCTCATACATTATACTATACCTTCGTGAAGTATATACAACGACGTTAATAGGATTTTTTATCACGTATAAAACTTGTAAATGAATTTATAAATATGCTCTCCATGTAAATTTTATGAGAATCTGACCCCACGGTGGCCATGTTACGTCATGTTTTTCGCTATTTTCTGACGGGGAACTGCAGCGCCCCCTCTAGGCGTGTTCAGGAAAAAGTAAAACAAAATGGGAATAAATAATTGGTGAAAACACAGGTATTATAAGCGTTACTTTAATTGATCTTAAGTTTATATATAATACAGGAGTGGCGAAACAAACCCCCCACTTACGTTTATTAGCCGCCTAAGTTGTCGCTGATGACATCAGAGAAGGCGCGAAGAGAGAAGAGGAATTATCCCCGCCATTCGGCTTTCCCGTGCATGTGGGACCCTCAGAACCATGGAGGATAACTCCCTTTGGGGTCAATGCAGCGTCAGGATCACAAAACCATCCCTAGCTGGGGGCTAGAAGGCCACGCAACCATCAGGACGGTTTCGCACCGGGAGTTTATCCGATGCACGCGCTCGCTCTTATTGACATCCTCTATATAGCTACTTGCTCTATCTTTCTCTCTCTTTTCGCGTCTTCTCCTTTTCACGGCTTCTACGCTTTCTTTACACTAACTTACATTCTATCTGTAACAACACGTATATGAACTTTTTGCCTCTTTTATATTAACTGTAATATAACAGAATATAGTTGTTACGGCATAATAATATAAATAATAGAATTCGATATAAATATAATAGTTTTTATAGAAAAACTAGCTGATATAAGATCAACTTACACAAAATTGTATAAGATATATTGATAGTTTTCTTAAAAACTGCATGTATTTTATTGCAAATTGTATGATATAATTGACAAGAATGAAGTTTGACGTTATTTTGAGAAATGCCCATGTACACACACATATATATATACATAGTGTATCATACATTCTAATGTTCTATAAGTACAAATACGTAAACAGTTTGAATTTAAAAATAAGCACAATTTAGAGCTTTATGGAAGCTAAATGCCAATTTATTAACAATTTATTTTTATTTTTTATAAAAGTACAATAATGCATTATAAATCACATAGCTAAACATGTTTATCATAATTAAATAATACTTAGTAAAATATGTTTATTGAGAAGCCTCTATAAAAAAAATTCATACCTTATTTGTATTATTATTGACACAACAATTGATTTTTGATTGGTACAGAAATTTGAGGATAAAGACCATTTATTTACTCCGATTTCCTTTTTGCATTTATAATAATGCTACACTCAGCTACGCTGTTATTCAGTATCTAACATATTTTGACTCCCGTTATTACCTAACCAGGGTCAAACTGAGCCTGTTTCTCGTCTACAGTCTCGAACTTGGACATAAATGCATCAAAATTGAACATACTTTTTCCATACCCACAGTTATTACAGATACTTAAATGAATATGTTAGTTAGATATGAAGATCATGTAAAACATCCGATATATTTTTCAAAAAGCGTTATCTTTTTAAAGTAATGTAACTTTACCTGAGATAATAATACTAAAAGCTTTTTGTATGTTAAAAACTTTATTACTAGTTTCAAATGCTTGTGAGTTTCCTGTTTTTAGGAGTATATAATTATTTCTTAGATTAAGAAGATTGATTTAAGCAAATTTTTGTAATGAGTAAGACTTTTTTCAGATTTTTATAAAGTTATTTGCAAAAGTTATATATAGTTCATGATACATCTGAAAATTGTGACATTTTACGCATTCAATTAAAAATTTATATTGATTTATGACAGTAAGTAAAAAATCTACTTGACAGTAAATTTGAGTGAGTAAATAAAAAATCTACGTGACACTAAAATTTCAATAAGTAACATAAATCTATACCAACCCTAATGGAAAAAACGTGTTGTGTCAAATCGTGCTAAATCGTGCACAACTGTGCCAAACTGTGCCAAATTGTGCTAAATTGTGTCAAATTGTGCTATACTATGCTAGAGCTGTGCCATTTCGGACATTTCGCACAGTTTGGCACAGTTTGGCACAGTCTGTCACAAAATGGCACAATTTGGCACGATGTGGCATAATATGGCATATCTGGGCATAATCTGGCACATCCTTTAATTGTAGCTTCCAACCTGGCGTAATGCACATAATCTGGCATTTTATGGCATAGCTTGACATGTTATGGCATAACTTGGCATAAAATATCATAGTTTACCATGTTATGTCATGATATGGTGTAATTATGCGCATTTGTGTATATTTTTTAATCAATTATTTGTATATACTTATTAAAACAACCATATTTCTACAAATAGTCAGGTATAAATTTTATTACTAAAAAAATTACATAATAATAGTTATATTGTTATTACAATACGTGATACATATATTAAATTAATTAGTGTGTCGCCCTAAAATACCTTTTACAATAGTAACAATAATAAATTGAAGAAGAAATTTCAGCTCAATGCTTTATTTATGGCGAACGAGATCGACGAGATAGTAGACGGGACACGTGTTTCTCATCTCATCAGCGCTGGAGCGAATTCACGAGCAGAGATCCGCGGCGAATAAACTTTTGCTGATGCAGAAATTTCACGAATATCGCATGACGCCGAGCGTTTCGGTCGTACAACATATCGCGAAGATTCGAAATTTAGCAGCGCAAATCGGAGACGTGGGCGAACACGTGACGGATCTGACTGTGATAGCCAAGATTCTCGGAAGTTTGTCGGCGAAATACAGTACGCTGCAGACAGCGTGGGATGGTGTTGAGCCGATATGTCAAACTCTGGAAAACCTGCAAGAGAGGCTGATTCGCGAAGAAGCTAGATTGGGTTTGAGTGAAGACGGTGATAGTGCTTTTCCGGCCGTGAAGGACGGAAGTGTGAAACATAATAAAAGGAGAGGGAAGCCGAAAAAGAACAGTGATAATAAAAAGAACATTAAGTGCTTCAGGTGCAACGAAATGGGGCATTATGCACACGAGTGTCCGACCAAGAAGAGTCGGGGTTCCGGTAATCGGGATCAGTCACGTGACTGTACGTTCGTCGTTGAAAAATCGCAGGATGCGACCTGCGAATCGAGTAAATCCGAAATGCCGAGTGGCAGGCAACTGCGAGAGTTACTCGCGGTAAATAGAAACGACGTGTGGATAACGGACAGTGGTGTATCGAGGCACATGACGTATCGAAAAGACTGGTTGACGGAATACAAGCCCATCGCGAATGGCGGAACGGTATCACTCGGTGACGGCGACGAGTGCAGTGTAGCGGAAAAAGGTGTCGTGCTCGCGAAAAAGCTCGTTGAAGGTTTATGGTGCGATGCGCGCATCTAAGACGTTCTCTATGTTCCCGGGCTAAAGAAAAACCTATTTTCCGTTGGTGTTTGCACGAAGAAAGGCTTCGAGGTGACCTTCAGAGACAATTATGTGAATATTGGGCGGGATCATTAAATCGTCGCGTCCAGTGTTAGACAGGAAAATGACATTTATCGTATGTTTCTTCGGGTTCTTCGGGTCATACAATCTACGACTGTGGCACGAGCGACTCGGCCACGTCGGCAAGCGTGCGATATATGAGCTCGTAGATAAAGGACTGGTTCGTGGATTGTCAATGTGCAGCGCGATGGATTTCGTGTGCGAGATGTGCAGACTCGGAAAGTCTCATCTGCGACCTTTCTACAATCGCGAGAAAGTGTCGACAAAACCGGGAGAAGTGTTTCACACTAACGTTTGCAGGCCGATGTCTGTTGAATCGCCGGGCGGTGCAAGGTATTTTCTAACGTTTATAGACGACGCGACCGGATACCGTTTCGTTTATTTCTTGCGTCACAAATCGGATGTTTTCGAGAAGTTTAAAGTTTTTGAAAAGTTAATCGCGAACAAGTTCGGGTGTACAATGAAAGTCCTGCGGTCGTACAACGGATGAGAGTTCCGAAATAAACAAATGGACGAGTATCTTGAAGCGCGAGGCATCAAGAAAGAGAACACAGCGCCATATACGCCGCAGCAAAACGGCAAGGCGGAGCGGGAAAATCGAACGATTGTCGAGAGCGCTCGAACAATGATTCATGCGAAGAGTCTCCCGTTATCTTTGTGGGCCGAGGCGACCAACACTGCCGTATACGTGTTAAATCGTACTGTGTCGTCGGGCGGATCTTCCACGCCGTACGAGAAGTGGGTAGGGAAGAAACCAACGATGAGTCATCTCAGGATCTTCGGCTCAGTGGCGTTTGTACATACGCCGAAACAATTCACGAAGAAGTTTGACTTACGAGGTTAAAAGATGATTCTGGTCGGATACGAGGGCGATTCTCCAAATTACCGCGTTTACGATCCGACGACGAAGCGAGTCAGCGTCACTCGAGACGCGACATTCCACGAGCAGATCGGTAAAGTGGAAATCGGCGAGGACGAAGACGGAGTCGAGACGATAATGCTTCGAACGGCGAAAGAGGAGGTTCAAGGTCAAGAAGAAGATGAAGCAGTTCCGCAGCACGAGCTTCCGGATGAGCTCGAAGCTCAACAGCAAGAGGGAGTACGTAAAAACGGAAACCAAGGTTAAGAAGGTCATGCAATTCAACAAGAAGAGCGACCCGTGGAGAACGAAAGGCGAGTTCTGCGAAGGCGAGAAACAATTCGACGACCTTCTAGATACGAGTACGAGGTCGATGTCGCCGAGTATGTGACTCCGAATTTGTACGAGGAGGCTACTCGAAGCGTTGATGCCGCGCAGTGGGCACACGCTATCGACGAAGAGCTTCAGGCACACGACACAAACAAAACGTTGACTGTTGTGCCAAAAACACCTGGAACAAAAACAATCGATTTCAAGTGGATGTTTTGAGTAAAAGAGGATCCTGTGAAAGGAGCTCAGCGATTCAAGACGAGGCTTTGTGCACGAGGATTCTTGCAGCAACGCGGGATCGACTATACGGAGACATTTGCACCAGTCGTGCGATACGACTCGCTCCGTGTACTATTAGCAGCAGTTACCGAGAAGGATCTTGAACTACTGCAATTCGACATCCAGACAGCATTCCTCTACGGCGAATTGGAGGAGGACATCTTCATGGAAGTGCTGGTCGTCGAAAGAAGTGAAGTGACAGAAGTGGTGTGTAAATTAAACAAATCTCTGTACGGGCTCAAGCAAGCACCTCGGTACTGGAATAAAAAATTCCTCGAGTTCTTGAGCCAGTTCGATTAAAAGTGCAGTCAAGCCGATCAATGTATTTTTGTCGGACAAGTGAATAGCGAAACCGTTTATCTAGCGCTTTTTGTTGATGACGAACTTGTCGCGGCGAAAACAGACTCTACATTGAATTATATCACGAGTAAATTGCGCAAAGCGTTTAAAATTAAAGTCGGAGATTCGAGCTATTTTGTCGGGATGCAAATCGAGAGGAATCGGGAAAATAAATCACTCGTGATTCATCAAACCGCGTACGTCGAGAAAATTCTGGAGAAATTCGGGATGCGAGAAGCAAAGCCACTTAGTGTACCATTTGATCCGCACGTAACATTGAATCCGGTTGAAAAGTACGGCGAGCCGTTGAGCAACGTGCCGTATCGCGAAGCAATCGGGTCCCTAATCTTTCTGGCAGCGGTGTCTCGTCCAGACATAGCGTTTGCCGTGAATTCAGTGAGTAAATTTCTAGAGATACATAGCGTCGAGCACTGTCGTGCGGTCAAGCGTATTTTTGCGTACCTTAGAGGAACGAAAGATTACGGATTGGAGTACAAAAGCGGCGGTAGCGGGAAAGATCTCGTAGGTTTTTCCGACGCGGATTACGCGAATGACGTCGAGATGCGTAGGTCTACGACGGGTTACATATTCTTTATGGCTAACGGGCCAGTATCATGGTCCTCTCAAAGGCAGAAGCTAGTCGTTCTGAGCACAACTGAATCAGAATATGTGGCAGCTGCAACAGCAGCCAAATAAGCCGTGTGGCTACGTAAGCTAGTCAGCAATCTAGGATATTCGTGCGAACGCGAATTAACATTGTACGTCGATAACCAGAGTCCGATACGCTTGGTGAACAACCCTGTTTTTCACAAGCGTACAAAGCACATCGACATACGTTACCATTGCATACGCGAGAAATTCGAGAGTCACGAGATAATGGTAACGTATGTACCATCAGAGCTGCAGCGAGCCGACATCCTCACAAAGGCGCTGCCTAGAGATCGTTTCCAGAAGTTATGCGAGATAATAAATATAGCTTCGATTCAACGTAAACGCTCAAACGGCGGTAGTATTGAGGCAGTTGGTTTGTCGCGTTCAGTTGGTAACGCGAGAGAGCCGCATGGCGATAGCGGCGATTCAGCGAAGCAGCGCGAGACGCGAGCGATGCGCGATATGCGCAAATAAGCGTTCGGGAGTCTTCGGCAAGTTTCGGGAAGAGGCAAGAGGCAAGAGGCTCGAGAGTGTCGCGAGCGGCACCCGTTCTCTCTCTTCTCCGTCGACCGTTGCAGCGTGCGCACGTGTTAACACTTCACGCGAGAAAATAAAGAGAAAAGTTTATTATATTAACACTTTATCTTATTTCAACCTCTCCTTCTCCTCACAGAAAAATATTAGAACAAATATTAATAAAAGTTCTAATAAATTTTAATAATATACAGTGCGTTTCATAACTTTAAGGCCACCCACATTTTGCGCTAAATCACTGTAATTTAATATTGTATTGATACATAAATTTTATAATCTTAAAAATAATTAAATTTCTCAACATTTTACGCTATTTAGACAATTTAAACATTTTTCGTAGTATTAAAATAACGAAATATCGTATTTTAGGCTGTTTCATAACAATAAGACCACTGTAAAGTTATATTATTTTATTACTATTCCTACTGTATATTACAATAAATTAATTTAAACTATAATTTGTCATTATATTTTAAAATTCTGCAAATTTTCTATTTTTAAACTCTAAAATAAAAAATATAATATGCGGAAAAGAATTAAAAAAATAAGATTTATTAATAATGTAATTTATTGTAATTAAAGCTGCATATGAAAACATTATAATTATTATTAGAGCTTAATATTATGTGTACAATATTTTTATTGTGTATTTGAGATATATATTACTATAGAATTTAATTCGTTATGTACAATATTTTAATTATAATATGTTTTATTTGTAAATAGTAACAAAAGACTGTAATTTTTAATTTAATAATTTATTGTACCTCCATTATTTTTTATTAATTCAAAAACGCGATTTCGCATACTTTCAACTAAATTTCGTAAAATTCTTTCATCAATTTCTTGCCAAGCTTTTAGAATAGCATCTTTTAATTGATTAACACTACCATATTGTTTATTTTCAGCATAAACTTTGCGAACAAGAATAGCCCACAAATTTTCAATCGGATTAACGTCTGGAGAACACGCTGACCAGGCTAGAACAATAATATCGTTATTGTTAAACCACACTTTCGTTTCACGACTTGCGTGAATTGATGCGTTATCTTGTTGAAATATCCAATCTTCTGTTTCATTATTATCTAAAAATGGCAAAAGGTGATCTTTCAGTACATTAATATACTCTTCTGAATTCATTTTACATGAAGGAAAAGCTAGAGGCAATTTATGTGAGATACAAAATCCTCCCCAAACCATCAAGCTACCACCACCAAAATTTCTACGGGAAAAATATTCAGGCTCCTTTCTTAAGTCTCGCCAATACGAATGATGGCCATCAGGGCCATCTAAATTAAATTTCTTTTCATCAGAAAAAATAACCTTAAAATAAAGTAACAGTGAATTTAATATTCATAGAAATAAACCATGCATAATATATTATATACCAATATAATAATATTGTTCTATTTACTTTATTCCAGTCCGTATTCATATTAAGTTTCCCAAAATTTAATCTAGCATCTTTATGGCGAATTAGTAATCGAGGAGCTCTTTGTAATGATTGCCTTACAAGGTGATTAGCGCTTTTAATTGTACGATATATTGTTGAGCGTGAAATATTTAAATTTAAATCTTCTTTAATTTTATTCAAACTTTTTTTCGAATTGCTTGCTGCATTAATAATTCTGCGCTTTAAACGAGCAGAAACTTTGTTTTTGGGTCCGCCCTTTTTATTTTTACCATAGTTTTCAGGATTTTTAAGAAAATTTAAGATTACGCAATTTGACCTCCTCAATTTTCGAGAGATTTCTCTTATGCTCGTATCGCAGTCGCGATATGCTAAAATCTTTCCTTTTTCTTCTTCGGTTAAGCATGTACCTCGGCCCATTATCTAATAACTGCAAATTAAAAACTTTAAGACTACTTTTGAACTTACTACACTTACTGCGTTATGAAATAGACAACGCGTTTAACGGAAATTTAAATTATCATTACCCAACGGTTTCAGTTTATATTTATGACTATAGTAACCATCCAAGCATTTACCTACTGAGTGGTACTGTTGGTAATTGTTAAATTGAAATAAAAATAATACATCAGCGCTTACAAGTAGTGATATATATATATATATATATATATATATATATATATATATATATATATATATTGTGAGCACAGCAATAAATTAAAAAAACTTAATAGCGGTCTTATTGTTATGAAATAGCCTAAAATACGATATTTCGTTATTTTAATACTACGAAAAATTTTTAAATTGTCTAAATAGCGTAAAATGTTGAGAAATTTGATTATTTTCAAGATTATAAAGTTGATGTATCAATACAAATTAAATTACACTGATTTAGCCCAAAATGTGGGTGGTCTTAAAGTTATGAAACGCACTGTACATGGTCTGTGTAATTGAGAGTATTTTACAACATTAACATTAACTTTTTCTTCAGCATTGACAACTTTCAAATGTGTAATATCAATATTGTCAACAAAAAAGTTACTTGCAATTTTTAGACCATGAAAAAAAATTACTACTTTGTAGTTATTATCATACTTAATTTTACATATTTTTTAAATAATTCCAAATATCTCATCAGTCGTTTGAAAAACAGAGTTATTTGTTCGCTGAATTTTTTTTAATATTTTATAGCACACTAACCTCAAAATGCCAACTTTATTGTCGATTTTGAGGTTGTTGTGCTATAAAATATCGTATGAGACTGTTGTAGGAGGTGTTTTTCTACCTTGCTCGATTTTCTCACTCGCTTCGCTCGTGCGGAAACCCTCGAGCAAGGTAGAAAACCATCTCCCACAACAGTGTCATAATATACTATTAGAGAGAGAGAGAGAGAGAGAGAGAGAGAGAGAGAGAGAGAGAGAGAGAGAGAGAGAGAGAGAGAGATAGAGAGAGAGAGAGAGAGAGAGAGAGAGAGAGAGATAGATATAGTTTTTATTCATCAAGAGACGAAAATCTTACAATTGCATGTACACGTAGTTATAATTAAAATATCAGTCAATTTTATGTATTTGTTATCTTAACGTTCACTTATTGCATTTCTTATTAAATAATATTATTCGCTTTATCAGTTCGTCAGTTTATAAAATTTAAATATAATGAACTAGTCATAGTCAGATATCACAGAAACACGCTTCGTCAAAAAATAATACATAGAATAAAATAAATACAATAGAGATAACATATAAAAATAAAAGAATACATACACATAATTTGCTAAATTTTTACGTATACTATCACGTCAAAATTTAAAACGCACTCATTCATGACACTTTAACAATCACGCTAATAAATACATTCACACCTAACACTAAACATATTTAATAAATTAATAAATAAATAAGTCGAATAAATAAATAAACCAGATAAATAATTAAATTAAATAAATAAATAAATAAATTAATGAATAAATAAATAAACCAGATAAATAATTAAATTAAATAAATAAATAAATAAATTAATAAATAAATTAGTCGAATAAATAAATAAACCAGATAAATAATTAAATAAAATAAATAAATAAATAAATTTAAATAAATAAATAAATTTAAATAAATAAATAAATTTAAATAAATAAATAAATTTAAATAAATAAATAAATTTAAATAAATAAATAAATTAAATAAATAAATAATTCAAATAAATAAATAGCTTAAATAAATATCCGAGTCATCTCTATACATTCCCTTCACCATGTAATTGCTTAAGGTGCCTGCTAAACGCCGTTTTAAATTTACAAAAAGATGGCAGGCACCTCACACTGCTCGGGAGCGAATTCCAGAGGTGCGCACCTTGAACTCTAAATGAGAAAAGGCCCTTATCGGTGCGCGACCCCGGAACCGAGAGCTCTTTCATACCACCCCTACTTGAAGTCCTGGCCTGGTTTTTTTCAAAGAGAACAGTAAGATATGGTGGCTGCCGCATGACAACCGCTTTGTAAAGCAGCAGCCCCATAAAATACTCCCTCCTCACCTTCAGATCTAACCAGTCCAATTTTTCCCTGTAGGCGGTGATATGCTCATATCGCCTAAGACCACATATGTATCTCACACATGCATTCTGTAGATGTTGTAGTCGTGTCTGGAGCTCCCCTGACACGTCAAGAAGAACCACTGAGCAATAGTCTAAGTGAGGTAGTACCAGTGCACATGCCAGCTGCTTCCTCAGTATCTCTGTGGTGCTTGAACGGAAAAGTTTTAAGCTATACAGAGTTCTATTTACTTTTCTACTGACCGCATTCAGTTGCGGCTTCCATGTCAACCTTCCGTCCATCACCACGCCGAGGTTGGTGACTGTATCGACAAAGGGAACGTGTACGCCAGTCTGTATCTCAATGCCTTGCAAGTCAAGGTTCTCAACCTGTTTGATGTTGTGATCAGATCCAAAAATGATCGCCTTTGTCTTGCCGACATTGAGGCGCAGGCCAGCTGACGTTGCCCAGTTCAACACTGCTCGTGCTACAGCCGACATGCGACTGATACCATCACGAAGACCCTTCAGGGTCACTTGTGTGTAGGTTTGCAGGTCGTCAGCGTAAAGTATGTGTTCAACACCATCTAAGTCTAGAGAGAGAGAGAGAGAGAGAGAGAGAGAGAGAGAGAGAGAGAGAGAGAGAGAGAGAGAGAGAGAGAGGGGAGGGAGGGAGAGAGAGATAGAGAGGGAGGATGGGAGGGAGGGAGGGAGGGAGGGAGGGAGGGAGGGAGGGAGGGAGAGAGAGAGAGAGAGAGAGAGAGAGATTCTTTTATCCAATTATTATAGTAACAAATTTTTGATAATAATTATTAAACCCCCTCATACACATTCAGTTTAATGCACACAGAAATATCCACAATTAATTAAATTAATAAAATGTACACATGCGAATTTGCAAAATTTTTGTATTTGCTTACGACATTTCAAACTCACGGAAACGCGGAATTATTAATTAATTATTTTTATATTTTTAGTAACCCTGCCTCAACTATTAACTATTTAAACATGCTCAATTTTACTTAAAAATGATAAATTTTATTATTATAAATGAATTGTGCTATAGTGTGCCATTTAATGCTAAACTATGCCTTCTTGTGTTAAAATATGCCAATTCGTGCCAGGATATGCCAATTTATTGTAAAAAAAATAGAAAAATATTTTCTTAATAATTCTATTATGCCTAATCATACTAAACTGTGTAAAATTATGTCGCCCTATGCCAATATGTACTGTACTGTGCTGATCTGTGCCAGACTGTGTAGATTCACAATTTTCATTTCCAGTAGGGAAACAGTTAATAATTGCGTATTTACTCAATAAATGCAAGTAAACATTGAATAAATAGAGGGTCTAAAGATTTACCCATATAAACAAATTTATTGCAATTTGGAATACAATCATTTATTACATTATAAATAAATCATATAGTTCAACAGATTACACATAATCATAATCAATATATAGGGTACGTGTGTCTATTTCTGTTATTATACGTATTTATGTGCCCTCCGAAAATGTAGTGTAAGCAATCATAAAAATATTATATTGTTCGGCAAAAGTGTAATTTACGTTGAAAACTATTGTTTTACCCGATGGGTCAGGCTGACATATAGGGTTACCCGATTTTCTGAATACCTACGCACTCCTAGTTTTAACAGTAATAAACAATCGCAACTGCTTCTCATTAAAATGTTTGAAAATTGCTTTGGCGCAACTGTCTGGCAAGTGTAAACCGGCAATACATTCCAAAAGATCCCGTGCTTCCTCAAGTATACCCGTTTTGATACCGATTGTTGGATCCGCGCCTCTCCCCAGCAGCGTTTTAACTATGCTTGTATTCAACTTGGTGATAGCGTTATATAACGGTGTGTAAAGATACCCGTCCTGAAAATTTACCTGTACGCCGTGCTGCAGTAAAATTCTGATTGTGTTCTCGCATTCTTTGATACAAGCCATGTGCAATGCTGCAAAGCCATTGTTTTAGCGTCAACGTCAACTCCTGCACGTAGCAAGTATCTGGTTAATTCTTCGAGTTCGGTGAATTTTGAACTGTCGCGTGTCCAGTAATAATTTTCAAGTAAATAATAAAATAGTGTTTCTTTTGTAAGGTGTACAGGGCCAAGTCAGCTCCATGCTCTACGAGAGCTTAGATCATGAGCTTGTTCATTGACATGGCAGCAAAGTGAAGCCGTGTTTCTCCGTGCCTGTTTTGAGAATTTACATCTGCTCCTGTTGACAGTCTCGCATTCATCTTTTCCACGTTCATTTCTGTGATAATGGAGTTAAGCGGATCAGAGTGATCAAAAATGGATTGAAGATCAACTTCTTGCAATTGATCTATTTCTCCTGTTATATCTACTCACGGTGTGCCTGAAATGTATTTAAATGAAAAAAAAACCACCTCGAATTTTATTCCTGGAATCGGTTGGTATATAAAAAAGAAACATGTATGCCAAATTTTAGTGAATTTCCCCGAGCGCTTTCAGAGAAAAGTGAATTTGAAGTTTAAAAATAGGAAATTCTCAAAATAACGTTTTTTTTTTAAGTAATGATGATTGTTACACTTACTTAAGAGCTATTTCTATAATGAAAATTTATTATTATTATTCCTTTGCATACATTATTTAGATAATATTCTAAAAATTAAGTTTAAGTACATTTTTTATGTGCAAAAGTAGCCTTTAACTTCTTTTTCAGTACAAACGTAAAAATATTGCACGTTTCATATGTTATTATCTAGCGTATAACAGAAGCACAGGTATGTATACAATAAAAGGCAAAATTAAATTTCGCGCAATATGTCTAAAATGTAAACATACACCTTACGCGCATCTTCTAATTTCCACACACTAACAAGTGCGTCTAATCATCCACCTTACTAACCATTACAATGTGAGTATACACAACAAAATATTTTTCATCGATACAAGCACGAATATTCGTATCATACCGATGTATAGTGTAGTAGTGATAGGTAAATATTAGTACATGAAGTTACATAGTCAGATAATACACTATGTGATTACAACGTTGTAATACACTTTGTGATTCTTGAAATATTTCTTTGGTGTCAGTTCTTTGTCGTTTAATTGTTAAAATGTTCGAAAAAAAAGTCTCATACTCACGAAGAAAATCGTGAACAATTCTGTTTATTTTGTTTGAAAAAGAAAAATTCGATGAAAATAATTAAGGGAGCTTTAAAAGATCATATTGAAAAACTTTTCGATTACGATTTACAAGATGAGCGTCTTCCTATAGCTGTTTGCAGTACTTGCCAAATTCACGTTTATGCGGCACTGAAAGCAAACGAAAGTGAAAGAAAAAAATTGAGTTTTTTAAAGTTACCTGACTATTCAAAATTTAAACAAATTCTTAAAGTCACCAGATCTCAAGAAAAGAAATTGTGCAATTGTTATTTATGTGATTTAGCTCGAAAAAATACAAAAAAATGTGATGAATAAGTGTATAAAATGCGGTATAGAATTAAAAAAAGGAAAATGTGACTGCTCAGATCAGTACAAAAATTTAAAAGAACGCGTGAGTGATTTATCCACAAAGGAAAAAGAGCACTTAGCTTCTAGTTTATTAAAAGACATTAGTGTGACCAAAAATTTGAGTGAAAATCGATCTGATACTCCTATTTCTTTATCTCAAGAAAGAGGAAAGCCACTGAATGTAACGCTATTTTCGAACCGATCAAATTTAAAGCGAAAAAGAATTGCTGCAGATGATATTTTAAAAGTAGCTACAAGTTTCGACTTATCTACCAATAAAGTTCATGGCGTAGCGTCTGCTTTACGCACGGCTACTAATGATAGATTGTTATTTAAACTGAATTTGAAACAAAATTTATTTGATTTGAATCATTTGCTTGATCAGTTTTTTGAAGTTAAGAAATGGAAAGTTACGAAAGTTTGTAACAAAAAAACAGAAGTCGCAACTAAAACTTTTTGTAATAACATAAAAAATTTAATTCAACACGTCAAAATACAGAGACACATTACTTGTAAAGTGCATATAAAAATTGGAATAGATGGAGGAGGAGGATTTTTAAAAATTTGTACATCTATTTTGAGTCAAGAAAATGAACCAGATACGTTAAATCTACAAGGTCATAGCAGCAAATACACGGAAGGTGTTGCTGCCAAGAAGTTTAAAGAATCTGGAGTGAAAAAACTATTAATACTTGCGTTAGTCGACAATACACAAGAAAATTATGAAAATGTTTTGAAGTTATGGTCACTCTTGAATTCAAACGATTTGGATGATTCTGTTACTATCGCAACAGATCTTAAGCTGGCTAATATACTAGTAGGTATCATGATAGTGATACTATCATGATACACGTGGTGTTTTGCGCCAAAAGATCAGTTAAACGAATGTGGAGAATACCGAGCTCTAGGTGAATGCATCAGTAACAGTTCTCCTTTTGAAGAAAATGGAAGCAAAAAAAAAGCGCTAAAAATTATAAAAGTAGTATACATCTATCCATTTTCACAGGAGATGATAATGATTTAGTACTTGATGTGATACCACCACTCCACTTACTACTTGGAGTAGTGAATACCATGTGTAAACATATGTCACTAGAGTATGAAGCAGATATTCTTAGGTGGACCAAGGAATGCAACGTTACTCGTCAATTTTTTAATGGAAGTCCTTCGTTTGCTGGCAATTCTTGTAAAAAACTCTTAAATAAAGTAGACGTTTTGCGTAGTTTTTGTTGCATTAAGTGCCTTAAATATGTGCAGTATTTTCAAGACTTTCGAGCCGTTGTAGACTCTTGTTTTTCACAAAATTTGGAAGCAAACTATGAAAAAAATATTTTTGCATTTCAAAAAAGTTACATCGCCCTCGACATACCGATTACTCCAAAGATGCATTCAGTATTTTTCCACGTTTTGCATTTTTGTCGCAGAACAGGCAAAACCCTGAGATTTTTCAGTAAACAATGTATAGAAGCTGTTCACGCTAATTTCAAAGCTACTTGGGCTAAATATAAAACAGCTAACACTAACTCTACGTATCCTGTGAATTTATTGAAAGCAGTTCGAGAATACAATTCTCGATACGTTTAAAAATTTGCTATGTATAGAAAAACTTAAAAGTGTAGAAAAATTTCTTCTTTTACAAATAATTCATTGTAATTTAAGTTAAAATGAGTTCAATAAAAAAGTTTTTTCAAATAATCATAAATTTATATTATAGAAATAGCTCTTAAATAAGTGGAATAATCATAATTATTTAAAATAAAAATACGTGATTTTGAGAATTTCCTATTTTTAAACTTCAAATTTACTTTTCTCTGAAAGCGCTCGGGGAAATTCGCTAAAATTTGGCATACATGTTTCTTTTTTATATACCAACCGATTCCAGGAATAAAATTCGAGATGGTTTTTTTTTTTCATTTAAACACATTTCAGGCACATTCTATTACTTCCATTATATCTTCATGTTTCATTGTGATTTTCGGTTGGTATGTATTCGGTGCTGTTTTTCAAGGAATACTTCAAATATTTATATTGACTTTTGTGTACTGCTGCCAAGCACGACTTATAGTGTAGTGAATATAACAGATGCTCTTATTTATATTGTAATACTGAAAGTAAGAGAGTTGATGCACTGATCATCAAAGGGTATAAACTTATAATGTTCTTTTTCCTCCGAAGGTATTATCCCCAGGCTATATACTAGCACTTACTTAGAAGTATTAAACTGCATTTTGAATGAATACTTATAAATATTTACGATTATAATGGGTTAGTCATTGGAAAAGGTTGATACTCGGTATGCTACGAGTACTATTAATTCTAACACGCTAAGCAGTATATCGATATATGTTTAATCCGTCAGCGAAAACTATTTGAAAGAACGCATATATTTTTGCTTCCTCAACATGGAAATTTTGTAGAAACATGTTTTGCGACATTCGTATTCAAAATACACTGTTTTCACAAATTGTCCCTATGAATGTGTGTGTTTGTGCGCGTGTATTTGTGTGTAGTTGCGTAGTATGTATGTGTCAGTTTCTCGTGATATATACAATAAGATTGTTCATTACTCATTTTCTTTTTTTTTTTATGACGTAGGAAGAAGAATTATTTTTTTAATGCTTGGTTAATTTTTGTTTCTTAGCATTTTTTTTATTCAACTACGATTAAATCATAGCCTAGCTAATTTAATCGCAATTCTACGGTAACAGTTTTTGACAGCTCACGCTTTGATCATAAATAAACAATATTTTTGGTAGCGAATCAAGTATACTTAGCATTCATTAGGTGGTTTAACAAAAGAGGTATTTTGGCATATTTTTTGATAGTCAGAAATGATTGCGCTGAATTATATTAATAAAAAGAAATCAGCGCAATTTTGAATGTTGTACTCCCAGCGTCCGGTCACGTGGGGTCGTGACGTCAGATCTAAAATAACCTAATAAGTGAAAAATGATAGAAACTTTTTAAATCGCCAACCGTGTATGTTTTCGATTGATTTAAACAATCAGACATAACTATGTTTTTAGGATATATTTAAAACTTTATTTTGTTTTTTGTAACTTTTCATTTTTTTAAGATTACAAAAAGCTGTTATAAAAAACATTAATTTTGGGGCATAATTGCCCGGGTAAAAATGACTTTATGTAAGATCATATATACTAATTATAAATTTGCTTTGTCTTTCTTGGTTTAATTCTTGTTATATATTACTGATCCGTAGTTGTTTCCAATAGGCCCTATTTCTTTAGATATAAGTCAATATACCCCAGCTGCATATACTTTTAGTAAAAAGAAATACCTCTTCTTCTCAAGATAATTCTGCATGTTTTTACATGAAAAAAATTACTCAAATAAACACCGAAACTAGGTAAAAAGTGCTTTAATTTAAGGGAAGAAACTACAGAAAAACCAAAAATCTATTAAGCATTGACAAATATATTTTTTCTTTTTTGTACATAATAATACGTAAAAAGAACATATTTGCACTTGTTAAAATCCCCCTAAACCGCCCTTAAAATAGCAGTGCAGCCAGAAAACCTTCAAAAAAGGACATTATTTTGATTATCGTTTTGCGCAACACGCATCGGTGAATTTTGATCATCTTGAATTTATGTATTCTTTTAAGTATAACTTAGAAATATACGTTGCAATATTATTCTTTGCTAGAGGGAAATGAGTAACACTGATATCGGATTCTTGTGGAACTCCGCTTTCTGTATCAACTGAATCTGATAAGTTATTGTAGTTATTGCAGAAAACATATTTCCAGCGATTTCCTGGCTGCTCGTCAATCATGGCGATTTCTATTATAACATGTAAGATTCTTTATTTGCTCTGTTTGGTTATGTTTTAGGTTGGTTTCCTGTACGCAGATTATATCTGTTTTGCTTCCTCATAGAGGAAGCTTTGTGATGGTAAATAAAAGTTGTTTGAGACATTAGGAATCACTATGTCTATAGGTAGATATGGATGTGTGTATGTGGATGTGGATGTGTATGTGTGTGTGTGCGTGTGCGTGTGCGTGTGCGTGTGAGTGAATGTATGCGTGCGTACGTGCGTGCATACGTGTGCGTATATGTGTGGGTATATGTATGGATGTGTAGTAGCATTACTCTGAATATACACCAAGAAAATTAATTTTTCAGGTCACACTTTTTGTTTTTTTTTTTATAAGGACGGCGACTCAAAATACATTTTAGTTTTTGCTTTTCAGCGGTTGTGCGATTTTTGATTTTCAGTTTTTCGGGTTTATTGATACCTTAGAAATAATATCATATAATAATATTATTAATAATATTATTAATATCATCGATTGAGTGATAATGCATTGGAAAGAGCATAAAATTCCCTATCTTTTCTAACTCTGAAATGTATGAAGGGAAATTTTTGAAAAAATTTAGATGATCAGTAACATTGACTACAATATTCAGTAAAATAAGAGTATTCAGTAATTTAGAGCCATTTTCTTTTTCTTTTGTCAAGAAAGAAATCAATTTGTAAAGAAAATCGATTTTCTATGTCGAACGATAACTTAAGTAAAACAGAATTACTTTTTTTGATAATTTCCAGAACGGTAGCTTTGAACTATCTCTTGGCTAAGTTATTGGCCAAGATCATGAGGTATTTTATTTTACAAGATATTTGAGATTATGTTTTCGTTCAAACTTTTTTTGATCGCTTATATCTCGAGAATGGCGTGGTAATTTTTTGCCAACTGAGGCTCATTTTTTTCGTTTCTTAATGAGGATTTAGAATTAAAAATAAATTTTAAGTTTCATCGACTTATTTTTGTTTTACAATGACTTTTATATTTTTCGTTATTCTGTAATCAATGGTAAATTAATTTTCTCTATCCGTCGGGCGAAAGTACGCGTTTTCGCCGTATGTTTACACTAGAAGAAGAAGCACTTTTGCCCACTGCGTGCGTCACTTGATTCACGCGTCACCGAAAGCTCTGTCAGCAATGTTTTGAATAGCCTAAACCCATATACGATACAGCGGATTGTGACTTTGAAAAAGCTCTTCACACGATCAGTATGAGTGATCAATCAGCAATTTCTGATGATGACTATTCTACAGATGAAGAAGAAGTGATGTATTAAATATGAAAACTCTACTTTTAATGGCAATATTGTAAACAATTTTTATTCTTGTGAAAATTGTAAAAATAGTTGTAAGAAAGTTAATATACTATTTCTGTTTTAAAAAATATTCAATTATATTTTACTAAATTAATGTTTATTCCATAATTTAAAAATATTACGCGTAATCTGCTTGTTCATGTATTTTCATAGAGAACCACACCAGGAAAGATGATGATTTTTTACTTTTCTCGACTGATTAATTAACGTACTTTCGCCCGGGGATAGAGAAAAATACTATTTCTTACACGGGGTAAAATGGAACATCTGCATGCACGTAATATGACGTATCTGCGAAAATTCCATTTTCCTCCCTTGTAAGAAAATCTACTATTAGTAGATATGTAGAAATAATATGATTACTTCGGTGTAGATAGTAGTAAGTAAGCTGTTATGGGAAGATTAAAAAATGACGTCATCACTGCGCGACGTCTCTTATTTTATCTAATTTTAATGGTATGTTGATATTATAAGGTTATCTTAATGGTTTGTTGATAAGATAAGACTCAAGGTCACATTCCATAGAGGTGTTACTTGTCTTATTAATTACTTTTTAATTATTTATTTATATAAACAAATAGATAAGCTACGTAAACAACACCCCTTATCTTTGCCGCAGCAATGACTCACCCATGCGCGACCCCTTTTATCTTAATGTTTTGTTGTCAAGATAAGACTAAAGGTCACAGTCCCTAGATGTGTTACTGATTAATTGTTTATTTATATAAACAAACAGAAAAGATATGTAAAGAATCTCACCCCCACTTATCTTTGACATGGCAATGGTTCATCCTTGTGTGATTTCCCTTATCTTAATGGTATGTTTACAAGATAAGACTCAAGGTCACATTCCAGAGATGTATCACTTATTAATTATCTTTTAATTATTTATTTTTATTTGATTTTTGATAACACATAATCTTATCTATGTTGAACAAAGATAGCAAATAATGTTATCTGCATTTACGCAAAAATAACCTAGAATCTTGACGGTAATCTTAACGGTTTAGACGCCGCCGACCAAAGATGATTTTAATGGTAATAGTTTGTTGTACTACGTTTTCAAAATATTGTAGTCCTGAAAAGGACCGGTTTATGTTTTTAAAAATCTCTTTATTCTTTAAAACTTTTGTATCCCTTACGATCGGGGAAGAAAAATAAATATGTTGGTGGAGAATTTCCGTATATAATGTTTTGACTTCTGCGATTCACCATTCGCATGATCACTCCGGTCTTTGTCTGCGTTACTGCTACTGCCCCCGATCTGGGGCGATGATGCTTTACCTTGCGATTGACCCATATTGCGATAAGCTGTCTCCTTGAGGAGGATAAGATGAATAATGAGAGATCTGAATCGCTTTGCTTATGTTTTATATTATATAGTGATTATAGATTTTTTAATTGAGAAATTCATATGGTGGGGTGGTGGTGGGGGTAAAAGGTAAGAATAGTCAATAAAAAACATCATTTCAATTATTTTGGATTTTTTATAATGTAAAAAAGTATGTGTACAAAACGTTATAAGAAAGAATAACATAATTCTCGATTTCATGGTTCAAGCAGATACGCATACAATTCGTTGTATATAATTGGTAATTTATAAGCAGCAATTTCTAAGAGTAACACATTTAAAATTGATAAACTAACATCATTATCCAGCAGAAATTTTTCATTAACAAATATATTATCGCTGTATAAAGTATAGTATTGATGAAACGCTTCATATGTCTTCATCATAGTTGATTTAGCATGTTCGAGGATTTTCTAATACATTCTTCTAGGTACTCTTTGATGAAAGTGATAACGGCATTTACCTTAGCAGCGCAACTTTCTAGTTGAGCAAGATGTGCATCAATACATGGCAAGAGAAGTTTTACCCCATCAAACGTAACTTTCTGCATACAGATAGCCGGTGGCGAGTAGGATGTTTTCAGTTTCTTCTTTTCTTTAGATGATTGGGGAACATCTTCAACTGCAACTGCTTCAACCTCTTGTATATGATTAAAGAAAGTCCCAACTGCAGGTCTTTCTTCGATCAATATGGCTTTCGTATTGTAGGAATTCATAAACATCAGATCATAACCATCCAAGTACATTTTTGATGGTCGGCCATATTCCGTTTGAAATCTGTAGGCGTCTTGGAAATACGCATTGATGAGATCGAAGTAGTTCTTGAAAAGTGTCCAGGTGTTATTATCAAATTTGATAAATTTGAAATAAGACGTCGACATTGACAGTTTTACAATTGCGCGATAACTACCGTGCTCGTACTCCAAACCAATGGATACTCGCTTCGTGTTGGAATTGTTTAACGCATAACTCGTAGACAACAGCATGTTCGGTAAAATATTTAGCATACAAGTTTGATGGCATTCACTTGATTGAGCCATGCTTGGTTAATAAAGACTGCACTGCACTAAATACGACTCTGTACTGTATGAAGTAGCACGACAAACGCGTTGTAAATTCGCAAACTAACGACTGAGATGAGTCCAAACTGTGCTTGCTCTTATAAACTCATTGGCAAAGCCAATCCCTCCACTAAAACTTTGAGGTATAAGTCAGAGTGGGGCGATCGAAACTAATGGTTAAAAATTATTCCACGTGTATGCCGCGAAATGATATCAAAGAAAACATAACTATGTTTTGACGAGTATCCGATTTCGCGATACGAGCATGCAAGATGATGAAATACAAATTAAATATTATACTTCCAACGGTACATAATGTGATTATATTTATAAGACTACCAAGAAATAAAATCGTTTAGATAATTTTTATCGGACATTATTACATGTACATCCTGTGTATAATTAAAAGTAGAAATATGAATTGTGATGGGTATTCTATGAATGGCGATTGTAAAGTTATACAGGATACAAGAGGATATGTTGAGGAGAAGAAATGATAAGTTTGACGATATACGTGTGTTCAATTTAGTCGTATAAACTTATACTATTAATACATAAAGTTTGACAAATTATGTAGAAAATATATTTTCAATAATTTGAACATAGTCTCGAAGTACATATTTGATTGCAAAATCCTGAGCCAAGCGAATGCTCAGTACCGAATGCTTTTACATGTTTTTGGCGGTAACGCTGGCGAATTATATTGCGTAAAAGTTTAGTATAAAATTTCATAGCTAAGGTGTCGTTTATTCGTGAATTTCGTGAAAAGTTACTGCAAAACGCACGCAAATGAGGAAAACTGCACATATAATAGAGGAAAATAAGACAATATTGCCCACACACTTGCGAGTCGATGCTTTGCAGTTTTTTTCTGTTCCACTGATATCTTGTACAGTCTCGTTTGAGTCGAATAAGATTATGTGCTGAGATTGGTGGTAATCCGTAGCTGTCGAAATATGTTCCGTAGCCATTTTCGTCTATGTAGATAGCTATCCAATGTGTACCTCTTTTCTTATGATCATCAGTGTTGGCTATGATAGTTGTTGGGTAATTCATCACTTTTGGAATTCGATCTAATGCATACACTCCGACTGTTTTAGCTGATTGTGGTGCAAGCGCCCTCATCAACTGACGTGTATTCATTTTTATTATTAACCGTCAATCACGTCCTGACCAGCCTCCTCCTCTTCTGCCTGCTGATTCTCTCTTAAACTTTTTAAAGTAGTTGTACGTCTACGAAGATGTAACTTTGCATAAAGAGCATCGCTTAACTTTTGAGGATGTTCTTGAGGTTCTGTTATAGTATAATCAGCTACTAACGAATGCAGCCACTTTCGTAATAAGTATGCCTGATTAAGAGCACAAACCACAGTTTTATTCTCATCTTGCACACTGTGATGTATACAGGAAAACACATGTTGATATTTCTCTCTAAGTTCCTTAAACGAAGGTCCATACACTTCTTCGACGTTTATAATTTCTCGAGACATCACTGATTCAAGATATTTTGCTTTATCATGTCCACGAGTGTATATGCTTATCGCCAATTTTGACAGAAAATATAGGTTGAAACGTAATTGATCTACACTGATGTCACCTTCAATCCATCGTATACCGTGATGATGGTTGGAAACGTATTCGTTGGACTTCTTAATGCAAGAAGGTAGCTCGGAAAAACTATGCGGGGACTTGATGTACCAGTGAGCGAGAACTCTATTTTTCAAACTTAGTACTGCAACTTCTTTTGGAATAAATTTATTTTCTTGTTCTTTAAGACCCTGAATATCTATAACGTAATCCATTTTTAGTAATTCTATTTTTCCGCACACTGCGTGTCTCATGCGTAAACTCTCAAAGTCGACCATTGGAGAGTTGAGCGTAGCTCTCTGTATATATCTGCTCACCCTACTACCGCCATTACCACCACCCGCTCTTGATATGTACACTGGTACTACTACAGTCTCCCGATCATCACTTATGCATTGAAATCCGTTATGATTTGTCGGTTTGAATCTATTTCCAGCACGTTATCAAATTCGGCGTAGACGATACAGTTGATTGTCGACTCGAGAGCCTCGTCAAATTTCTTCACTTCTACAAGTATACTTCCGTGCTTTATGAGATTCCAGTGCATGGAAGCGTTTGCAGATAAATCAGGAGTCAGATCAAAAGCGAAAAGACAAAAGCCTTTTTTATAATCAGTGCGACTAATAGCAAAATGAAGCTTCATTGAGAAAATGTACTCCAGTTCCAGAAAATAAAGTATGATAAGCATCTAAGTATAGAGGATTAGTTCCATTAAAACTGGATTGTAACGGTTTGCTTGGAATTTAAACATCATCAACATAAAGAGAAAGATAATTTATGGAAAAATGTTGAAAATTAAATGAATTATAGCTTCTATTACCATTAAATGCTCGATTATCTACGAATCCAATTATGATTCTTTTAGGTATTTGACCAAGAATAATGTTATCTAGTGTATCGCCATGAATATCACTATGCATGGTAAATGCTTTTACCTCCACACGATTAATTGGATATTTGGCTGTTGCTTTTGTGAGAGTATTGGCATGGGCCAATAGAATACCTGGACTTATTTTTACATGTCTTACAACAAGTGAAGCTTCTCGTATATGAACGCTAAATTTATTGTTAGCAGCAGCATCCATTAAACAAAATGCATCCTTACTTCTTACTAAACGCAGACGAAGTTCAACACCGTTAAGCAAAAATTTACTTTGATTAAAGACATCTGAATGTAGGTACCCCATTAAATCTACAGTTTGAGCGTTGATTGTAAAATATTGACGATTTGAGAGTCCTAAATTAGGTGTTGCGTCAGCCCTAGGAATATTGGGCAGAGACTCCATGCGCCCTGCAGTGTCTATATACCAAAGTGAAGTTGTCAGATGTGAGGACATGGTTCCTGGTGAATAATTTAATAATGTTTCGATATAAGCTCTGTAAGGATAGGCATTGTTTGGTGATGAAACGAGTTTCTGGTTGAAGAACACGTATACTTGATTAAACATAGAGTGTAAAAAATTGTTAACAGGTGCAACTTTACTATTCTCGACTGCATCAGTAGCGACGTTGGGTAAAATTTGAACACGGATACAGAGCATGGTGTGTGCAAGATCGAGATAATCTTTGCCACCTGGAACGATAAATTCCAAAGGGCCATCGTCGCTAAGGGAGCAAACCGGTTTATAATGCACAAATTGAGAACTTTCTAGAGATGTCTGCGTAGGAGGTAATGTAAAAGATGATGTTTTTATTTCGGACCAAAAATATCTGTTATACTTCGCAAAACTTGCTTCTTTTTCTTTCTACATATACTAACGTTCTTTTTACCCTTTTGTGGAGCACTTGTTTTCTTGCTGCTACGTCTTTTCTTCACTCTACCACTTTTAATGCTGCGTGTTGTTGAGCGGATCTTGGAAGACTGTCGCTTTCTTTTCCTGCTACGTCGTTTATAACCCGATCCTTTCATTATTTCAGTCATTTTATCAGCTGCTTTACGTTTAAGATTTCGCCCAGACTCGCGCACGCGTGTACGTATAGCTTGTTTGAAATGAATACCTCCGTTCCCCACGTCGTCCAACACATTCATACCTGCTCGAATAGCTTCTTTACCAACCACTTTAGCACCACTAGTAAGATAAGGTAAGACTCTGCTAAAAAGCCCAGCCAAGAAGCTACCGATTCCACCATGTCCTCGCTGATAATTTGCACCAGAAAATAAACGACGTACACCTCCCCCGCCAATTTGATCAGTGTAATATGCAACATAGTGACCCAACTTGATAATTTCTGCTGTTTAATGATTACTTAAAGTGAAGCGTAATCGTCAAGGTTCCGTACTCAAATGGTATACTCTTACCGTGTTAATCTCTTATATCGATTATGAGATTTTGAAAAGTGTTATTTAATAACGGAATATAGTTTGGTGGTGAAAAGTGTTTAACCATAGTTGGACCCAACTTGTACTTCGAATTATCGATCGTTACAATGCGAAGAAGAGAAGCTTGAGTATCGCCAACTTTGTAAGGAACACAAATATCTGTATAAATGAAGAATTGATCAGCTATGGCTCTGGCTAGAGATGCAGGTCTATCTCTAACAACCGTAACACTTTTGCCATTACTACCACCACCTGTAAGAGGATTTATAGATATAGAATCGGTTAATCTATATTTTTCTTGCTCAAAACCGAATATGCGTCTAATTTTCTCATTAAAGTGAATATAATGAGCTTCTTTGCATTTACATATTCTTCTTAAAGAATAGAAACCTCTTTTCTTTTTTGATGGTCCAAGCACCAAATGTTTGTTCACTTCATTTGCATGGTTTATAACATGTGCCAAATCTGTAATATTGTCGTATACACCAGGTGGAAAAGAACAATCGTAATACTTAACCGTTTCTAATTCTATAACATCCAAAGGAGCACGTTGTTAGTGCCTATAGTAGCTGTAGGAAATAAAAAACTCGATTCAGCCTCTTGAACATGTAGCATTGTACATGGTATGTGAATTTCAGTTAAACCTGCACTCCAAGATCCATACAATCGAATCTCATGTGATAAGTGTGTAGTGAAGCAAGATGTCGTGTTATCAGGGAAATACTTTAGACTACTATTACTGGGTAAAATTAGGTAAAAGATTTCACAATCCATCACAAAGCCGTGTTTAAATAGGCCCAAGTTTACTTGCTTTAATCCAAGAGTTGAATTTGTCTGGATAACCAAGCCAGTTAATCAGAACTTGACGTTTTGCACCACGTCCTTTACTACATATTATACGTTCGATTTTAAACTCCTCGTCCTGTCCAATACGATCCCCACCAACACGTACCATTTCTTCAGGGTAGAAAAACCCGTCAATCAACTCATCCTGTAGATCTGTCAGTTCGTATGTGTATACATTTTGTCTGCGTGAAATACGAGATACCCTAAAGACTTCTTTACTGTAATTCTTCTCATAACCTTTGTCGAAGGTGCCCTTAGACCGACTGATACGAACGTAATCTCCGACAGAATATATAGCTGAGCGTGATGCTCTCCGTTGATTAAGAGCTCTCTTTTGTAAATTTTTTCGAGCTTCGTTGTAGAGGTTCAGCTGCATTGTAAATATTCACTTTTGCAGGGATCATTCTTATACCAGAATGTAGTGTATGGTTATAGGCATGAACAATATTGCCTATTACATCCAGGTATCTGTGAGTGTTTTTGTGTGTGAAATACCTATACATGCGTTCTTTCAATGTACAATTTAAACGTTCTACTACAGCTGCTTTTACATCGGGATTGCGGGCCACACGAAACTGTATATCTCGCTGTTTAAGAAAATTTTGGAAATCTGATCCTACAAACTCTTTTCCTTTGTCTGATTGCACAAGAACCGGAGAGCGACCACCGGATCTCTTCAAGATTCTATCGAATGCAGCTACAACACTTTTAACACTTTAATCCCGTAACACTTCGACCCAAGCGTATTTACTAAGAATGTCTACTGTTACCAGCAAGAAACAATAACCATCGTTGTAATCTTTCAGAGATTGCATGTCATATAAATCCACTTCCTAACAATCATCCACATTCGTAACATTGTAGTTCAATCTGGGGAATTTTCGACGTATAGGTCTGTGTAATGTATATGTATCTTGATTGCTCAACCATTTGTAAATACGGTTTTTCTCTCTTTTTTTATCCTGCTTTGATCTGCTTTTTTCATTTACACGAACAAAATCACGAGCTCCTGCATAACCAGCTTCATGTGAAGTATCGTAATATTGATTTTCGTAAGACATTTTTACCGCTACGCTATACTAACACTTTACATTTGGAACTTCAACCACTTATTTTTCACATCAGTCTTCTTCTGCCTGCTATTCACTTCGTCTGCATCAGTTTTTCTCGCACGTAATTCGTAGTGCTGGGGTGTTCGTGCTTCTTTCTCCAGTCTACCAACATTTATCAAACTTCTTCTCTTAAGAGTCAATAATTTTTTTGCAGCACCTCTAAAAGTTTCAGTTAATTTTAGCACTTAAGGATTACTAATCAGCTTTAGAGGAGTCTCGATTGATACTATGAATTTAGCAAGTTGTAATCTACCTATAGGCACTTGATCAGTAGTTTTACTTTTCAAAATATCCTGCATTAATTCTATAATATTCGACTTAACATTGTTGTCCAGGGTAACAGTCCCTGAATTATCCCATTTCAAACGATCAGATGTAGACGATTTCCAGTGTTGAAGCAATAGACGTCCTTTTCGCGCAAAAGCCTTGGTCATACTGTCTAGAATTGACTCTTCAGAAAGAGGTGTAAGTATGTCCTCGTCATTCTCATGATCCATATCGGATGTGTGCTCATGACGCTCAAGATTTTAAAAATGGAGATACCTCCGAAGAATTTGTAAATATTTCGGCTCACAGCAAAAAGCGACGATTTCGATGTGTACCTATTTCTGATTACCGTTGATTTTATAGACTTCATTCATATGATTAGCATCTTTTTATTGTATTAGTATGTTAATTCGCGTAAATACTTCACGATGCATAAGTAGAAAACAGTGTACATATTGTACAAATACAACTTAAACGTTATTTTTTCATGATTAGAAATAGGAACATGCAGAATGCATCTGCGTCTAACCTCTAACTATCACTATTATCAAGTTATTTAATCAGAATTCACAATATTTCTAATTCAACCCTACAGTTTTTAGTTGGAATACTATAAAGGTACAGATAGCTTGGATATAATATATATTAAAACAACCTTCATATCTATAATAACAGAAAATCTTCGATCGATTAGAAATAGGGACGCGAGCAGAAATTGGGACATTTACCTTAGTCAGATCTAGCAAACATTTTACAGGATTTTTACTAAAAACATGTTCACGTATACCACACGTTTCACAAAATTGACTAACGTCTTCTATAGAGAGACAATCATTGCAAACTTGTTGTACGACACACAGATTTGGTATGTGAATTTTTATCGTAGGGTGGTCTCGAAAGAGTGAATCTTGACGAGTCTCAAAATCATAAAAAACAAACATATTTTTCTTGGGGCCGCGCTTTTCGATAGCATTGGATAAATTAGTTTCACGACCAATCGGCTGAATATAACATAAATCGTTTACACTATGTTTTTTCTGACATACATTACACCAATTATAACCACATTCATGCTTAGATTTATAAATATTAATACGCTTACAGCATACGACACAAACTTTCACTACATCACATAATTTTTTATACTTCTTCTTATATGAACCATGTTTTCTGTGATTGTCAAAGCACATTTGACCGAAAAAATCTCGATTACAGGCTTTGCATTTTATCAAATCTACACCTTCATAACAATATGGTGGTTTACAAAAGCACATTCGGCACTGTACTGTGCATCTGTGCTCATCTACGTATTGATATCTTTTATTATAATGTTCGCAGAAAAATTTACTACGCGCTGCACCCGTTAAATTTAATATAGTATCAAAATGTCTTCTTCGTGCATCATATAAGAGATGTATAACATCGTAAACAGTATTATTCATACGGGGCCTGCGGCGGCTCAGTCGGTAGAGTGTCGAATTCCCACGCCGGTGACCCGGGTTCGAATCCTAGTCTCTGCCGATTGATACAAGCACCACTGTAAAAATTACATGTGCTTTGTTTACAAACACACCGCAGACCCCCGTCGTCGATTAGCACCACATGGGAGCACAAACATGGCGACGTTAAAAAAAAAAAAAAAAAAAGTATTATTCATAAGTGCTCGGCCATCAAGAAAAGGAGGGTCACCATTGCCAAATGCTAGACTATCATAAATCACGATTGCTCTATCTCTTTCTGTGAAATAATCTTGAAAAGCTTTAATTTCTCGCATACCGCAGCCGTTTTCTGGAATCAGAACATTAGCACCAGCAAGAAGAAGTTTCGCATAAGCTTTTTGCATTGAACCACCGCTGACGCGTATATTGAACCATTTTTCACGCGCATCATCTGTGGCTGATTTTTTGTATGTTATAAATATATCGCCTACAACTAATGCCCTTGGTAAACATATATTATCATTATTATTTATGGAAATGAAAGATCTTTGACCTGCCACATTGATAGTCAACTTTTTTCTACCTTTACATCCTCCCTCACCGTTTGGTACATTCACAAGCGTTACTGTTAAAATAAAACTTTCATCTATTTGAAAGGCATCGTTACTCTGAGTCAAACCGCTAATCAAAGTCCATAAATCGTTATAAGAAAAATTGTTGACTCGTCGAAGTGATGGACCACCTGGCCCGGGAGTAAAATTTATACTTCTTGCAGCTACACCAATCATATCATTCTCACGCGTCAAGGAAATTAAATATGAATAAATATCGCGTATAACTCGTTCTAACCAAAAAATGGGGTTTACAGTATTATCTGTCGGAGGTGGTGGTAGAATTTTTAACAAAAGACGCCTACCATCCAACCTATATTTGGCAATATAATGACCCTCATTTTCAATAATAATAAAACGCTCACCCGGAGGACTAATTCCTAGAAGATCGTCTTCCATTTCTTCTTCTTTTTCTTCATTGATAGAGTTTCTATCTTCGAACTGAACTCTTTGCCGGGCGACATTCTCTTCAACCTCCTCTTCCTCGTAAATTTACGTTTCCACATATTTTAATTCAAAATTTTTTTCATTCAAAATAACATTTATGTATTTATGTGCGTAAGAAATACGTAACTATGATACAAAAACTATAGTAATACAAGTAATTTTCAAGGGCTTAGTCATACTAAAAAGTATGTTTTTATGTATATATTGCCTGAAGAAATTGCAACAGTTTTTTTGTGCCTCTTTATGTAATTAGGATCCTTAATGGAGTTGATCTTGAACCGATCCCAAACTTTCAAAAATTTACTGTGTACTTACTGGCCAGCTTGCTCCGACCATAATCCTAAACCATCTTCAGTGTCTAAAAATTCAAGACATTGCTTTAAGTGATCCAAAACCACGCAAATCTTCAAAGTTTTAGAGACACCAGTGCTTTTGAATGTTTCAGACAGCTTCATTAATTTTTTATGTAAATCATCACCAACATTTTTAGTCGAAAAACAACTATCTACAACCTTGTCCATCGCTTTGAACGCAGAGATAAAACGATCTAATGCTTTTTTCCGACTTTCCCACAAATATCAGGATCGTGAAGTTAGTTTGCTACCTTTAAAAGCCTTCGTCAAGTATTGCCCTCAAAAACATTGCCGCGATATTTTTTCGAAATCAAATGTAAGTTTTTCGGCCAAAGTGAAGCTATCTCTTCGGTCAAAATAGGAATTAAACCATTCCAAAAGCGATGATTAACAAATCCGTGTAGAATGTGTAGTTTCGGAAATCACACATTTTTTTAAGACATACCGTTCATGATCGTCTTCAAAGAGAGGAGGGTTGACTGTACTACGACACTCTTTAGCTTTTATTTTAGCTTTTCCTAGAGATTAAAATTTATTATAATCTTTTTTTAAATCTCCGTCAGTCTTCAATCCAGCACTTTCATCATTCATATCTTCAGAATTTTCATTTAATGTGTCTTGTTGGCGACGTAGTTCTTTTAATGTAACAGAACAATAGGGACAAGGATATGTTGCTGATGCAGTTAGTTGTCCGTTGACCAGCAGTAGAACTTTGAAATCTAATACAAATTTAAAGGGAATATTGTTAAGTTTAGTTAATTAGACTAATAAATTAAGGTTTTCATAGGTTTCTTTTATTTGAGGCACTAAGCACAATAGTATCAGTTTCTGAATACTTGGTTTAGCTTTTTTACTGCTACTTCCTTCGAAACTTTTAGTAATTGCAAGATAATCTTCAGTCAAAATTGTCATCGAAATTTTGAAAAAAACCCTACCCTCTGTCTGCCATTAATTTTATTTTAGGGATACCAATTTGACACCGCTTTTCTACGACTGCGTCCAGCAATTCTTCAGCATCTGCCCAAATCGCAGGCCTGTTTTCTTTTTGGTCGTTTTCAGTATCAAACTGAAAAACGTTATCCTTGTAAACATCTTCTATAGTTCTTAATTTTTGCGATATGTTTTGCTCGTAAGATACAGGAACAGATTTCCTGCCTGCGTTGCTTCTCAAAAAACTAGTCATTTTTTTCATGTGGTTGCACGGAACATCAAAGTTTACATGAAAATCGTCTAATTTTTCGGCATCAAAAACAACTTGCTTATTTGGTTTCGGATTTACAGCTACTCTTACTTTGGATCCCAGGGTATTTAAAGTTATTTCTTCACCGTGTTGATTTCTTTGGTGTTGTTCACCACTACATCTGCTTTCTTTTAAAAGTGTAGCAACAATTTGGTTGGTTGCTTTTCAGTTAGCTTTTCTACTATTTTCAATACATTGTCACGAACATTGCTGTCTGACGTAGAATTAGAAGCACAAGGATGATAAATGCTTTTACCTACTTGTTGGAAGCACTTTTTACACATTTCAAATGAATCCTTTGATTCTTTTTTACTCGGTTCGGATTTATGAACATGAATATTTTTTGTGCCATCAAAACCATTAGATGCATCAAATTGATTGCAAACATTGAGCACGTGCCCTCTATCTTTTATTTGTTTTGAATGGCCTTTAAATCGTGCTACTCTACACACGTAACAGTTACACTCGGAAGTCGTTCTAGTCGCTTTCGGTAAAATGATGTCTTCATAATTTGGCATAGTTTGTAAAGGTCTTGTGCAAATATTTTTTTTCGATCAGCTAGTGCATGATGACACGAGCTATAAATACTTAATGGAAATATTGAATCAGATGTATCGAAATTTGTATTAATGTACTTCTTGATCAGTTCTTCGTTGAACCTAGATATAAGAAAATCTTGTGACCTTTGTCGTCCAAAAATTATTTTACTACCACAAAATGCACATACCGTCATCCTATTCTCTTCATGATCACATTTATGATCCATATTCTTCATTAGCAGTGAAGAAGTCATATTTATCCGTTAGCCTGCCACCCAAACGTGATCTCTAACACGGAAAAAAACTACCCATCGAGAGACAGGAGACCTCCGCCTTACATGCATGAGGGCTCGCTGTTCTCATAGAGGGAAATGTGACGCCATCTAGTGGCGAAGAGTAGAGTTATAAGGTATGGATATACACACTTATTTAATTGATAGACAGATCCATAGAACCGTAATGTGTTGCCATAGGAAACCCGTGAAACGTTGAACACAAAAACACGCCCATAAATACATAAATATGTGTGTATACATATGTATATATACTTATATGTAGGTGTTAAACATACATATAAATATTATATGCATACTTAGTATATAAATAATAATCAAGGGGCAAGGTAGCGCCCGATGGCAAGTAAAAGTGTACACTGTATGAAGCTGAGCGGGCGCTCCGACGCCCTAATATACGCCGATTTTACTTTTTTCTAACCTCTAAAAAAATCTTAATATTAATATCTAAATGTTTATTAAGCTTTACGCAATGTACTGGTACTTAATTACGAGATTTCATTTAGTCTTTCGCCTAAAGAAAGTTTCTGCAGAAAATATTTACCCATTAAAGAAATAAAACAAATTGAAATTTTGCTCGCTAAATTTCTTTTGCTTTTTCTCCGGCACTTCCGTTCTCGGGAAGGAAATAATATATATATATATATATATATATATATATATATATATATATATATATATATATATATATATATATATATATATATATACGACGCCTCGTTCAGCCTCGATCTCATTGGTCTGCTGGAGAAACAGTTCTCGAGTCCACTTCACTCGTTTAGCTTTTTTCAATGGTCTGCTAGAGAGGCATTTCCCGAGGCCACTTCACCTGTTTGGTTTTTATTTCGCCTTTTGCTCTTAAGATGTTTGAGGTTATCTTGTATATAAAATAAAATCAAAACAATCATTTGATCAAAATAAAAATTGATCAAAATTCATTGATTGGTACAGAGGATAGTAGAATATGAGACATAGGGAGTAGGGAGTATATATTATTTAATACTCCAATAGATGTACTGTTTTTTAACCCAAATTTTTGTTCTTGACGAGGGTCTTTGTGAATCTTTGTACTCGTGTACGTGCTTCTTGTGTTTAAAGGATTATTTGAAAGTAACACATAATATACTCATCTTCTATCCAGATATAAAGTCAATGCTGGATCAGAAGGGTCATTTTAATGTAATTATAAAACTATAATTAATCAAATATTTGAAAGCTCAGGTTTATAATTACATTAAAAAGACTCTTTTCACCCAGCGTTAACTTGACAACTGAATAAAACATGAGAATACTATAAGTTTCTTTCGAAGGAATTTTATTTAAATTTATTTTAAGTGAATTTTCATAATCAAATAGGCCTACGTAATGGTTTAGGTAAAATTGCAAAAGATTACTTCAAGTAATTTAAAAGAAAATGGAGTCAATTAAACTTTCAAGTTACCTATACACAAATATTTATTTATTTGAAAGTAACGCATAATATACTCATGTTTTATCCAGATATAAAGTCAACGCTGGCTCAGAAGGGTCATTTTAATGTAGTTATAAAACTATAATTAATACAATGTTTAATACTCCAATAGATGTACTGTTTTTTAACCCAAATTTTTGTTATTTCCTAGTGGAAATGAAAATTGTGCCAAAGTGTGCCAAACTTTGCCCAATTGTGTCAAACTGTGCCAAACTATGCCAAATGATGCTAAACCTATGCTATTTCGGACGTTTCGCACAGTTTGGCACAGTTTGGCATAGTTCGGCACACTTTGCCATAGTGTCGCACATTGTGACACTTTGTAACATAGTCACAAATTTTGAAAGAAAATACTTTGTCTACCTTTTTTTTAAGATTGGCATGGCTTAGCACGAATCTACACAGTCTGGCACAGATTAGCACAGTGCGGTACATATTGGCATAGGGCGACATAGTTTTACACAGTTCGGTATGATTAGGCATAATAGAATTATTAAGAAAATATTTTTATATCGTACGCAAATGCAAAAATTTTGCAAATTCGCATGTGTAAATTTCATTAATTTAATTAATTGATGGATATTTCTGTGTGCATTAAATTGAATGTGTATGAGGGGTTTTAATAATTATTATCAAAAATTTGTTACTATAATAAGGAAAAGAATCTCTCTCTCTCTCCCTCTCTCTCTCTCTCTCTCTCTCTCTCCCTGTCTCTCCCTCTCTCTCTCTCTCCCTCTCTCTCCCTCTCTCTCTCCCTCTCTCTCTCTCTCCCTCTCTCTCCCTCTCTCTCTCTCTCTCTCCCTCTCTCTCTCGCTCCCTCCCTCCCTCTCTCTCTCTCCCTCTCTCTCTCTTCCTCTCTCTCCCTCTCTCTCCCTCTCTCTCCCTCTCTCTCCCTCTCTCTCTCTCTCTCCCTCCCTTTCTCTCTCTCTCTATCTCCCTCTCTCTCTCTCTTTCTCTCTCTCAATGCAAGGCTTGCATTTTTATCTGCAATTAATTGTCAACCGCTACAACGCTTTGAGGTTATTTTTCTGACTTGGCTTTGGTTCCATTTCCACGTATTGCTTGGTGCGCATGCGTCGGTGACCTTCACCTTCTTAGAATTGGGCCTTGAGACGTGGAATTGTGGCTTGATTCGTGGATATACCGTGGTAGCAGCGCATCGTTCTCCACAGCTCTGAACATGACTTGGCATCACCGGAGCTGACACCAACATACTCAAAGCACACACATATCTGCGGACGGCGAACCACCGACTAGTCTGCTTCACAGCTGTCATCGAACCGAGTGAGTGCGAGATAGACTGCGTATCGATATTAAAGGTTTATGAATCGTAATGCTTAAACTTACTCGCTAAACACCTACGGTACATAATTACTCACATAACTAGAGTGTATTACCATACTATAATTACTCACATAATTACTCACATAACTAGAGTGTATTACCATACTATAGCTACACAACTTATTTGCGTGTCTACCATAAATTAATAAGCGTCGTAAAATTTTGTGAAAAGCGATAACAGCAGCGAAGTACCGCGCGCAAGTACAGAAGGTTGTTAATAATAAACTCTTACTTACCCGTTATCAGTATCTACGATAGTAGTGCCTTGGTTAGTAATATGCTATGTTATTTTAATTGAGTTTTTAATTGTGTTATTATATCTGAATTGTTCTACGATTTGTATCATACAGTTTGTTATATAGTTTTGTGTTGCATGCTTCGACTTACAGAACCAAGCATTAAAAATATCTTAGACAAATTTAAGAAAATTCACACATTACAATAAGCTAGGCCTAGTTATTTTCGTAAATATTTGTTACTAAAGTACGGTAATTTTACATTACGTAGTACATTCCATCCGGGTTGTATTTTCGGTTTTATTGTAAATAAGCCAACTGATCACTGCTGTATTCGCTCTTTCCGAGATACACTTCGTCGACATAGTCAACCTTCAGATCCGTGCAATCTTTCTCCCTCTCTGCGGAGTGGTTTAAATAATAGCTCTACTGCGCGATCATTAGTTTATGATTCTAGTAGGGGTATTAACGTTGGTAATCTGGACTTATCGAACGTTAGTGACCATATAGCTAGTGTGAGCGAAAACACAGCTCCGGAACTTATAGAAGTAAGCACTTTCACTGAATCATTTTCTCGCGTCAATGATAAAATGTCGGAAGGTTTACCGAAAGGGTGGGAGAATTTTACTACGGCACAACAATTTTCTGCGCTTTTTAACGCCATGAATAGTAATAATGCCAATACGAACGAACGGATTAATGAATTAACTGAAAAAATAAATACTTTCACTACATCTTTGAGTGAACAAAATGTGCGCTTAAAATTTCTTGAAGTAGAAAATGCTACTCTCCGTAATGAAATAGACGATTTAAAAGACTTGCGTGCCCGAGCTAACCCAAGCACGGAAATGAAAATTACGGGTATCCCTACTACGTCAAAGATACCATTACATGAGCTCACTAACATTCATTGACTTCATTGACAACTGATATTCTAGAAATACGTGAGTTTAAACAAAAAAACCAAAACTCTTCTAATGAAATGGAAATACAAAATGTTCACTCAAGCGGCGATGATAATAATGCGAGAAATAAGGGGGGGGGGGGAGGGGGAAAGGATAAGATACCGACTTTTCTTATATTGTTAAATTTAAGTCGTCTAGTATACGCGACCACGTATTAAAAGTTAAGTGAGATTTCGGCGAATTTTTATTTTCCGATCTTTATCAGGGCGCTGATAATCTAATTATAAATTTATATGAAATGTTGCCTTCAGTTGTTCACAATCTTTTGTATCTAACTAAAGAGAAAGCTAAACAGTGCAAATATAACTACGTTTGGACGCGTGAAGGCAATATTTATGTTCGCAAAAATGATAATTCTGATAGAATTTGCATAGTAACCGAAAATGATCTTGATAAATTATTGTGACTGCCCACACATTCTACCTCACTAGCGCAATCCTTTTGTAGACATTCATTTTTACGAGTCGCTCAAATTAATGCAAATTCAATAAAAGATCACCTAAATGAAATCGAAATATTTCTTATTAATAAACATATCGATATACTGTCCATATCCGAGTCCTGGCTTATGCCTAATAAAGAAGATTCTCTCTTTACCATATTGAATTTTAATATAGTTTGCAGAATTAAATTAAAAAAGAATTCTTTCACGAAAAAATTATTTCTAGCAACTTTATTCAGCAATTTAAAAGAAATTAAAAAGATTTAAAAAAGAGTTCTTTTGTAATAAAACGTAAGCTACGAAAATTTATTATTGTCTCATCATAACATATTTTTTATATGTAATAAAGAGAGAATACCTTATGAATGCTTTAAAATTTTTTTTAGTATTGCTATATAATTGCAAAAATTATTTTCACAAAAGAATACTTTTTGTAAACTTTACAATTACATATTATAAACATAAAATGTTAATAGTACTTTCTTAAAAAATACATAAATGTTTAAAAAGAATACTTTTTGTAAACTTTACAATTACATATTATAAACATAAAATGTTAATAGTACGAGGGTAGTTCAATAAGTCTTTAGAATGACCAACAGATGGCGCGCGAATCGCTCCAAATCATCTGTTTTCAGTCAGCACCACTCCCGACTAGATATATGGTGCAGTCACAGTCCACATCTTCTGAGTTTACGTGTTTTTATAACCAATTGAAAAAAAAAAAATTGCTTGTTAAGAAAAATGGAAAAAAACGAGTTCAGAGTGGTAATTAAACATTTTCATTTAAAGGGTTTAACTCCATATGAGATAAAAAATGAATTGGACTCAGTTCATGGCACATCTGCCCCTGCCTTAGCAACGGTTTATAACTGGGTAAATGAATTTAAGCGTGGTCGTACATCAATAAGTGACGAACCACGTTCAGGAAGGCCCGTAGAAGCAACTACTCCCGAAATCATCAATAAAATCCACGATATGGTGTTGAAGGATAGAAGATTAAAAGTGCGTGAGTTAGCTGAGGCCACAAGGGTATCTATAGGTGCAGTTGTTTCAATTCTACATGAAAAATTAGGCATGAAAAAGCTATCGGCAAGATGGGTGCCGCGTTTGCTCTCAGCTGAGAATAAACGCAATAGAATGGTCGCCTCTGAGGCTCTTTTGACGCGCATAAGTCGGAATCCTGAGGAATTTTTTCGTCGATTTGTGACTGTGGATGAAACATGGATACACCACTACACTCCTGAGACAAAGGAACAATCCAAACAGTGGATTTCCACAGGCGAACCAGCTCCAAAGAAGGCAAAGACCGTAAAGTCAGCTGGTAAGGTTATGGCTACAGTTTTTTGGGATGCACGTGGAATTATACTTATTGACTACTTGGAAAAGGGTAAAACAATTACTGGTGAGTATTATGCATCATTATTAGAGCAGCTGAAAGAAGAAATTAAAAAAAAACGACCACATTTGGCGAGAAAAAAAATTCTCTTTCATCACGACAACGCCCGAGTTCACACATGCTTCGTTTCAATGGCTAAAATTGAAGAACTAAAATTCGAATTGGTCGAACACCCACCGTATTCACCAGATTTAGCCCCCAGTGACTTTTTCTTATTTCCAAACTTGAAAAAATGGCTCGGTGGACAGAGATTTACGGACAACGAAGACGTCATTGCCTCTGTAAGTGCTTATTTTGAGGAACTTCCGAAAACGCACTTTTCTGAAGGATTAAAAAAACTTAAAAAGCGATTGACCAAGTGTATAGAGCTCCAAGGAGATTATGTTGAAAAATAAAAAAAAATTTACCCAAAAAAAATTGTTTTTATACTTTATTCTAAAGACTTATTGAACTACCCTCGTACTTTCTTAAAAAATACATAAATGTTTAAAAAGAATACTTTTTTAATTCTTCTATTCCTAAGAAACAAAAATTATTTCCACAAAAGAATACTTTTTGTATACTTTACAATTACATATTATAAACATAAAATGTTAATAGTATTTTCTTTAAAATACATAAATGTTTTAAAAGAATACTTTTTTAATACTTCTATTCATAAGAAACAAAAACTTATTTTATAAAAAGAATACTTTTTGAATACTTTTAAATTACTTATAATACGCATACTCAATACTTTTAAAATACTGAATACCTTTATTAAAAAGATAAATTTATTCAAAAAGAATACTTTTTTAAATCTTATTGAATATATTAAGTATTCAAATTTTGCGGACATTCGTTAACTCTTAAAGAATTCTTTTTCAAAAAGGTGTGCTTGTTGGGACAATACTTGATATCTTTGAAATGCTTAACTGTGCTTTTGACTCAAACGTTCTACCAGTAGCAAAGTATATGGTAAAAAAGTTATTGGATGTTAACTACGATTTAGTTACTTATCATATGTTATGTACTAAATGCAATAGACGTATTGACAAAACAACAAACTCTATATGCAAGTGTGGCGTTAAGCAGGATTCAGGACAAGCTGCATCTTTTTTCATTGAACTAGACATTCGTAAACAATTAGAAAGTCTCTTTTTAAATGAAAATGTACAGAAAAATATTTTCCACGTGTTTCATAGAAAAAAACAAAATCAAGATGCATTAGAAGATATTTATGATGGAAACATTTATAAAAATTGCGCAGAAAAATATGATCTCTTAGGCAATAAGTTTAATTTCTCTTATACGATAAATACCAATGGTTGCCAGGCATCGGATTGTTCAAAAATATCTATTTGGCCTATCTACATTATGATACATGAACTAAGGTAAATGTACCAATGACTGGACACGTCCCAGTACCTGGAAAGCCGCTGGAATATCACGTTATATCGGGTATTACAGTGCTTTTAATGAAAATAATTATATGTAATCATAATCTATTACCTTTCAGCTACATATATTTAAATTTCAATAAAATTATACGTTTCATTTGTATCCTAAAAAATTAATTTTGTAATGGAACTAATGCATGCACATCAGTACGCCATCTTCTTAAGCAATGACTAAGATATGCCTTTTTGATATTAGAAGTTATTTAATATTTTATTATCATTTACGACGCTTAAAATTTTTCTGAGCTTAATTAATCGCATAATAAATCGAAATAAAATGCTAATATATGCTAAAATATCATTTTTCTTGCAAAAAACGACTGTCCAGTCTCTAGTACATAGAAAAGCTAGAGTGCCGAGTACCTGGACACCTATATAAATTTCAATATTGCAAACATATTTTGGTATAAAACACGTATTTCTCTGCATAATTAAGTTCTCAAAAGTGATTACTATTAGTTCTACTATTTACTTTGTCAATATTTTGATGCAGTTTTTACCAATGTTAGTGTTTATATTTCGTGTCTTGTACTTGACATTTTCAAGTTATGGCGTATATGTCAGTCGACACATCTTAGGTTAGGTGACTAGAATATTTTTCAAGTAATAATCAGCCTTAAATTTTTCAACTAAGTACTTATACATTCGAAAAACATAATAATAGTACTGTTATTGGTCATTCAAACTTGATTTTCTCAAGAAATATATGTTATTTTAATAGAAATAAGCAAAAATAAACGTGTCCATGTACTAGGACGGCGATGTCCAGTTATTAGGACAAATGTTCTTTGCTTGTCCAGCTACTAGCGCACTAGCCTACGATACATTTTTATTAATTTTGCTTGTAATAAAGTTTAAATTAAAAGTTTATGAGGTTAATTTGATAGAAAATAATATTGTCTTTTAGTAGGAAACAAAATTTTATAGTATAGTGATAATTTTAGCGTTATATATTAACACATACATTTCGTTTGCCCTTAAGTGTCCAGTTACTGGTACTTTTACCTTACCTGATTATCTACGAAGGAATCATATGCTACTTGCTGGTTTACGGGTTGCAAAAAAAGAACCCACCATGAATCTATATTTAAAATCATTTGTTGATCAGGCCAATCAGTTATCATCAGAAGAATTTAAGTGGCATTGGAATGGAGAAGAAATAATCAGTAAAGTATTTCCACTTGGTTGCTGCGTCGATTCAGTAGCTCGTTGTGCTATGCTGCCAATGAAAAAATTTAACGGAACTGATGGATGCACATACTGTGAACATCCAACTGTATAAGTTGATGGCGTAAGAAAGTATCCTATGATACTACCAGTTCCTGTTCCAAGAACTGATGATTCAATAAAAGAAAAACTGCTTTTCGCACATAGGAGTAACTCACAGGATATTACTGGAATTAAAGGCCCATCATCTCTAATGAATATCAAACATTTTGATCTAGTTAATGGAATGATTGTTGACTTCATGCATGCGTGTCTTTTAGGTGTCACGGAACTTTATACAACGATTATATTAACCAATGCTAAAGAGAAATATTATGTTGGGTCTCCAAATAAATTGCACATTATCGATCAGCGTTTATTGTCTATAAGGCCTCCGAATTGTATTGCAAAAATTTCAAGAAGTATCAAGGAAAGAGCAAATTGGACTGCGTCAGAATGGCTAACATGGTTAATATTTTATTTCTTGATTTGTCTGCATGGAATACTTCCAAAAAAATATTATAATAACTTGGCTACGTTTGTTTGTGCTATGAATATTTTGTTAGAAGACTCTATAACACTTAAAATGTTAGAAAATGCTTGAAAATTGTTCATAAATTTTATGGTGAATTTTCAATTTTTATACGGAAAGAAGTACATGCATTACAATGTGAATTTATTAAATCATCTTACTGAAACTGTTAAAAATTGGGGGCCGCTGTACAATGCAAGTACTTTTCCATTTGAAAATGAAAATAAATTATTACTGCGAATGAAGAAATGTAATTATCGTATTGCTACACAAATTGTCTCTAAAATGTTAATATATCAACAATTGCCTCTTTTACAACAAAATCAATTAATTTCTGAAAGAGTCCAGTCATATTACAATAAATTGGATAAAGCTAAACTAAAAAATATTTGTAAAATTGAAGAATGTATTCTAATAGGACGCGGCAAAGCACACACAATAACAAAAACAGAATTACAATCTCTTCAGAAAATAGTTGACGTAACTGCTGTGACCGAATGTAATATATTTAAAAAAATGATCTTTAATGGAAATCGTTATACTAATAAATATTTGCGTTGTCAGCGAACAAATAACTCTGATTTTCAAACGACTGATGAGACATTTGGAATTATTTCAAAAATATGTAAAATTAAGTATGATAATGACTACAAAGTAGTAATTTTTTTTCATGGTCTAAAAACTGCAAGTAACTTTTTTGTTGACAATATTGATATTACACATTCGAAAGTTGTCAATGCTAAAGAAAACGTTAATGTTAATGTTGTAAAATACTCTCAATTATACAGACCATGTATATTATTAAAATTACGTAAGCCATTTATTATTGTTACTATTGTAAAACGTATTTTAGGGTGACACACTCATTAATTTAATATATGTATCACGTATTGTAATTGTTGGAATAGTTTTTCATACTCCAGAGAAACGGTCTATAGTAACAGAGTATGTATCTGTTTGTATGCTATATAGAGAGATCTCTCATTAGGTGCTCTATCTCTCTCTCTCTCTTGCTCGGAGCATCGGTTTTTCGGAGTTTGCGCTGGCACTGGACGCTCCGGTAGTCAGTCAGCCACGAGAGCGTGTCTCGAGCGCATCGTGCGTCTATAGAGAGAGAGCAACTCAGTATATGTATCTACTTACCTCACGTGTAAGAGAGAGTCTTCGTCATATGTTTTTTATATCTAAGTTTAAATATATATAAGTACATTTAGCATTTAAACTTCACTGTTTTCATTCTCTCAAACAGTCACACTTCCTATAATAACAACAACAGGTTATGGGCCCAGACACCGGCTACTGAGAAGAAAGAAAGTCGCAAGTGAAAAGACTACGAGGACGAGGAAGCCGAAACTAAAAGTAAGCATTGTGCAGTGAGTGTTCCCAGCAAAATATACACACGAGTCAAAGTGAAATGGCGGGAGAAATCTCAGCACGAAGCTTAATCAAGTTCAACGGCAAGAATTTCCAGCATTGGAAATTTCAAATAACTGCAGCATTAGTGGCAAACGAGTTGTTCGGGTGTGTAGACGGCACAGCAGCGAGGCCGAACAATTTCAACGACAATGAGGGTAAAGCTTGGGTCAAGCAGGACGCCAAGGCCATGTACCTCATATCCGCTTCAATCGAATCGGAGCAGATGGAAAGTTTGCTAGTATGCACAAGCTCCAAGCAGATGTGGGATAGTCTAGTGTCGATCCACGAACAAAAGTCGGAGACACACAAACTATTGATGAGCCAACGGTTCCATGAGTACCGCATGAACCCCAACGACACGATAGTTCAACACATTTCTATGGTCAAAATCTAGCCAGACAATTAGTAGACATAGGAGAAAACATTCCCGATCTCGTTGTAATGGTCAAGATACTCGCAAGCCTACCACCGAAATATAGGCATTTTCGAACTTCGTGGAGAGTGATGGAAGCGGAGCGGCAGACCATAGAGCTTTTAAAAGCTCGGCTCATCGAAGAGGAAGACTACATAAATGCAGACGAAAGCGAAACAGCGGCTCTGGCAGCATTCACGAGAAAGGTGGCTCCAGGAGCGAATAAGTCCGCAAACAAGAAGAAAAATATCCGTAAGTCAAAAGACAAGGTCGAGTGTTATGTGTGCTCTCAAAGGGGACATTGCGCGCGCGAATGTCCAAACAGGAAAATCAAACAGGCTCAAAACGACTCAGCGAGTTATTGTGCTCTAGTCGCTTCGAGCAAGGGAGCGAGAGGTCACGGGCAAGGTGACAACAGAGTAGGAGCTCAAGTTTGTTTTTCGGAGCCAACACAGGAGCAGAGAAGACTGGTGCTAGGTGCCAATCAAGATGATATCTGGTTTACCGACAGCGGGGCGTCAGCACATATTACCTTTCGAAAGGAATGGTTGACGGACTATCGACCGAGGCGTGATGGCAGCACCATAGTACTCGGTGACGACCGAGAATGTGCAGTAGTCGGAGAGGGCTCAGTACGTGTGAAGCGGTTAATCAAGAACGAGTGGCTTGAAGCAAAAATTGAAAATGTGCTGTACGTTCCCAGTATGGGAAAGAACCTGTACTCCGTTGGGCTCTGTACGACAAAAGGGCTGGAGGTAAAGTTCAAAGGCGACTCTATAAACTTGCTATGCAACGAAGAGGTCATAGCCGTCGGAGTGAAACAAGAAAATCAGATCTATCGCATGTGCATAAGAGTCGAGGCTTATCAGAAGCCGGAGGCGAACGTGGCCATATCAGCTGATCTTCAGACTTGGCATGAGAGAATGGGCCATTTGAATGTGCGTTCTCTCAAGGACTTGGTGTCGAAGGAATTGGTATTTGGAGTAAGCATCAAGGATACTGGCGAGTTTGTATGTGAAGGTTGCCAATTAAATAAGGCACACAAACTTTCCTTCAAGAAGGAAGTGGAAAGGCAAACTCAGCCAGGCGAGATGATACACAGTGATGTATGTGGACCAATGCCAGAGACATCACTTGGAGGAGCCCACTACTATGTATCCTTCATTGACGATGCCACTTCGTTTAGGTACGTTTATTATATTAAAAACAAGGCTGATGTAGTGGATCGTTTTATAGAGTATGAGAAATACATCAGCAACAAATTTGGAAGATCCATGAAGACACTACGAAGCGATAATGGCTTAGAGTATGTCAACAAGAAACTGGCAACATACTTAAAATCCAAGGGTATCGTCCACGAGCGAACAGCACCATATACCCCAGAACAGAATGGGAAGGCAGAAAGAGAAAATCGCACAATCATGGAATCTGCCAGAACTCTACTCAACTCAGCAAACTTACCACGTTCACTCTGGGCGGAAGCAGTGAATGCATCAGTCTATCTGCTGAATCGAGTATTGACTCCAACAAAGGATAGAAGCAAAACTTCATATGAACTATCGCACAAGAGAAAGCCAGATCTGAAACACTTAAAGATTTTTGGATCAAGGGCGTACAAGCTTATGCCAAAAGTTCAAACCAAGAAGCTTGGAAAGCATGCAACAAAAATGATTCTGGTGGGGTATGAAGATGAGTCAAGCAACTACAGGATATACTGTCCGGAGTCCAGAAAGGTGACTGTTGCACGCCACGTGGGATTCGACGAGTCAAAGGGAAGGACTGGCCTGTTGAAAATAGATGTAGACGAGGACCATCCACTGTTCAACCCTCCTACTGATGAGACTGCTGAGGATCCAACAATGGAACCAGTTCCCAATGAGGAGGACAATCGAGAAGTTTAGCAGGCAGCACCACCACCCTTGCATGCATGCATATCACCCGAACCACCAGAACCTAGGGAGTTGAGAGACAGGGCTGCTATCAAGAAACCTAAAAGGTACGAAGCAAATCTCTCCTTGCTAAAAATACCCAATAATTTTAGCGAAGCTGTCAGTGGTCCTGATGGTAGAAAATGGCGGAAGGCAATATACGAGGAGCTGGAAGCCCACCAGCGAAATAGGACCTGGACCATGGTATCTCGCAAACCCAATACCAGGATAATCGACTCAAAGTGGGTCTTCAAAGTCATCCAGAACCAGTCCAACCCAGAGAGTCTGCGGTTTAAAGCTCGTCTATGTGCACGAGGCTTTATGCAGAAAGAAGGTTTGGACTACAAGGAGACATTCTCTCCTGTGGTGAGATACGACTCACTCAGGGTACTGCTGTCACACATCACGGCTGAGAATTTAGAATTGGTATCCTTCGACGTCAGCACAGCGTTCCTGTATGGCGAATTGAAATAAAGAATATTCATGGAGGTTCCAGAGGGAGTTCCTAGCAGGGATGAAGTTCAAGATAGTTATGTGTGTGAGTTGAAGAAATCTTTGTATGGCTTAAAACAAGCACCAAGATGTTGCAATGAAATATTCAAAGAGTTTTTATGTAAATTCAATTTTGAAGAGTGTGAAGCAGACCACTGTATGTTTGTGAGTGAATATGAAGACAACAAAATATATCTTGCCTTGTTTGTAGACGATGGTTTGCTTGCGAGAGATTCGAAAGTCATTTTAAATAAAATCCTTGAAGAATTTAACAAGGAATATACCATCACTACAGGAGAAGCAAGCTATTTTGTTGGACTTCAGATTCACAGAAACAGAAGCGAGAAAACCATGTTAATAAATCCAAGTGTATATATAGAACAAATGTTGTCTAGGTATAGAATGAGTGAGGCAAAAGCTATGTGTATACCAGCGAATCCAAATGTAAGACTGCAAGCAGTCGATCCTGAATGCAAGGATGAATGCATAGCTCCGTATAGAGAAGCCATCGGGTCACTTATGTTTTTGGCCATCGTGTCCAGGCCAGACATAGCTTATGTTGTAAATCTGTTAAGTAGATATTTGAATAATTTTGATGTGAGTCATTGGCGAGCAGTGAAACGTGTATTTGCGTATCTAGTAGGGACAAGTGATGTAGGCATTTTTTATAAAAAGTCAGGTGTAGAAAGAACAGTTGTCGGGTATTCTGATGCAGATTTTGCGAGTGATTTAGACACAAGAAGATCCACGACAGGATATGTGTTCTGCATGAATGGTGGCCCTGTAACGTGGTGCTCGCAGAGACAAAAATTGGTTACTACCAGCACCACAGAGTCAGAGTATGTAGCTACAGCCGCTGCAGCTAGAGAAGTGTGTTGGTTGCGAAAGCTTGTAAATGGAATCGGATATCAATGTGAAAAAAGTACAGTATTGTTTGTTGATAATCAGAGTGCTATAAAGTTAACCAAGAATCCTCAGTTTCACAAGAGGACCAAACACATTGATATACGATTTCATTTTATTAGAGAAAAGTATGAGAACGGTGAGTTAGATGTAAAATATGTTGCATCGGAGAACCAGTTAGCTGATATTTTAACCAAAGCTCTACCGAGAGATAGATTCTTGTATCTGTGTAATAGTCTTAGTTTAGTTAGTGAAAACCGTTTCCATGCAAATCACGAGCGTATAAAAACGGCGGAAGTGTTCGAATAGTTTTTCATACTCCAGAGAAACGGTCTATAGTAACAGAGTATGTATCTGTTTGTATGCTATATAGAGAGATCTCTCATTAGGTGCTCTATCTCTCTCTCTCTCTCTCTCTCTCTTGCTCGGAGCATCGGTTTTTCGGAGTTTGCGCTGGCACTGGACGCTCCGGTAGTCAGTCAGCCACGAGAGCGTGTCTCGAGCGCATCGTGCGTCTATAGAGAGAGAGCAACTCAGTATATGCATCTACTTACCTCACGTGTAAAAGAGAGTCTTCGTCATATGTTTTTTATATCTAAGTTTAAATATATATACAGTACATTTAGCATTTAAACTTCAGTGTTTTCATTCTCTCAAATAGTCACACTTCCTATAATAACAACAACAGTGATAACATTATAACTATTATTATGTAATTTTTTTAATAATAAAATTTATACCTGACTATTTGTAGAAATATCGTTGTTTTAATAATTATATACAAATAATTGATTAAAAAATATACACAAAGACATAACATGGTAAACTATGCCATTTTATGCCTAGCTATGCTATTTTATGCCAAGTTATGCCATAACATGTCAAGCTATTCCATAAAATGCCAGATTATGTGCATTACGCCAGGTTGGAAGCTACAATTAAAGGATGTGCCAGATTATGTCCAGATATGCCATATTATGCCACATCGTGCCAAATTGTGCGATTTGGGACAGACTGTGCCAAACTGTGCCAAACTGTGCGAAATGTCCGAAATGGCACAGCTCTAGCATAGTATAGCACAATTTGACACAATTTAGCACAATTTGGCACAGTTTGGCACAGTTGTGCACGATTTAGCACGATTTGGCACAACACGTTTTTTCCATTAGGGTTCGTATAGATTTATGTTACTTATTGAAATTTTAGTGTCACGTAGATTTTTTATTTACTCACTCAAATTTACTGTCAAGTAAATTTTTTACTTACTGTTATAAATCAATATAAATTTTTAATTGAATGCGTAAAATGTCACAATTTTCAGATGCATCATGAACTATATATAACTTTTGCAAATAAATTTATAAAAATCTGAAAAAATTCTTACTCATTACAAAAATTTGCATCGTGTCAAATTGTGCCATTTTGTGACAGACTGTGCCATCTTGTGTCAAAGTGTACTGGCTTTTCTGTAAATAATTCAGAAAAAGACGTGTAAGTGCTTCTAGTGTTTAAAGGATTATTTGAAAGTAACACATAATATACTCATGTTCTATCCAGATATAATAAAGTCAACGATGGCTCAGAAGGGTTATTTTAAAGAAATTATAAAACTATAATTAATCAAATGTTTGCAAGCTCAGGTTTATAATTACATTAAAAAGACTCTCTTCACCTAGCGTTAACTTGCCATCTGAATAAAACATGAGAATACTATAAGGTTCTTTCGAAGGAATTTTATTTAAATTTATTTTAAGTGAATTTTCATAGTCAAATAGGGCTACGTAATGGTTTAGGTAAAATTGCAAAAGATTACTTCAAGTAGTTTAAAAGAAAATGGAGTCAATCAAACTTTCAAGTTACCCATTCACAAATATTTATTTATTTGAAAATAACGCATAATATACTCCTGTTTTATCCAGATATAAAGTCAACGCTGGCTCAGAAGGGTCATTTTAATGAAATTATAAAACTATAATTAATACAATGTTTGCAAGCTCAGGTTTATAATTACATTAAAAAGACACTTTTCACCCAGCGTTGACTTGACATCTGAATAAAACATAAGAATACTATAAGGTTCTTTCGAAGGAATTTTATTTAAATTTATTTTAAGTGAATTTTCATAATCCAATAGGGCTACGTAATGGTTTAGGTAAAATTGCAAAAGATTACTTCAAGTAGTTTAAAAGAAAATGGAGTCAATCAAACTTTCAAGTTACCCATTCACAAATATTTATTTATTTGAAAATAACGCATAATATACTCCTGTTTTATCCAGATATAAAGTCAACGCTGGCTCAGAAGGGTCATTTTAATGAAATTATAAAACTATAATTAATACAATGTTTGCAAGCTCAGGTTTATAATTACATTAAAAAGACACTTTTCACCCAGCGTTGACTTGACATCTGAATAAAACATAAGAATACTATAAGGTTCTTTCGAAGGAATTTTATTTAAATTTATTTTAAGTGAATTTTCATAATCCAATAGGGCTACGTAATGGTTTAGGTAAAATTGCAAAAGATTACTTCAAGTAGTTTAAAAGAAAATGGAGTCAATCAAACTTTCAAGTTACCCATACACAAACATTTATTTATTTGAAAGAAACACTTAATATACTCATGTTCCATCCAGACATAAAGTCAACACTGGCTCAGAAGGGTCATTTTAATGAAATTATAAAACTATAATTAATCAAATGTTTGCAAGCTCAGGTTTATAATTACATTAAAAAGTCTCTTTTCACCCAGCGTTGACTTGATATCTGAATAAAACATGAGAATACTATAAGGTTCTTTCGAAGGAATTTTATTTAAATTTATTTTAAGTGAATTTTCATAATCTAGTAGGGCTACGTAATGGTTTAGGTAAAATTGCAAAAGATTACTTCAAGTAGTTTAAAAGAAAATGGAGTCAATCAAACTTTCAAGTTACCCATACACAAACATTTATTTATTTGAAAGAAACACATAATATACTCATGTTCTATCCAGACATAAAGTCAACACTGGCTCAGAAGGGTCATTTTAATGAAATTATAAAACTATATTTAATACAATGTTTGCAAGTTCAGGTTTATAATTACATTAAAAAGACTCTTTTCACCCAGCGTTTACTTGACATCTGAATAAAACATGAGAATACTATAAGGTTCTTTCGAAGGAATTTTATTTAAATTTATTAAAAGTGAATTTTCATAATCCAATAGGGCTACGTAATGGTTTAGGTAAAATTGCAAAAGATTACTTCAAGTAGTTTAAAAGAAAATGGAGTCAATCAAACTTTCAAGTTACCCATACACAAACATTTATTTATTTGAAAGAAACACATAATATACTCATGTTCTATCCAGACATAAAGTCAACACTGGCTCAGAAGGGTCATTTTAATGAAATTATAAAACTATAATTAATCAAATGTTTGTAAGTTCAGGTTTATAATTACATTAAAAAGACTCTTTTCATCCAGCGTTGACTTGATATCTGAATAAAACATGAAAATACTATAAGGTTCTTCCGAAGGAATTATATTTAAATTTAATTTAAGTGAATTTTCATAATCTAATAGGGCTACGTAATGTTTTAGGTAAAATTGCAGAAGATTACTTCAAGTAGTTTAAAATAAAATGGAGTCAATCAAACTTTCAAGTTACCCATACACAAATATTTATTTATTTGAAAATAACGCATAATATACTCCTGTTTTATCCAGATATAAAGTCAACACTGGCTCAGAAGGGTCATTTTAATGAAATTATAAAACTATAATTAATACAATGTTTGCAAGCTCAGGTTTATAATTACATTAAAAAGACACTTTTCACCCAGCGTTGACTTGACATCTGAATAAAACATGAGAATACTATAAGGTTCTTTCGAAGGAATTTTATTTAAATTTATTTTAAGTGAAATTTCATAATCTAATAGGGCTACGTAATGGTTTAGGTAAAATTGTAAAAGATTACTTCAAGTAGTTTAAAAGAAAATGGAGTCAATCAAACTTTCAAGTTACCAATACACAAACATTTATTTATTTGAAAGAAACACATAATATACTCATGTTCTATCCAGACATAAAGTCAACACTGGCTCAGAAGGGTCATTTTAATGAAATTATAAAACTATAATTAATCAAATGTTTGCAAGCTCAGGTTTATAATTACATTAAAAAGACTCTTTTCACCCAGCGTTGACTTGATATCTGAATAAAACATGAGAATACTATAAGGTTCTTTCGAAGGAGTTTTATTTAAATTTATTTTAAGTGAAATTTTATATTTTAATAGGGCTACGTAATGGTTTAGGTAAAATTGCAAAAGATTACTTCAAGTAGTTTAAAAGAAAATGGAGTCAATCAAACTTTCAAGTTACCCATACACAAACATTTATTTATTTGAAAGAAACACATAATATACTCATGTTCTATCCAGACATAAAGTCAACACTGGCTCAGAAGGGTCATTTTAATGAAATTATAAAACTATAATTAATACAATGTTTGCAAGCTCAGGTTTATAATTACATTAAAAAGACACTTTTCACCCAGCGTTGACTTGACATCTGAATAAAACATGAGAATACTATAAGGTTCTTTCGAAGGAATTTTATTTAAATTTATTTTAAGTGAATTTTCATAATCCAATAGGGCTACGTAATGGTTTAGGTAAAATTGCAAAAGATTACTTCAAGTAGTTTAAAAGAAAATGGAGTCAATCAAACTTTCAAGTTACCCATACACAAACATTTATTTATTTGAAAGAAACACATAATATACTCATGTTCCATCCAGACATAAAGTCAACACTGGCTCAGAAGGGTCATTTTAATGAAATTATAAAACTATAATTAATCAAATGTTTGCAAGCTCAGGTTTATAATTACATTAAAAAGACTCTTTTCACCCAGCGTTTACTTGACATCTGAATAAAACATGAGAATACTATAAGGTTCTTTCGAAGGAATTTTATTTAAATTTATTAAAAGTGAATTTTCATAATCCAATAGGGCTACGTAATGGTTTAGGTAAAATTGCAAAAGATTACTTCAAGTAGTTTAAAAGAAAATGGAGTCAATCAAACTTTCAAGTTACCCATACACAAACATTTATTTATTTGAAAGAAACACATAATATACTCATGTTCTATCCAGACATAAAGTCAACACTGGCTCAGAAGGGTCATTTTAATGAAATTATAAAACTATAATTAATCAAATGTTTGTAAGTTCAGGTTTATAATTACATTAAAAAGACTCTTTTCATCCAGCGTTGACTTGATATCTGAATAAAACATGAAAATACTATAAGGTTCTTCCGAAGGAATTATATTTAAATTTAATTTAAGTGAATTTTCATAATCTAATAGGGCTACGTAATGTTTTAGGTAAAATTGCAGAAGATTACTTCAAGTAGTTTAAAATAAAATGGAGTCAATCAAACTTTCAAGTTACCCATACACAAATATTTATTTATTTGAAAATAACGCATAATATACTCCTGTTTTATCCAGATATAAAGTCAATGCTGGCTCAGAAGGGTCATTTTAATGTAATTATAAAACTATAATTAATACAATGTTTGCAAGCTCAGGTTTATAATTACATTAAAAAGACACTTTTCACCCAGCGTTGACTTGACATCTGCATAAAACATGAGAATACTATAAGGTTCTTTCAAAGGAATTTTATTTAAATTTATTTTAAGTGATTTTTCATAATCTAATAGGGCTACGTAATGGTTTAGGTAAAATTGCAAAAGATTACTTCAAGTAGTTTAAAAGAAAATGGAGTCAATCAAACTTTCAAGTTACCAATACACAAACATTTATTTATTTGAAAGAAACACATAATATACTCATGTTCTATCCAGACATAAAGTCAACACTGGCTCAGAAGGGTCATTTTAATGAAATTATAAAACTATAATTAATCAAATGTTTGCAAGCTCAGGTTTATAATTACATTAAAAAGACTCTTTTCACCCAGCGTTGACTTGATATCTGAATAAAACATGAGAATACTATAAGGTTCTTTCGAAGGAGTTTTATTTAAATTTATTTTAAGTGAAATTTTATATTTTAATAGGGCTACGTAATGGTTTAGGTAAAATTGCAAAAGATTACTTCAAGTAGTTTAAAAGAAAATGGAGTCAATCAAACTTTCAAGTTACCCATACACAAACATTTATTTATTTGAAAGAAACACATAATATACTCATGTTCTATCCAGACATAAAGTCAACACTGGCTCAGAAGGGTCATTTTAATGAAATTATAAAACTATAATTAATACAATGTTTGCAAGCTCAGGTTTATAATTACATTAAAAAGACACTTTTCACCCAGCGTTGACTTGACATCTGAATAAAACATGAGAATACTATAAGGTTCTTTCGAAGGAATTTTATTTAAATTTATTTTAAGTGAATTTTCATAATCCAATAGGGCTACGTAATGGTTTAGGTAAAATTGCAAAAGATTACTTCAAGTAGTTTAAAAGAAAATGGAGTCAATCAAACTTTCAAGTTACCCATACACAAACATTTATTTATTTGAAAGAAACACATAATATACTCATGTTCCATCCAGACATAAAGTCAACACTGGCTCAGAAGGGTCATTTTAATGAAATTATAAAACTATAATTAATCAAATGTTTGCAAGCTCAGGTTTATAATTACATTAAAAAGACTCTTTTCACCCAGCGTTGACTTGATATCTGAATAAAACATGAGAATACTATAAGGTTCTTTCGGAGGAATTTTATTTAATTTTATTTTAAGTGAAATTTCATAATCTAATAGGGCTACGTAATGGTTTAGGTAAAATTGCAAAAGATTACTTCAAGTAGTTTAAAAGAAAATGGAGTCAATCAAACTTTCAAGTTACCCATACACAAATATTTATTTGTTTGAAAGTAACGCATAATATACTCCTGTTTTATCCAGATATAAAGTCAACGCTGGCTCAGAAGGGTCATTTTAATGTAATTATAGAACTATAATTAATACAATGTTTGCAAGTTCAGGTTTATAATTACATTATAAAGACTCTTTTCACCCAGCGTTGACTTGATATCTGAATAAAACATGAAAATACTATAAGGTTCTTCCGAAGGAATTATATTTAAATTTATTTTAAGTGAATTTTCATAATCTAATAGGGCTACGTAATGTTTTAGGTAAAATTGCAGAAGATTACTTCAAGTAGTTTAAAAGAAAATGGAGTCAATCAAACTTTCAAGATACCCATACACAAATATTTATTTATTTGAAAATAACGCATAATATACTCCTGTTTTATCCAGATATAAAGTCAATGCTGGCTCAGAAGGGTCATTTTAATGTAATTATAAAACTATAATTAATATAATGTTTGCAAGCTCAGGTTTATAATTACATTAAAAAGACACTTTTCACCCAGCGTTGACTTGACATCTGAATAAAACATGAGAATACTATAAGGTTCTTTCAAAGGAATTTTATTTAAATTTATTTTAAGTGAATTTTTATAATCAAATAGGGCTACGTAATGTTTTAGGTAAAATTGCAAAAGATTACTTCAAGTAGTTTAAAAGAAAATGGAGTCGATCAAACTTTCAAGTTACCCATACACAAACATTTATTTATTTGAAAGAAACACATAATATACTCATGTTCTATCCAGACATAAAGTCAACACTGGCTCAGAAGGGTCATTTTAATGAAATTATAAAACTATAATTAATACAATGTTTGCAAGCTCAGGTTTATAATTACATTAAAAAGACACTTTTCACCCAGCGTTGACTTGACATCTGAATAAAACATGAGAATACTATAAGGTTCTTTTGAAGGAATTTTATTTAAATTTATTTTAAGTGAATTTTCATAATCTAATAGGGCTACGTAATGGTTTAGGTAAAATTGCAAAAGATTACTTCAAGTAGTTTAAAAGAAAATGGAGTCAATCAAACTTTCAAGTTACCCATACACAAACATTAATTTATTTGAAAGAAACACATAATATACTCATGTTCTATCCAGACATAAAGTCAACACTAGCTCAGAAGGGTCATTTTAATGAAATTATAAAACTATAATTAATACAATGTTTGCAATCTCAGGTTTATAATTACATTAAAAAGACTCTTTGCACCCAGCGTTGACTTGATATCTGAATAAAACATGAGAATACTATAAGGTTCTTTCGGAGGAATTTTATTTAATTTTATTTTAAGTGAAATTTCATAATCTAATAGGGCTACGTAATGGTTTAGGTAAAATTGCAAAAGATTACTTCAAGTAGTTTAAAAGAAAATGGAGTCAATCAAACTTTCAAGTTACCCATACACAAATATTTATTTATTTGAAAGTAACGCATAATATACTCCTGTTTTATCCAGATATAAAGTCAACGCTGGCTCAGAAGGGTCATTTTAATGTAATTATAGAACTATAATTAATACAATGTTTGCAAGTTCAGGTTTATAATTACATTATAAAGACTCTTTTCACCCAGCGTTGACTTGATATCTGAATAAAACATGAAAATACTATAAGGTTCTTCCGAAGGAATTATATTTAAATTTATTTTAAGTGAATTTTCATAATCTAATAGGGCTACGTAATGTTTTAGGTAAAATTGCAGAAGATTACTTCAAGTAGTTTAAAAGAAAATGGAGTCAATCAAACTTTCAAGATACCCATACACAAATATTTATTTATTTGAAAATAACGCATAATATACTCCTGTTTTATCCAGATATAAAGTCAATGCTGGCTCAGAAGGGTCATTTTAATGTAATTATAAAACTATAATTAATATAATGTTTGCAAGCTCAGGTTTATAATTACATTAAAAAGACACTTTTCACCCAGCGTTGACTTGACATCTGAATAAAACATGAGAATACTATAAGGTTCTTTCAAAGGAATTTTATTTAAATTTATTTTAAGTGAATTTTTATAATCAAATAGGGCTACGTAATGTTTTAGGTAAAATTGCAAAAGATTACTTCAAGTAGTTTAAAAGAAAATGGAGTCAATCAAACTTTCAAGTTACCCATACACAAACATTTATTTATTTGAAAGAAACACATAATATACTCATGTTCTATCCAGACATAAAGTCAACACTGGCTCAGAAGGGTCATTTTAATGAAATTATAAAACTATAATTAATACAATGTTTGCAAGCTCAGGTTTATAATTACATTAAAAAGACACTTTTCACCCAGCGTTGACTTGACATCTGAATAAAACATGAGAATACTATAAGGTTCTTTCGAAGGAATTTTATTTAAATTTATTTTAAGTGAATTTTCATAATCTAATAGGGCTACGTAATGTTTTAGGTAAAATTGCAGAAGATTACTTCAAGTAGTTTAAAAGAAAATGGAGTCAATCAAACTTTCAAGTTACCCATACACAAACATTTATTTATTTGAAAGAAACACATAATATACTCATGTTCTATCCAGACATAAAGTCAACACTGGCTCAGAAGGGTCATTTTAATGAAATTATAAAACTATAATTAATACAATGTTTGCAAGCTCAGGTTTATAATTACATTAAAAAGACACTTTTCACCCAGCGTTGACTTGACATCTGAATAAAACATGAGAATACTATAAGGTTCTTTCGAAGGAATTTTATTTAAATTTATTTTAAGTGAATTTTCATAATCCAATAGGGCTACGTAATGGTTTAGGTAAAATTGCAAAAGATTACTTCAAGTAGTTTAAAAGAAAATGGAGTCAATCAAACTTTCAAGTTACCCATACACAAACATTTATTTATTTGAAAGAAACACATAATATACTCATGTTCTATCCAGACATAAAGTCAACACTGGCTCAGAAGGGTCATTTTAATGAAATTATAAAACTATAATTAATCAAATGTTTGCAAGCTCAGGTTTATAATTACATTAAAAAGACTCTTTTCACCCAGCGTTGACTTGATATCTGAATAAAACATGAGAATACTATAAGGTTCTTTCGGAGGAATTTTATTTAATTTTATTTTAAGTGAAATTTCATAATCTAATAGGGCTACGTAATGGTTTAGGTAAAATTGCAAAAGATTACTTCAAGTAGTTTAAAAGAAAATGGAGTCAATCAAACTTTCAAGTTACCCATACACAAATATTTATTTATTTGAAAGTAACGCATAATATACTCCTGTTTTATCCAGATATAAAGTCAACGCTGGCTCAGAAGGGTCATTTTAATGTAATTATAGAACTATAATTAATACAATGTTTGCAAGTTCAGGTTTATAATTACATTATAAAGACTCTTTTCACCCAGCGTTGACTTGATATCTGAATAAAACATGAAAATACTATAAGGTTCTTCCGAAGGAATTATATTTAAATTTATTTTAAGTGAATTTTCATAATCTAATAGGGCTACGTAATGTTTTAGGTATAATTGCAGAAGATTACTTCAAGTAGTTTAAAAGAAAATGGAGTCAATCAAACTTTCAGGATACCCATACACAAATATTTATTTATTTGAAAATAACGCATAATATACTCCTGTTTTATCCAGATATAAAGTCAATGCTGGCTCAGAAGGGTCATTTTAATGTAATTATAAAACTATAATTAATATAATGTTTGCAAGCTCAGGTTTATAATTACATTAAAAAGACACTTTTCACCCAGCGTTGACTTGACATCTGAATAAAACATGAGAATACTATAAGGTTCTTTCAAAGGAATTTTATTTAAATTTATTTTAAGTGAATTTTTATAATCAAATAGGGCTACGTAATGTTTTAGGTAAAATTGCAAAAGATTACTTCAAGTAGTTTAAAAGAAAATGGAGTCGATCAAACTTTCAAGTTACCCATACACAAACATTTATTTATTTGAAAGAAACACATAATATACTCCTGTTTTATCCAGATATAAAGTCAATGCTGGCTCAGAAGGGTCATTTTAATGTAATTATAAAACTATAATTAATATAATGTTTGCAAGCTCAGGTTTATAATTACATTAAAAAGAAACTTTTCACCCAGCGTTGACTTGACATCTGAATAAAACATGAGAATACTATAAGGTTCTTTCAAAGGAATTTTATTTAAATTTATTTTAAGTGAATTTTTATAATCAAATAGGGCTACGTAATGTTTTAGGTAAAATTGCAAAAGATTACTTCAAGTAGTTTAAAAGAAAATGGAGTCAATCAAACTTTCAAGTTACCCATACACAAACATTTATTTATTTGAAAGAAACACATAATATACTCATGTTCTATCCAGACATAAAGTCAACACTGGCTCAGAAGGGTCATTTTAATGAAATTATAAAACTATAATTAATACAATGTTTGCAAGCTCAGGTTTATAATTACATTAAAAAGACACTTTTCACCCAGCGTTGACTTGACATCTGAATAAAACATGAGAATACTATAAGGTTCTTTCGAAGGAATTTTATTTAAATTTATTTTAAGTGAATTTTCATAATCTAATAGGGCTACGTAATGTTTTAGGTAAAATTGCAGAAGATTACTTCAAGTAGTTTAAAAGAAAATGGAGTCAATCAAACTTTCAAGTTACCCATACACAAACATTTATTTATTTGAAGGAAACACATAATATACTCATGTACTATCCAGACATAAAGTCATCACTGGCTCAGAAGGGTCATTTTAATGAAATTATAAAACTATAATTAATACAATGTTTGCAAGCTCAGGTTTATAATTACATTAAAAAGACACTTTTCACCCAGCGTTGACTTGACATCTGAATAAAACATGAGAATACTATAAGGTTCTTTCGAAGGAATTTTATTTAAATTTATTTTAAGTGAATTTTCATAATCCAATAGGGCTACGTAATGGTTTAGGTAAAATTGCAAAAGATTACTTCAAGTAGTTTAAAAGAAAATGGAGTCAATCAAACTTTCAAGTTACCCATACACAAACATTTATTTATTTGAAAGAAACACATAATATACTCATGTTCCATCCAGACATAAAGTCAACACTGGCTCAGAAGGGTCATTTTAATGAAATTATAAAACTATAATTAATCAAATGTTTGCAAGCTCAGGTTTATAATTACATTAAAAAGACTCTTTTCACCCAGCGTTGACTTGATATCTGAATAAAACATGAGAATACTATAAGGTTCTTTCGAAGGAATTTTATTTAAATTTATTTTAAGTGAATTTTCATAATCAAATAGGGCTACGTAATGTTTTAGGTAAAATTGCAAAAGATTACTTCAAGTAGTTTAAAAGAAAATGGAGTCAATCAAACTTTCAAGTTACCCATACACAAACATTTATTTATTTGAAAGAAACACATAATATACTCATGTTCTATCCAGACATAAAGTCAACGCTGGCTCAGAAGGGTCATTTTAATGTAATTATAACACTATAATTAATACAATGTTTGCAAGCTCAGGTTTATAATTACATTATAAAGACACTTTTCACGCAGCGTTGACTTGATATCTGAATAAAACATGAAAATACTATAAGGTTCTTCCGAAGGAATAATATTTAAATTTATTTTAAGTGAATTTTCATAATCTAATAGGGCTACGTAATGTTTTAGGTAAAATTGCAGAAGATTACTTCAAATAGTTTAAAAGAAAATGGAGTCAATCAAACTTTCAATTTACCCATACACAAATATTTATTTATTTGAAAATAACGCATAATATACTCCTGTTTTATCCAGATATAAAGTCAACACTGGCTCAGAAGGGTCATTTTAATGAAATTATAAAACTATTATTAATACAATGTTTGCAAGCTCAGGTTTATAATTACATGAAAAAGACACTTTTCACCCAGCGTTGACTTGACATCTGAATAAAACATGAGAATACTATAAGGTTCTTTCGAAGGAATTTTATTTAAATTTATTTTAAGTGAATTTTTATAATCCAATAGGGCTACGTAATGGTTTAGGTAAAATTGCAAAAGATTACTTCAAGTAGTTTAAAAGAAAATGGAGTCAATCAAACTTTCAAGTTACCCATACACAAACATTTATTTATTTGAAAGAAACACATAATATACTCATGTTCCATCCAGACATAAAGTCAACACTGGCTCAGAAGGGTCATTTTAATGAAATTATAAAACTATAATTAATCAAATGTTTGCAAGCTCAGGTTTATAATTACATTAAAAAGACTCTTTTCACCCAGCGTTGACTTGATATCTGAATAAAACATGAGAATACTATAAGGTTCTTTCGAAGGAATTTTATTTAAATTTATTTTAAGTGAATTTTCATAATCAAATAGGGCTACGTAATGTTTTAGGTAAAATTGCAAAAGATTACTTCAAGTAGTTTAAAAGAAAATGGAGTCAATCAAACTTTCAAGTTACCCATACACAAACATTTATTTATTTGAAAGAAACACATAATATACTCATGTTCTATCCAGACATAAAGTCAACACTGGCTCAGAAGGGTCATTTTAATGAAATTATAAAACTATAATTAATACAATGTTTGCTAGCTCAGGTTTATAATTACATTAAAAAGACACTTTTCACCCAGCGTTGACTTGACATCTGAATAAAACATGAGAATACTATAAGGTTCTTTTGAAGGAATTTTATTTAAATTTATTTTAAGTGAATTTTCATAATCTAATAGGGCTACGTAATGGTTTAGGTAAAATTGCAAAAGATTACTTCAAGTAGTTTAAAAGAAAATGGAGTCAATCAAACTTTCAAGTTACCCATACACAAATATTTATTTATTTGAAAATAACGCATAATATACTCCTGTTTTATCCAGATATAAAGTCAATGCTGGCTCAGAAGGGTCATTTTAATGTAATTATAAAACTATAATTAATATAATGTTTGCAAGCTCAGGTTTATAATTACATTAAAAAGACACTTTTCACCCAGCGTTGACTTGACATCTGAATAAAACATGAGAATACTATAAGGTTCTTTCAAAGGAATTTTATTTAAATTTATTTTAAGTGAATTTTCATAATCAAATAGGGCTACGTAATGTTTTAGGTAAAATTGCAAAAGATTACTTCAAGTAGTTTAAAAGAAAATGGAGTCAATCAAACTTTGAAGTTACCGATACACAAACATTTATTTATTTGAAAGAAACACATAATATACTCATGTTCTATCCAGACATAAAGTCAACACTGGCTCAGAAGGGTCATTTTAATGAAATTATAAAACTATTATTAATACAATGTTTGCAAGCTCAGGTTTATAATTACATTAAAAAGACACTTTTCACCCAGCGTTGACTTGACATCTGAATAAAACATGAGAATACTATAAGGTTCTTTCGAAGGAATTTTATTTAAATTTATTTTAAGTGAATTTTTATAATCCAATAGGGCTACGTAATGGTTTAGGTAAAATTGCAAAAGATTACTTCAAGTAGTTTAAAAGAAAATGGAGTCAATCAAACTTTCAAGTTACCCATACACAAACATTTATTTATTTGAAAGAAACACATAATATACTCATGTTCCATCCAGACATAAAGTCAACACTGGCTCAGAAGGGTCATTTTAATGAAATTATAAAACTATAATTAATCAAATGTTTGCAAGCTCAGGTTTATAATTACATTAAAAAGACTCTTTTTACCCAGCGTTGACTTGATATCTGAATAAAACATGAGAATACTATAAGGTTCTTTCGAAGGAATTTTATTTAAATTTATTTTAAGTGAAATTTCATAATCTAATAGGGCTACGTAATGGTTTAGGTAAAATTGCAAAAGATTCCTTCAAGTAGTTTAAAAGAAAATGGAGTCAATCAAACTTTCAAGTTACCCATACACAAACATTTATTTATTTGAAAGAAACACATAATATACTCATGTTCTATCCAGACATAAAGTCAACACTGGCTCAGAAGGGTCATTTTAATGAAATTATAAAACTATAATTAATACAATGTTTGCAAGCTCAGGTTTATAATTACATTAAAAAGACACTTTTCACCCAGCGTTGACTTGACATCTGAATAAAACATGAGAATACTATAAGGTTCTTTCGAAGGAATTTTATTTAAATTTATTTTAAGTGAATTTTTATAATCCAATAGGGCTACGTAATGGTTTAGGTAAAATTGCAAAAGATTACTTCAAGTAGTTTAAAAGAAAATGGAGTCAATCAAACTTTCAAGTTACCCATACACAAACATTTATTTATTTGAAAGAAACACATAATATACTCATGTTCCATCCAGACATAAAGTCAACACTGGCTCAGAAGGGTCATTTTAATGAAATTATAAAACTATAATTAATCAAATGTTTGCAAGCTCAGGTTTATAATTACATTAAAAAGACTCTTTTTACCCAGCGTTGACTTGATATCTGAATAAAACATGAGAATACTATAAGGTTCTTTCGAAGGAATTTTATTTAAATTTATTTTAAGTGAAATTTCATAATCTAATAGGGCTACGTAATGGTTTAGGTAAAATTGCAAAAGATTCCTTCAAGTAGTTTAAAAGAAAATGGAGTCAATCAAACTTTCAAGTTACCCATACACAAACATTTATTTATTTGAAAGAAACACATAATATACTCATGTTCTATCCAGACATAAAGTCAACACTGGCTCAGAAGGGTCATTTTAATGAAATTATAAAACTATAATTAATACAATGTTTGCAAGCTCAGGTTTATAATTACATTAAAAAGACACTTTTCACCCAGCGTTGACTTGACATCTGAATAAAACATGAGAATACTATAAGGTTCTTTCGAAGGAATTTTATTTAAATTTATTTTAAGTGAAATTTCATAATCTAATAGGGCTACGTAATGGTTTAGGTAAAATTGTAAAAGATTACTTCAAGTAGTTTAAAAGAAAATGGAGTCAATCAAACTTTCAAGTTACCCATACACAAACATTTATTTATTTGAAAGAAACACATAATATACTCATGTTCTATCCAGACATAAAGTCAACACTGGCTCAGAAGGGTCATTTTAATGAAATTATAAAACTATAATTAATCAAATGTTTGCAAGCTCAGGTTTATAATTACATTAAAAAGACTCTTTTCACCCAGCGTTGACTTGATATCTGAATAAAACATGAGAATACTATAAGGTTCTTTCGAAGTAATTTTATTTAAATTTATTTTAAGTGAAATTTCATAATCTAATAGGGCTACGTAATGGTTTAGGTAAAATTGCAAAAGATTACTTCAAGTAGTTTAAAAGAAAATGGAGTCAATCAAACTTTCAAGTTACCCATACACAAATATTTATTTATTTGAAAGTAACGCATAATATACTCCTGTTTTATCCAGATATAAAGTCAACGCTGGCTCAGAAGGGTCATTTTAATGTAATTATAAAACTATAATTAATACAATGTTTGCAAGCTCAGGTTTATAATTACATTAAAAAGACTCTTTTCACCCAGCGTTGACTTGATATCTGAATAAAACATGAGATTACTATAAGGTTCTTTCGAAGGAGTTTTATTTAAATTTATTTTAAGTGAAATTTCATAATCTAATAGGGCTACGTAATGGTTTAGGTAAAATTGCAAAAGATTACTTCAAGTAGTTTAAAAGAAAATGGAGTCAATCAAACTTTCAAGTTACCCATACACAAACATTTATTTATTTGAAAGAAACACATAATATACTCATGTTCTATCCAGACATAAAGTCAACACTGGCTCAGAAGGGTCATTTTAATGAAATTATAAAACTATAATTAATCAAATGTATGAAAGTTCACGTTTATAATTACATTAAAAAGACTCTTTTCACCCAGCGTTGACTTGATATCTGAATAAAACATGAGAATACTATAAGGTTCTTTCGAAGGAATTTTATTTGAATTTATTTTAAGTGAATTTTCATAATCTAATAGGGCTACGTAATGTTTTAGGTAAAATTGCAGAGGATTACTTCAAGTAGTTTAAAAGAAAATGGAGTCAATCAAACTTTCAATTTACCCATACACAAATATTTATTTATTTGAAAATAACGCTAATATACTCCTGTTTTATCCAGATAAAAAGTCAATGCTGGCTCAGAAGGGTCATTTTAATGTAATTATAAAACTATAATTAATATAATGTTTGCAAGCTCAGGTTTATAATTACATTAAAAAGACACTTTTCACCCAGCGTTGACTTGACATCTGAATAAAACATGAGAATACTATAAGGTTCTTTCGAAGGAATTTTATTTGAATTTATTTTAAGTGAATTTTCATAATCTAATAGGGCTATGTAATGGTTTAGGTAAAATTGCAAAAGATTACTTCAAGTAGTTTAAAAGAAAATGGAGTCAATCAAACTTTCAAACTACCCAGACACAAACATTTATTTATTTGAAAGTAACACATAACTTTCTAAATTAAAAGAAATACGCTACAATTAAAATAGTAAATATAAACTAATATTCTGATTTTGAAATATTTCTATTTTTTCGAGAATAGTAAGAATAAATTTTCAGTCTCTGGAAAAGTTGTGAAATCTATAAAAAATACTTTTCTAAAAAGTAAAATCTTGGCAAGTATAAGTTTCATAATACCCACAATATAAATTAAAAGAAATATGTTATTACCAAAATAAGACGTTCAATTATGAATTTTATTGATAAACTCAAATTAAAATAGTAAAATTAAACTAATATTATATTTAAAAATAATATAGTTCAAAATATTTCCATTTTTTACTAATTCTTATAATCTCAAATGAACGCTAAAGAAATTAATGAATTCGATTAATATATTGGCAAGTATTGTATTTTTATTTGTATATCAATTTACTTGTTTTATTAATTAGTATGAAGTATACAAAATATTTAATAAATATTATAGTTTAAAATATTTCTATTTTTTACTAATGCATATAATCTGAAATAAACGCTAAAGAAATTAATTAAATCGATTAATAAATTGGCAAGTAGTATATTTTTATTTGTCAATGTCATTTTTTTATGAATTACTATGAAGTATACAAATTAATAATACCTTTCAAATTTAATATTATAAGACATTAAATTTGACATAAATACTTGTTGATTAGAAATAGGTAAAAAAGTCGAACCTCAAACACTAATCTATAATACTCTCGCTACATTACACTCGCGTTACATGTAGTGTGCATATGGCAATTCATTTCTATTATAGGTAAGCTAACTGATACTTTTTTAAATCAAGCCAATATTATATTACGGACAGTTTATACCTTATCTAGGGCTTTTACTGCCGTCGTTAATTGCTTCGAACCTTATGTAACTCGGGCACCGTTCGAGGTTATTTTTCCCAAACTCGAGCAATGTTCCAGGTTTAAGTGTAGTTCAATATAAAATATAGTGCATTGACGGTCTCTTTAATTTCGACATATAATTATGAACATACTTGACGGATCCGTCGTCTCGCAGTCTATCGGTGGACTACCTACCTTGTTTAAGATCAATTTTGGATCATAAACATGCAACGTGTATTACACAATATTTTTATATTTCATTTATTTTATTCTTTTATAATAAAACATTACATATTTTTGTACCCTTTAAAAAACTTATAATAATATCCAAAATTACAGCGCTGTTTGTGTTTTGTGACATAATAAACTACTTACTATTTCGTGCATATAATACTTTCTTTTAGCTTTTATCTCAAGAGTTCGTCATCATTATTTATATTGTCTTTTTCATTTAATATATATCACATCACATATTGCATAAAACAATTGCATACATATATGCTTCCAGCATCTATGATTATGCTAATGCGCCGGTTCGAATACGCGTATAAATGAAACGGATTAAACTGAAATTTTAGATTTATTCCAGGTCTATGTCGAAGCGGTTTTGTCAAGATGACACAATAATGGCACCACCCTGAAGTAATGTGAGCAACAGTTTTAAGGTGGGTTTCGCCAGAAGAGGAAAGGGAGGTAGGTTTTAGTGGGTAGGTTTGCGATGAAATGGCCGTGTAGTTTTCTCGCGTTTTTGTTTATGTTATTTTTCGTCCTATATTATACACGCGGTGGATGCATCCCCAACCAGCCCCACACTATCTGGCTGTGCGGACCCAGTCGGGTGTGCCTTAAGTGGCATTTCCTACATTCCCTCAAAAAAAAATCTATGATTTTGCTAACTTCTTTTATTTAGAAATATTACCTTCTATTCTACGAACACCGTAAACTTCGAGACGACGGGTCCGTCAAGTATGTTCATAGTTATATGTCGAAATTAAAGAGTCCGTCAATGCACTATATTTTATATTGAACTACAGTTAAACCTGGAACATTGCTCGAGTTTGTGAAAAATAACCTCGAACCGAGTTACGTAAGGTTCGTAGCAATTAACGACGGCAGCAAGTCAGAGCCCTAGATAGGGTATAAACTGTTTGTCCGTAATATAATATTGGCTTGATTTCAAAAAGTATCAGTTAGTTTACCTATAATAGAAATTAATTGCCATATTCCCACTAGGGGAGACTAGGGCATGACCGACACCCTAACTTTATCTCGATTTTTAAATATGAATTTTTATGATTTCGGCAGAATAAAAAAAATAAATATGTAAAAAAACTACTTAAAAAACGAATGCCACTTAGTTAAATTATAATATGTAATTTTATATATTTAAAAACTTAAAAAACTTGCAAGCGTAAAAAATGACGATTGCCCCAGACCCGGGGTAAGTCCATCATACTACCGGGGTACAAACATCATACCCAAATAGATGTAAAATGAAACTAGAAATATTGCCAATTTTAACACTTATGTTTTAAAATAAATTTTATAATAGGAGATCAAATAAATAATAAAAAATGTATGGAAAATTTATTTTATTGAAAATTTTCAATCTGATATTCATAATATATTTTTCCTGAAACTACATAAAAATTAAAATTACATTTTTATAATAAACTTAAGATCACATTTTTATAATAAAGTTAAGATCACATTATTTTATAATAGAATTAATGTTACATTTTCTTATAATAGTTTTTTATAACACATTTTTATAACATTTTATAACATTTTATAACTCAGTTTTTCATAATAGTTAAGATCACATTTTTTATAAATAAGTTTATAACTATTTTTTTTTTAAATCTACGTGAGGTCAAATTTGTACTTTAATATTATGCATATCACATTACGTTTATTTTAAATGTACGGAATAGTTTTAGAGATAATTTTAGGTTAAGAAAATCAGCTGTTTCAGTTTGATTTATTCCGCCGTACCGTTTCATGCGACGTTCGTTCCTCAGTTGTTAATGACGGTCACACCCCGAGTCAATACCTGTTTTATATTTAATATAATTTATAAAATATTCATCGTAGAGGATTGATTAAAAATGAAATTGAAAGTTCGTGAATTAAATTTTTAAATGCGTCCAATTACATATATTTTAAGTGATTTGTTTCAGTCTGACCTTCGATAGAAATTCGTTAGCTCTACACAGTTTTGAGCTCCGTAATTCAACTAATTTTTATTAATTCAATTTTGAAATTTTTAACAAAAAAATGGCTAAAGGGAAAAAACATACACTTATTTAATTATTATAAAAAATTACCGAGTCGAAACATTCATTTATTAAAGTTGAAAGAGGGGTGACGGTTTTTTCGCTGAGACGCTCATACCCCGGTCTCCCCTACATGTAACGCGAGTGTAATGTAGCGAGAGTATTATAGATCAGTGTTTGAGGTTCGACTTTTTGACCTATTTCTTATCAACATGTATTTATGTCAAATTTAATGTCTTACAATATTAAATTTGAAAGGTATTATTAATTTGTATACTTCATACTAATTCATAAAAAAATGACATTGATTTACAAATAAAAATATAATACTTGCCAATTTATTAATCGATTTACTTAATTTCTTTAGCGTTTATTTCAGATTATCTGAATTAGTAAAAAATAGAAATATTTTAAACTATAATATTTTTAATAGTTTGTATACTTCATACTAATTAATAAAGAAGGAAATTTATATACAAATAAAAATACAATACTTGCCAATATATTAATCGATTTCATTAATTTCTTTAGCGTTCATTTGGGATTATAAGAATTAGTAAAAAATGGAAATATTTTAAACTATATTATTTTTTAAATATAATATTAGTTTAATTTTACTATTTTAATTCAAGTTTATGAATACAATTCATAATTGATCGACTTATTTTGGTAATAACATACTTCTATTAATGTATATTGCGAGTAATAATGAAACTTATACTTGTCAAGATTTTACTTTTTGGAAAGGTATTTTTTATAGATACTTCATACTAATTAATAAAATAAGGAAATTGATTTAAAAATAAAAATACAATACTTGCCAATTTATTAATCGATTTCATTAATTTTTTTAGCGTTCATTTGAGATTATCAGAATTAGTAAAAAATGGAAATATTTTAAACTATATTATTTTTTAAATAGAATATTAGTTTAAGTTTACTATTTTTATTGTAGCGTATTCATGAAATTCATAAATGAACGTCTTATTTTGGTAATAACATATTTATTTTAATTTATATTCTGGGTAATAATGAAACTTATACTTGCCAACATTTTACTTTTTTTATATATGCATTTAAATGCATCCTTAAGATACAGCTCATTACTTTCTATTGATGAAATGTGTAAAATATGTAATTTGACGATATCTCGAAAACAGGATCAGCTAGGATTTCAATTCGAACGGATTGTCGATGTATGTTCGTGCCCGAATATCATCCCGCAAACCGATTTTATTGTCATTTTTGTGATACCTACTCGTCCTTCCTGGTCAACCTAGCTCCCATTAATACTAATTTGAACGTACCAAAAAAATATTTTTTCATCTTTTTACGAACTTTAAGGAAAATATATTAGACCCCCTTAGCAGCTCAATGGGTCAACTCTACGGAGCAAATATAAACCTAAAATTTTGTGTCTTTTAGGTTATATTCGATAATTCCATTTTTAGTACGTTCAAAACGGTTTATGTAGCTAAATATACAGCCTCTGGAAATTAGGTACTTTTTTAAAAATCGTTAAGTTGGTACACCTGTAACTTTTTTCTCTGAGCCTCGTTTGAGCTCTAACTTTCAAGAAACATAGTTAAAACATCCTAGAAATCCATGCACTTGGTTTGGTGTTGTATATTCGACTTCTAGCATAACTGTGATTTTTTTTTCCAGCTTGCTTTTTCACCAAAACTAAATGTCATACTATTGAAGTCTGACATAATTTACGTGGCGTATTATACATTACAGACAATTCTGTGCATATACAAATGTAAGCTGACATTGAGACCTTTAATTTGAGTGGTCAGAGCATTTTTGAGAATATTTCGATAAAAAGTTATGCTCGATTAAGTGATACGAAAAAATCTAGGTGACCAAATGGGAGACCACAACTTGTCAGCAACTTAGAAGCGCAGTCTCCCTTTTGCTCACGTAATTTTGAATTAAGCGTAAATTTTCATCGAAATATCTTTAAAGATGCTCCGACCAATCAAATTAAAGCTCTTAATGTCAGCTTTCGTTTGAACATATACAGAATTGTTCGTAATGTATAATACATCACGCAAATTACGTCAGACTTCAATAGTATGACGTTTACTTTAGGTAAAATAAGCAAGATAGAAAAAAAATTTACAGTTATGCTGTAAGTTCAGTTATGCTGAAAGTTAGAGCTCTAAAGGGGCCCAGAGAAAAAAGTTACAGGGGTACCCACTTAACGATTTTCAAAATAATACCTATTTTCTAGATGCTGTATTTTTAGCTATAAAAATCGTCCTGAACGCACTAAAAAAGGAATTAAAGGTCTTTTAAAGACAAAGAATTTGAGATGTGGTAGACCTCAATCCGTATCCATTTCGTAAAATGGTAAGCAATCGAACAATTATCGACGGCAGCAAGTCAGAGCCCTAGATAAGGTATAAACTGTTTGTCCGTAATATAATATAATATAATATAATATAAAGCACAAAATTTTAGATTTATATTTAGCTCCGTAGGGGTAACCGATTGAGCTGCTAAGGGGGTCTAATATTTTTTTCTTAATGTTCGTAAAAAGATGAAAAAATATTTTATGGTACTTCAAATTGGTATTAATGGGAGCTCCCTCGAATTTTTTCAAAATAGCTGTTTTTTGGCCACTTTTGAAAATTCAGAACATCTACTAGGTCGCACAGGGGATGTTAAAGGAAAAACTTTGTGAGAGCTTATTTTGATGAGTACTTTCATATGAAGAATAAACGGCAAATTTCGAAGATTCCCTGCGTACGCTTTTTTAAAAAGTATAAGAATACGCCGTATCTACAGTACAAAGGCCTATTGAATAAAACCACGAGTATTGGATTTCACTTTTAGGTATCAGAAAATGATCCCGAAAGTTTCATCAAACTCCGTGGTCTCCCTTGTAAGTTACCGATTACACATGTGTCGTCTGTGAGGTTGAGGCCTTTCACGCGGTCGTTCGAGAAGTTCTCAGCATGACAAAAAAAAACACAAGATTTATGAGAAATTTTTTTATTATTTTTCGACGTAATCCCCTCGCAATTCAATACGTTTAGTCCAACGACTTTCCAACTTTTTAATACCCTCACTGTAATGTGATTTTTCGAACTCTTCGAAAACAGCAGTTGTTTCAGCTTTGACCTCACCATTTGAAGTGAATCTTCGTCCAGCTAACCATTTCTTCAGGTTTGGAAAGAGAACGTAATCGCTGGGAGCCGGTGCATTATCGTGGTGAAAAAGTACTTTCTTTTTGGCCAGATATGGACGTTTAACTTGAATAGTAGCCTTTAATTGGTCTAGTAGTGAAATGTAATACTCTCCGGTGATAGTCTTGTCTTTCTCCCGATAGTTTATGAGCACCACACCACGAGAATCCCAGAAAATCGTAGCTATGACTTTTCCTGCAGATGGAACCGTTTTTGCTTTCTTTGATGCACATTCACCTGGTCCCACCCACTGTTTAGACTGCTGCTTCATCTCTGACGTGTAATAGTGAATTCATGTTTCATCTCCTGTAATAAAACGTCGAAGAAATTCAGCGGAATTGCGTTTAAATAAGTCTAAACACTGTTGAGACGTGTTCATTCGAATGCATTTTTGGTCGACTGTTAACAAATGCGGCACCCATCGAGCACTAAGCTTTCTCATATCCAAAACATTGTGTAAAATGTAGTGGACACGGTCTATCGAGATGTTCGAAATATTAGCAAGCTCGTGTACCTTCAGTCGGCGATCATTTATACGTTGTTGTGGATTTCTGTGATGATTTCGTTGGTCGTAACGGGTTTTGGGCGTTCAGAGCGTTTATCGTCTTGAATGGGTGTGCGACCATGTTTAAATTCCACAGCCCACTTGTTTACCGTCGAAAACGAAGGAGAAGAATCCTTTAAAGTGGAATCTAACTCTTTTTTATGTCTATCGGGGTTAAACCCTTTAAAACAAAGTATTTTATAACAGTTCGAATTTCAATTTTATCCATTTTTCAGAAAATGTAAAAACTTTCTTATTTACTCGATCGCTAGAAACAAGCAACTAAATATACGTATCTGAAACTGTGCAGCACGCCATCTAAAGGATTACACTTGACAAATATCACAGTTATTTGGCTATAATGGCGCCATCTCTGCATCAGACCGAGAACTTTTCGAACGACCCTCGTATACCCTTCTCTCTTATTAGGGAAAGGTCCTTTTGTGTTACAGCAGAATAGCTAGAGTTCGATGGTTTTTTTGCAGTAATTGTTGGAATTTCTTTAGAAGTTGATTGGCTTATGGATGAAGAAATCATGTTGAAGTAACATGTGAGTCACTCGCGAAGACACGAATAATGCAGGGCTTAGGCCCTGGTGTTTACTAACAGACTATCGATATCATTCGTGATGGATCAATTGCTAATACGTCTATTCTCTACGTACACTCAACGAATTAAATAAAACGAATGACGTCAACTGAATTATACCTTGTATAAGTAATATTCAGTTCCATGGTCACGAACCGAGATGGGCCTGAAATCTTTCAGAGGGAGCGTTATTAGTTTGCGTTATTATTAGTATTGACGCGATAGAATAAGTCTTATGCAATATGTAACACATCATACATATATATATATATATATATATATATATATATATATATATATATAAGATAGACGTGTACCTGTAATTGTATGATCTGTAATATGCCAGCTGTGATAACCAGCGATAAAGCCTGCCAATGTATGTAAAATCTTTTTTGTTTTACTCAAAATAAATACTTATTCTATTCTATTATATTCTATTTAGTTTCTTATGCGTACATGAAAAGTAATGATCTGTAATAAAATTCGTAAGTAAAATGCACACTTAAAATAAATTTGATATTTTTTATTAAAATCTTTAATCTTTTTATTCAATTAAAAAGTTCAAGATTTATAAATAATATGTTAATGAATATTCAAAGAAATATATTGTAAAGTTTTTTGTGCGCAGGTAGATAACTTGTCCCGGATGAGGCAACCTCAATAGGTTTCGTACAATTATTATTATTTTATTTTTTAGCAAACGAACGAAAGAATACATTTTCGTCAAACTTTGGCCTATTAAAAAATATTCTTTATCACTATAATTTGTTCTGGTTAGTTAAAACTATGATATCTAAAGTAAATAAACTATTTACTAAAGATTGAAGAAAATGGCTTAATTGAGGTTATGGTTGATGGTTATCCATAATATTTTTAGTGGAAATGGACAATGTTCAGGGCTTCTTCCGGTGGTATTCCGAACCATTTCATGTTATCATAAATCCGAGCTTGATCAGCTTCTTAAGGGGAAGTCTCATGTAAATAAGGTGATTTTAAAGTTTTATTTATGCTTAAAATCTTTATTATCATTTACAATAATTTTCTCATGAATAAAGGTACATTTGAAAAAGTAGAGAAAATTGTAAAAAGTCATTGTAGACCTCTACGAGTCTATGTATATATACAGATATAGCGATTGCGTTCAGAGGCTCCGAAAAAAACGGCAGGCAAGCTGGCACCCTTAAGAGGGAAAACCACATTAGGAGGTTGATTTTCAGGTGTTTTTTATGATATTTTTTTTAGTGAGACAAATTGATTAGAATTTGATCAAACCTTGACATTATTATATTTATATTTTGAACTACATAATATCTTTTTCAGGCGAAATCTCAGATAGTACAGTTTTGAACGAAAACTTTAGATAATATCGTTTCCAAGCAAGCTCTCAGATAGTGTCGTTTTGAACGAATACTTCAGACAGTACAGTTTACGTCTAACCCGACGATATAACAATCCTTCTTCTTCCTCATAGGCATCATTCTGAGCTTGCATCTGTTCTTTTTTTGCTTTCCGACCTTCCTTTGATTCCAAAGAGTTGCGTCTATTCTGGCGGCTCATTCGCTGCACATCCATTCGTTGCGTATACTCGAAGCTCTGCCTATCAACTATGATGCCTGACTCGTTCATAATCATTAAAATAGATGAATTTCCTTCACTGAACAATCCAAAAGCTAATTATAATGCAACTTCGATCACTTTTAGTCCAAACCGCCAAACTGTGAAATTGAAACTTTCTTTTGCATTCTGCGTGTGACCGCTTAAACATCTCTTCAGTAAATCATTTCTCGACAAATCTTCATAAATTAGAAAACTTTCCTTCGATACGGTGGGGTGCAATGGAGCTGGATATGGTTCAAGATCCATTCCAAGACCTGTTATGTTCTGCCAGTTGCACCGGCTGTCTTCTCCCACTGGACAATTCTCGTGTCAACGATTCTCATGTCTTCGACGTTGTCTACATTTGTTCCAATCGCTAGCCCGTAATAAGTGCTGAGCTTTTTCACTAACGCCTCTGTAAGTTTGTATTTTTCGCCCAATTTTTTACTTTTTCGGGCATTTTGAAGGCGAGTTCCCATTCTCTTCTGAACGTGACCAATACATTCGATTTTTATGACTGTATGTTCATCACCGTAAGGATTCAAATTCAGGATTGCTGCAAATGTTTTAGAATCACCATCACCAATATAATTGACGTATTTTACGCCATGCAGCTCTTCTGATCTTGAAAACATCCTTTTCACAGACTCTACTTCCATGCTTCCTGCAGAACCTTCATAAGTTTTAGTGCAGGCTTCATCATCATGCTCTTCTTTCCATTGTAAATATTCTTCAGAATTCTTGGATTTATTCTTCTATTGTGCACAATCATGGCAGTAAGTACTTCGCACATCTAGATCGAGGACTTTGCCACAGTAATATGTTATGAAAGTTGTCACGCCATACAGGGATTTAAATCCTCCTTTTTACCAAGTACCATCTCCAGATACTTTTAAATTCAAAATAGGCCTTTTTCGTTTTTCGTTCTCTTTTTTCTCTTCCTTTACAGCTTTTTTATAGCAAAGTTCGAACACTTTTTTTGCAGCAAAGTAAACGTGATTGAAAATTTTGTTAGACGTTTCTTCATATATACCGCTGCCGATGTCTATATAATTGCAGAATAAATTCAATCCTTGTCTGCCAACACCCAAGAGCCGCATGACGAGCACAATCCTGCGATCTATCTCGAATCCAGTATTTATTCTAGATCCACAGTGATACTTGACAACATGTTTGAAACCAAGTCCTCGGATACCAGTTTCTTCAAATTTTACATGTTGCTTGCAATTTCGACAAATTAACATATCTGACAATGCTGTGAATACGGTGAAAAATTCTATTTACCGATAAAAATGTAAGGGATTCACAGTCACATTCTCAAAGGTATCAGTATACAGTTTTTTAGCACTAGCACTTTACTCTTGATTGCTTTCACTCTGTCCTTTATTGGTATGCTGGTTTCCATGAAACGATCTCTGACGTGGTTTACTGCATCGATCCGTTGTCTTCTCGTTACCTTTTGGATATGAAGACATCTTTCTCTCCCAATTCCAAACACACGTGTCGAAGGCTAAAATCAAACTGACGCCAATCCAGGTAAAGCGACGCTCTACCAGAATATAGTCAAAATGATGGTGACGCTTCTAGTACGTTCTACACAAATGCTCTATACCAAACATTTGAGAACAAAAACACCTGGAAAGGACCCCATTCTATCCCTACTCCTCCTAATATTCCGTTACACGAGGGTATTGGGTTTGGTAAGTGAATAAGTGACTACCTGAACAAGCGCTTGGCGCTACCTGCTGTGCGCCCGTGCGATGATCCGATGGGCGTTCGGTTTTAGGCTCATAAAATCGGAACGAATAGGAATATCGTTTCAAAATTTTGGCAACGTATTCTTGAATAATTATACTAACAATTTATGTTATAAAAAAATCCGATTTTTTAACCTTCTAATGTAGTTTCCACCATTAAAAAGAGTCTAAAACATATAAACCAAAAAATCTCTTTAGAATGAAAATATCATGCGAAAGTACCTACGTTTGCAATAAAAAGTGTAAAATGGGTAAATATGTGTGGGGCCTCCGGTTCATCGCCGCAAGCAGCGCCTCTGTCCTCGGGAGCTGTACTAAGGAACGATTTCCAAAGTGGTGACCCCGACGTGATTACAACAAGGTGAGAGAACGAAGTGCGCGTTTTCACGGGCTCGCTATTTGCCCATCGTAGCACGCTGTCTCGCAGGACGTCTCCTCGAGCAGCCCTAAGTTTTCGTACTTTCGGACTAACTCGCATCACTTTCATTCACGAGAGCCGCGAGCGGTTCGAGCGAATCGCGCAATCGAGCGTTCCTCCGTCTTTTCGCGAAGTAAGACTCTCGCGCTTTCGTTCGCGGAAAATCGCCTCGCAACAGTCGACGCGACATTTCAGCAGCCTCGCACGTCTGCGGCACGCATAAGCTGGCGTTGGACCTTTTCCTGCGACGCCCGTATTCTTGGGAATTCACCATCGCCGACGTACAGACTCCGATCCTCGGAGCCGATTTCCTGGCCCATCACGGTCTCGCAGTCAACCTCAAGAGCAAGCGTCTTATCGACACGACGACCTTGCTCTCAACTCCAGGCTCTCTGGCGGTCCCGGCGATCCACAGCGTCTCGCTCGTCGCCCCAGCAGACTACTCACACCGTTACACCGAGCTGCTTCTGGAGTACAGCGACCTGACGTCTCCGGGTGGTTCCACCGCCAAACTGCCTGACCTGCCAGCGACTCTGCATATCGAGACTACCGGGCCTCCCGTCGCCGAGCGCCCCCGGAGACTCACAGGGCCGCGTCTCGCCGCAGCTAAAGCCGAGTTCGACCGGCTGCTGGCCCAAGGAGTAATCCGGCCTTCGTCCAGCGATTGGGCGAGCCCACTGCACCTGGTGGAAAAGGCCGACGGTACTTTTCGAGTCACTGGGGACTACAGGAGCCTCAACGCTCGTACCAAGCCGGACCGGTACCCCTTGCCGGTTGTCGAAGATCTCCTACAGGAGCTACACGGTAAGGTTTTTACCATCTTCGACCTGCGGATGGCGTACTACCAGTTTGCCATAGCACCTGAGGACGTTACGAAGACCGCCATCACCACGCCCTTCGGCCTCTTCGAGTTTGCCAGCTCTTCGCTCGGTCTGAAGGGTGCGGCTCAAGCATTGCAGCGGACTATGGACCATCTCTTACGTCCGTACCCGTTCGCGAAGTGCTATCTCGACGACATAATTATCGCCTCCGAGGACCACGAGCAACACTTGAAGCACGTCCGCATCATCTTCGACGTACTGAGAGCCGCCGGTTTACGCATCCACCCGGCCAAATGCTTCCTTGGAAAAAGCCAGGTGACGTACCTTGGCTACATAGTGTCCGAGGACGGATTCAACCCCCCCGACACCAAGGTTCGAGCGATTCAGAATTTTACGAAGCCGCAGACGTCGACCTCACTGCGCCGATACTTGGGTATTGTAAACTACTACAGGCGATGCATACCCAAGGCCGCCGAGATTCTGGCTCCAATTAACGACCTTTTAAAGGCCCTTCCGCCTAAGAAAAAGGCCATTCCGCTTGTCTGGTCACAGGAAGCAAACGAGGCGTTTGCGCGCAGCAAAGAGGCCATAGCCTCAGCGGCTCGAACGACCTTCCTCAGGCCCGACACCCCACTCCGCCTGAACACCGACGCCTCGGACACAGCCCTGGGAGCAGCTCTAGAACAGGAACACCCCAAGGGAACCTGAAGACCCTTAGGTTTTTTCTCTAGAAAGCTGACGTCCACAGAGACACGCTACAACCCGTACGACCGGGAACTCCTGGGCGCCGTCGAGGCAGTGAAACACTTCCAGCAGATCCTGGAAGGTCGTCCTTTCACGCTTTGGACAGATCATAAGCCGTTAACGCGCGCACCGGACCAGCGCGCAGACAAGGCGTCACCCAGGCGGGCACGCCATATCGATTACCTCCTCCAGCACAACGTCACGCTGGACTTCATTCCAGGAGAGGAGAACATAGTCGCCGACACATTCTCACGTGTCGAGACGATCGGCATGCCGTCGATCCTCGATCCGGCCACGATCGCCAAAAATCAGCGGTCTGACACCGAGATGCCTCACATAAATTTGGCCACTAAGGTAAAATTGCAGGCCCTCGATATAGAAGGCCATACGATCCACTGCGAGACGACGACAGGCGTGGTCAGGCCTTACCTACCGGGCCCACTCCGAAAGACGGCTTTCGACGTCATTCACGACCTCGCTCATCCTAGCAGGTGTCCCAGAAATTCTTCTGGCCAGGGATGAAGAAGGACTCCGCACGATGGGCTCGTGAATGCCAGCCTTGTCAGCGTGCCAAGGTCAACCGTCACAATCGTGCAGCGTTGGGTGATTTCGCCACTCTGGACGCCCGGTTCGACCACCTGCACATCGATTTCATCAAGCTGCCGCTCGTTAACGGCATGCAATATTGCTTCACAATCGTCGACCGATTCACCAGGTGGCCCACCGCCATTCCAATCCCGGATCAGCTGGCCACCACTGCAGCCAAGGCCCTGGTCGACCACTGGATCTGCTATTTCGGCACGCCACTGACGATCACCTCTGACCAAGGACCGCAGTTCGAGGGCAAGCTGTTCAGCGCCCTCACCCAGCTCATCGGCTGCAGCCGTCAACGTACCACTCCCTACCACCCGCAGTCCAACGGTATGGTGGAGCGTTTTCATCGAACCCTCAAAGCGGCGCTCATGTGTGACCCGCGCACGCCATGGCCTGACACACTCCCAACAGTGCTTCTTGGCCTCCGCTCGTGTTTCAAAGAGGACCTGCAAGCATCTCCGGCCGAGATGCTCTATGGGACAACGCTGAGGATTCCAGGTGAATTTTTCACCACCTCCAGCCATCCAGATGCCGATGCACCGACCTTCATCAGGGACTTTCGCCGCCTGACGCAGGCTATCAAAGCGGTCCCGGCCTCAAGACACGTCCGGGAGCCCCATCCTTTCGTCTACAAGGATCTCCGGACATGCACCCACGTCTTCAAGCGGGTCGAGACGATCCGCAAGCCTCTGCAGGCCCCTTACACGGGCCCACATAAGGTCATCCGGCGCGTCAGCGATCGAGCCTACGTGATCGACATCGCCGGCTCTCACCGCACGATCTCCACCGACAGCTTGAAGCCAGCCTACAGAGACTCGGCCGACCCGCCCAGACAAACTCCAGCGGCACCGCCGCCCGGCCCAGCGTCATCATCGCTCGACCCAGTGCCCAGCCCAGCGATGCCACCGCCCAGTTCAGTGCCCGGCCCAGCGGCACCGCCGCCTGTTCCAGCGACTCCAACCCAGCAGACCACGACTCCGTCCACGCCGCCCTCCTCGCACGGCGTACCCGAAGCTACGCATCCGAGCCCAGCCTGGAAGCAGGTATCGTGGCTCTTTCCAGCCGCCAGAGCCACTGGAGGGGGAGTGGCTGTAGCGCCCCCGGTTCATCGCCGCAAGCAGCGTCTCTGACCTCGGGAGCTGTACTAGCTCGGCAGAGGCGGCCATCTTCGTGCTCGCTTCTCCCCCACCTCGAGGTGGCGTTAAGCGAGTCAGAGCAGTATCAGCTTGGCTCCCGTGCCGCTCGCACGCTACGACCAAGCCCGCTCTGCGACCGCTGTAAATATACAATAAAGACCATCTACACGACTTCCCGTTTTTGCGTTCAATCTCTCTCCCTTCCTAAGGAACGATTTCAAAATATGGAAGGATATAGAACAAAATTTTACGTTTTGTTTTTAAATTGCGTCTTTCTTTTGCAATTATAATTTCATATTGCGATAAATTCATAAATGCTCGAGGTTCATCCGCATGAAAATGCGATTACCTTTAATTTAAGCCCTAGATCAAGTCGATTGATAAAAAATGGTAGTCTTGCACGCCAGTTTGAAAAAGGTGGTTTCGAGAAAAACGCGTTTAAAGTATTCCGTTGTACGTCGCTCTCCATTTTAGCTGCTCGACGAGCACTGCTCGTATCTATTTTTCTGATATTGCGATATAACTCTATTATTATATTATTACTCTATTATTCTCTAGATGTATATAATAGTTATAATATATAAAGTATATAATATATAAAAGTTTTTCAGTAAAAAAGTCGATTTTTGGACCATTTGCATGAGACTACCCCTTAAGTAGATTGTAAGGCTATCTGGGTCGGGTCTTATTTTACGCCCGGTACGCTGGGGAAAATTTCTACTCGGGGTAAAACGTTCCGGTAACCTTCTAGACAGGTATTTAAGGAACTTTCTTGGCTCCGAGTACACATGTTAACGCAACGTTTCTACGATGTACCATTGATACAAACGCGAACGGTTTCTACGTTGACAGAACATTCCCGCTACGTGTCTGCAATCTTCGGGAGTTACGTTGCCATGTGGTCAGCGACACATTGTGGCAACTTTCCTGCAACGAGTCATGCTATCTGGGTTATGAACAAAATAATATAATATATGATATATATTATATATCTATAATATGATCATATATGAGCCATATCTACCCACTTTTGTTGGGGTATATTTTTTTTTATTTTTATATACCAACCCGTACAAACACTATATGTATTCTTATGGGACATTCCTACCACCTAGTGTAGGTGTAGGAATGTTTGATCCTAAACCCAACCTATGTATACCCTCACTGAATTTCCGCATTCATCCAGGAACACGCCCTGTAACCTGGGCAAAAGTTGACAGATCAAGAAAACCCTCGCCAACAACTAGCCGATAGGAAAGTGAAACTTAGGTACCTTATTTTACTTTCACGAAAAATACGTAAATTTTCATTTTTTATCTGCGGAACAATCATTATCGTGAAGGGGTTCCCGAGTGGTCACCCATCCAAGTACTAATCAAGCCAAGCGCTGCTTAACTTGGATGATCGATCACTCGTGCATCCACGGATCTCTCCAGTGATGCCACTCTTTCCAAGGGCTATAATAAATTGCCAACAATTTTTAGTATACACTGTAAAAAATCAAAGTAACATTACTTCTCAGTTAGCTAATAGTGGGTATGGCCACAGTAGCAGGTATAAAATCATGTGCATATTCAACATTTTTCTTTTTATGAAAAAAAGTTTATTAATAAGAGTAAACAATGGTATATTAAATACATGTCTTGAAGTATCAAGAAATTTTTTTTTTGGATTTTTACAAAAAGAAAACGGCCGCTTACAGCGCGTTTCTGGCAGCACCTTTTTTTCTTTACGCTATTCTGCATGCAAAATTACATGCGTAATTTTGGACTTAGAACAAATTAACAATTTTACATCTAAATATCCAGAGAAGTACGTAGGATTTTTTGAAAATATTGATTTTTTCAAAAATGGCGTGCAATCGAAGTTGATAATTTTATTTTTTTCGAAAAATTTCGTATAAAATTGCTCATAAAATGAGAAGTTTTTAATTAATCAAAAAACCCCTCGGGACTTCTCTCCGAAATTCAATTACAAAGATTGTGTCAAAATTTGAAGTCGATCGGATAAAAATTATGGCCGTGATTTTGCATGCAGATTTCGAAAATGCTGTTTTGAGAAAAACGCGTTTAAATGACACATAGAAATACGTAGTTCAATGACGAAAATTGCGTTAAAAATTGTGAAATGTCGCGCGAGAAGCCCCTCAGGCGTGGATTCTCGCTTTCTTATTTTCTGTGTTTTCGTGTAGGAGATGTGATTGGAAGGATTAAAATAAAAGAAATCAATTGAGCGAAAAAAATACGAGTTTAATCGCTCAAACCGAGAGGGGAAAGCCGTGCAGCATAAAACCTCTCTCGTTGTATATACAAGCTGCGGGATTGAACAATAAACTGTGAGTCGTTTGCGTGTGAGTACGTGTGCGGTGTATTCGAGACATCCTTCCGAATCTCTGGTCTCGTGTTCGTGAGTGATAGCGATCACTCATCGAATGGGCTATACTGTGGCCTTAGTTCCACAGAAGAGTCCCTCGTTCGATTCGCGCGCGGACGCGATAGTAAACCGGTCGCGACCCGTACCCGAGTTCCCGTCACCAAGCGTAGAGAAAGATAGAGAGAGAGAGAAATACACACAAAGAGAGAGAGAGGGATAGAGCACTACACCCACTACTTTTAATGACGATGATGTCTGCGAATTATCGGACGAACGTTCGGTTTTCGTGACAATGATCTGATGTCAGCGTATTCACTCAAGAGCGGGCGTGGCGATGTCGTTCGCTTGGCTGCTCAAAAGCGACTGCCCGCGTGTTCGACTAGCGGCGCGCGACACGAGGCCAGCGGCGCCGCCAGCGCCAACAGCGAGTCACGACGTTCGATTGCTCTCCATCGAGCGCCGGGAGAAGGCGCCACGTGCTCTACGTCGATTCTCACGGGCCCGCTCGACACCGTCGCCCTTCGTTAAGCTAAGCCCGGAGTTTCGACGGAACAAATTGTAATGTTATTTTAGTCGCGAATAATTTACAATAAATGTAGTGAATTTGCTGCTTCAAATATGGGTCGAGTTATAACCTGCGTTAGACGTAGCAAATTTCCCAGCTGTGTTAGTAAAATATCTCTCAAGGGGAGTCCACGACCTCCGGGAAACGGTTTTCACTGAGGCTTTGGGAAGCGGTTTCTGGTACCTAACAATGATGCGTAGCACCAGTAGTTTCATCTTATCGGCCCTTGGGATATGACCTTTTGTATTCAAAATACGCGTTATTACAGTAAAATGTGGTACCTATACTTTGAATTATAACTCTGCAAGTTTTCTTGCTAGAGAAATAATGGAATAAAATAAAAAAGTTGATAGAAAGAGCTTTAATTTGAACTTTATTTCATATAAAAATATTATTTTATTGCAAAGTTATGAACAATTAAAAATCATGACGAAAAATGTATGAAAATTTGAGGAATTTTAGTTCATTAAATTGAGTAGTTTTCCATGCATTTTTTGTCAGAATTTTTGATTGTTCATAACTTTGCAACAAAATAATATATTATATGAATTTAAGCTCAAATTAAAGGTCTTTCTGTCAACTTTTTTATCTTATTACATTAGTTCTCTAGCAGAAAAAATTGCAGAGTTATAATTCGAAGTATAGGTACCATTTTTTACTAAAATAACGCGTATTTTGATTACAAAAGGTCATATCTTGACTACAAGGGCCTACGAGACGAAACTACGGATGCTAGGCATCATTTTTAGGAACCAGACACCACTTCGGGAAACCTCATTAAAAACCGTTTCGGAGGTCGTGGTCTCTCCTTGTAAGCTGAATGTAGTACAGTAATGGGAGAATTTCGTTTTGTATAGCAAGTTTACAATTGATATAGTAATAATATACGCGAAACCAAAACAATTTTGAAATTTGACATTAATTTGATAATTTTAGCATATTTTCAGGTTCATATAAATAGTTTTTTTTTTTAAATAAATGCATATAATAGTATAGGAACTGTTTCAAGTATCTACGCACTCTATTTTTCAGATAATCAGGACACACTATTTTTTACCTCAACCTCAAAAAATTGTACTGCTAACAATTTATTTTTATATTGATTTTACAAACAAAATTATAAATTTACTTCATTTAACATAGGTCGATTTATATCCTCCGTTGAACGTAGCGATATTACGAAAAGATTTCTTACAGTGCAGAAAAACGTTTCATTTGATTGTAGAAAAATAAAGATATCGTTAGAACTCTAAAAAAAGAGGTTAACATGTTTATTTGTATACAAAATCATGATTTAAAGGATTGAAATAACAGATATAAAATATAAATTTTTAAGTCAGAAGCGTGAATATTGTCAATTTGAAAAGAAACATACTTATACAATAGAATTTTCTTTATTTTTCAATCAATCTTAATATTTCTGTGCTTATTTTCTTTTTTAAACATTTGTCTATCAATTCAACGTTTAAAAATTATATATTCTTTTATCCTTAAAGAGAAAAGAGTATTTGTTTATATATAAAAACGTTTTCTATGTGAAAACTTCTAAACATTAGTCTTTTCTTGTGAAAGTTAAATTAATATATAATTTTTTAACGGTAAATTTATAGACAAATGTTTAAAGAATAAAATAAGCACCGAAATATTAAAATTGATTAAAAAATAAAGAAATTTCTATTGTATAAGTACATTTTTTTAAATTGACAATATTTATGCTTCTGATGTCACGAATTGTTGAAATAATTTTTTTCAATTTCATTAAGTATTCTTCTTTAATATGCTACAATATTTAAATTATAGAATTTTTACCAGCTTTGTATATAATTTTTATTTCTAATGGTCTATTAAATGTTCAATTTGATGCCTAATTATATTATGTACATAACAAGGAAGTTGAAACATCCTGAAAAAAAACTTATCCAACTTAAAAGTTGCATTGCTACCTATAGTCTTCATCGGTGCCTCCAAAAATTGACAAAATCACAGTTGTAACGTATGACGAGTAACGAGGTCTCCGTATTTTGTTTTACTCGCGATTTTTTAACGTCTATTTATTAATTTCAGTCTCCTCATTAAGAATATCTCGGTGTTCAACTCGAAATTTTGGTCATTCCGTTGTTATTAACAATAATTAGTGCAAAATTTTGGTTTTTTGGCAATATCTCGAAAAATACTGCACATAGAGCAACATTCATTAGAACAAATTTTTTCATTCAATTAAAGCGCACATATTTTTATTCTTATGCTTGTTTTGTAAAACCAATATTTTAACCATAATTGATGAAACAACCTATTCCCCTGCATGTTTTACCACTTACAGGCTTTGTGTGTTAAAAAATTATGTTTAATTTTCGGTTTCTCCGTGTTTTTTTATGCAATTTCATTCTCTTACAGTATTATTATATAAATATCCAAGCGTTACGAAAATATCACCAGTAGATTTATTGATATAAGCAATAAATAATTAAAACTATTGATTTTATTAAATATCTCGACAAATATTGCACATAGAGCAACATTCATTTGAACATATTTTTTCATTCTTATATAGCGCACATATTTAAATTCTTATGCTTTTATAAAACCAATATTTTAACCACGAATGACGAAACAAACTATTTCCCTGCGTATTTTACCGCTTACAGGGTTTGTATATTAAATATCTATGTTTATTTTTCAGTTTCTTCGTGTTTTTCTTATGCAATTTTATTCTTTTACAGTATTATTATGCAAATATCAAAGCGTTCCGAAAATATCACCGGTAGATTTATTGTTATTAGCAATAAACAATTAAAATTATTAATTTTAATAAATATCTCGACAAATATTGTACGTAGAGAAAAATTTATTTTCACAAATTTTTTCATTCTTATAAAGCGCACATATTTTCATTCTTATGTTTGCTTTGTAAAATCAATATTTTAACTATAAATGATAAAACAAACTATTCCCCTGCATGTTTTACAACCTACAGGCTTTGTGTGCTATGCAGGGAAATAGTTAGTTTCATCAGTTATAGTTAAAATATTGGTTTTACAAAACAAGCATAAGAATGAAAATATGTGCGCTTTATAAGAATAAAAAAAATGATTCAAATGAATGTTGCTCTATGTGCAGTATTTTTCGAGATATTGCCAAATAACCAAAATTTTGCACTAATTATTGTTAATAACAACGGAATGAGCAAAATTTCGAGTTGAACACCGAGATATTCTTAATGAGGAGACTGAAATGAAGAAATTAACGTTAAAAAATCACGAGGAAGTAAAAAAAAAATACGGAGACCTCTATGTGGCGTCTGGATTATAGTGGATAAACGCCTGCTTTCGGTTCGTGAAGTCCCGGGATCAAATCCAACCGCGAGTATAAAAACGTGTCCGTCTTTTTTACTATCAAATACGAGAATTATTAACTCGTAATACAGTTTCCGTAGGATATTTTTTCAAATTTTCAATCTTTTGAGGTAAAATCTTTTCTTTTACATTCTTTATACATGAATTTACTTGCTGTGACCATAAAAACCTAAAGTATTTCAAATTAATTCAAAAATAAAATTATTTTTCATTTTTTTTGTAAAAAAATTAATAAAAATAATGATTTTACAAAAAAGCATTTTTATTTTTGGATCAATCTTAAAAAATTTTAGTTTTTTTGGCACAGCAATGAATACATGTATAAAGAATGTAAACAAATCTTTTTTAGATTAAAAGAATGAAAATTTGTAAAATATCCTATGGCAACTACGATTCTATCAATGTTGGGAGTCACCGATGAAGACAATAGGTATAGCGATGGGTTAGGTTGGATAATTCTTTTTTATGATTTTTTAACTTCTTTGTCATGGACATAATACAATTAAGCATAAAATTGAACATTTAAGCTGTTTTTAGAGAAAATGTATAGATTCACTAACATTTTTTCAAATTTTCATATTTACCCTTTTACCCCCTTAAGCATAAACAAATATTGTACTTTTCTCTTCAGGTATTTTCGTATGTACCCATAACTTAACAGCAATAGTGTTGTAGGCTGGCGGTATACCTCGATTAAGTGTCTGGTTATACCCCAACTATTTTTGAAATCGCGAACTTTTTAAGTAATTTATAAGTGCATTTTACTATTCGAAATAAACATTATACACTGATATAAATAAATGATAACATCCTTGAATAGGATAGTGACTAATTGCTATTTTATTTCTTTTTTTTTTAAGGTGCTTTTTTAATTTCTATGAGTGGTTGCATGTTAGTGTCCCGTTATACCCTAGTCTCACATATATCTAGCTACGTATAATTTTCTTGAACATACGTTTAATATGACCTCATTTCCATACCAGCAATACAAAAAAATTTGAGCCAACATACAAGCAAGATAGAGTAACATGCTCAAAAAATCAATACTAAAGATACTAAACTTTGCCAGTACATAAACACTCGAACAAATCACTGACAGGCCTACGCAGAATTGAATAAAAACAACTTCAATGAAAGTTTCACTTAATAATTCAGCGAATCTGAAAAAAAACATAGTTTTTCAACAACAATATAATAATTACATAATTTTTAAATACCAATATAATAAATTTATAATTTCTAGGATTAATAATTATAATATAATCAATAACAATAATATAATACGAAAAATAAGCCGAGAATCGCAACGGTCGATTGTTACCTACAAGGAAATATTTGTGGTTGGTGCTGAGATGCCGCTTTGCTACAGTTCAACAACCATATCGATAACATAGGGAGTAGCGGCAATCATGCGAAGGAATCGCGAGAATTTAAACATGCGTATCAAAGTGCTGTGAGTGTCACCGAAATGACCTCATAGTATAGGAGGGTTGGTTTAACGAAAAATCTCCTCTTGAATAGTCGGGAGTATAGTGCGCGATTTAGCGACAATACTCAAAGTTGAAATGATAAAAAGCAGGGGCGAGCGCGCCCCAGCATATTCTACTCTCCGACGACTAGTGTATGACGTCGTGATTCCTCGCCGTTCACTCATTCAGTGTAACCTCAATATATTTTCTTAAACAAACATCTATTTTTTTAATTACATTGCTTGTTTATTTACTTATGCCCCTCAACCTACAATAATGAAACTATTAATCTTATAATTCGGACATTACTAATAATAAACTTTCATATAATATTTGGCACGTTTTAAATTATACAAATATCCTTATTATAGATGACAAAATATTTCCCAAATCTAGAATTTTCTTCTTGCAACCCGTTCAATATGTTATAATTACGAGTATCTTAGAAATGAGATACATTGTCCACTGGTCATCTAAAGTTACCATTAAGAGAGGTCTTTACTTTCTTAAATACTTTTTAATATTTCATTTTGTGCATTTTTTACCTATTTATCATATCATAGCCTTAGAAAATTTTGATCTAAAAACCAGCTATATTCGAATATTTTTCATTGGGTAAGTGTTTGAAGATTTTTCAAAAATCAAAATTATTTTCAACCTTTGTGTAGATTAGAATCTGCAGAAAAATTGGCAAATAATAGAATATCAAAATATAGTAATTATTACAATTAAAGAAACCACTGCCAATTGATTGGCACTTAGCTTCATCAAAGTTTATAAATTGTACCTGTATGAAATTATTTATTCTATTTAATTCTGTGGTGAAAATTCAATATGATTTTCTAAAAATTACACTAGATTGATCATAATATTTTCAACATAAAAAAGAAACAGAAAAACTAAAACTAAAAAATCCAAAAATCAACAAATAGCTAAAACAACACTATACTATACACTATATTTACTACACTTATTTAGCAGCGTAGCCTACACTCGCTGGTACATATTAATGGATAAATAGCAATAACTGATATTAATGTAGCATTTACTACTGAAGTAAAAGTAATTCTGATGACGAGTTTACTATGTCCTCGCCAAAATCGGAAAGCTCTCATACTTAGTTCTAGGCAGATATGAGGGTTATCACCCCTAGATGGATGGACTCACCTGCGATCGGAACAGGGTCCAAAATGCGCGGGTTTAACTTTCTATCATGGCTCAAAGAAAACAAAACCAAACCAAAACCAAAAGGAACTTAAGGGTGGGAACCTGGAATGTACGCAGTCTACACATAGCGGGCGCGTTCCGGGAAATCATAAATGAAACTAAGAGGTACAATTTAGATTTGGTAGCAATACAAGAAACCCAATGGAAAGATAACGCGATGCTAGGATCCGGTAACTTCACCTTTTTATATGGGGGCGCGAGCGAGCATTCCCTAGGCACCGGATTTCTTGTTAACAAAAGCATCATACATTCCGTTAAAAGTTGCAATTTCGTGAATGACCGACTCTCGTATATCATCATCGAAGGAGCGTGGTATAATTACGTGGTTATTAACATCCACTGTCCTACGGAGGACAAAGAGGAAGAAGTCAAAGATCTTTATTATGAAACGTTAGAGCAATTAATCGATCAATTCGCGTCTTTCGACACCAAAATGGTAGTGGGGGATTTCAATGCTAAAATAGGGAGAGAGGAAATGTTTAGGCCCACTATAGACAAAGAAAGTCTGCACGAAACCAGCAACGATAACGGTATTACGGTCATAAATTTCGCGGCCGCAAAAGATTTCATAGTCAAGACCACGTGCTTCAAGCACAAGGATATACATAAGGCAGCGTGGACATCGCCGGACGGGGCAACGCACAATCAAATCGATCATTTTCTTATTGATAAGAGGCGCCACACCAATGTACTCGACGTAAGGACCTGTAAAGGGGCGGATTGCGACTCGGATCATTATCTAGTAGTGGCCAAATTAAGAGCCAGATTAGTAGCCGGTCAAAATAGTAAGCGAGCGAACAAACTAGAAACCTATGATAGTGGAAAACTACGAAGCGGGGTAGAGCGAATCAAGTACCAAGTAGAAGTTAGCTATCGATTTCAGGTGCTCGAGGAAACGGATGCACAGACGGGAGTAGATGACGACCCAAACAGGTTATGGGGGGCTATCGAAAAAACTATAAAATGGGGCCGCGAACAAAGTACTGGGTAAGAAAAAAAGGCTGAAGAGCAAACCATGGTTTAACTAAGAGTGCGAATTCTGGTTTGAAAGGCGCAAGAAGGCTAAATTAGATAGCGTACACAATGAAAGCGGTATAGCCGTAGAAGAATACCATGAAATATGAAAGCAAGTGGGTGTGATTTACAGAAACAAGAAGCACGAGTATCAGAAAAATTAAATTAGAAAGATAGAAACTAATAGTAAGGAAAATAATCCGCGCGAGATGTACAAAGGAATAAACGCTATTAGGAAGGGTTTTCAGAGTAGATCACAGTTAATGAAAGATAAGGACGGGAACCTCGTACCAAGCGAAAATGAACTATTGAAATTATGGAAAGACTATTTCGATAAGTTATTAAACGTGGATGAAAACTCCGAGGAAATGGGAGACGAAATCCACACTGCTGAACTCCATATGGACGAACCGACCTACAAAGAAGTAGAGGCCGCGATCAAAAAGCTAAAAAACAACAAGGCCGCAGGAAACATCTAAAATTTTTGATCTAGTATGTGCTATTTGGAGAAATGAAACAATACCAGAAAATTGGAAAGAATCCATCATCATACCGATCTTTAAAAAGGGAGATAAAACAGACTGCAATAACTACCGGGGAATCTCACTTTTAGCTACCTGCTACAAAGTTCTGTCAAACGTAATACAGGCCAGACTCACACCATTCGCGGAAGATATAATAGGAGATTATCAGTGTGGATTCCTCCGCAACAGGTCGACGAGCGATCAAATGTTTACCATAAGAAAATTATTAGAGAAAAAATGGGAATATTACGAAACTATACACCAGCTATTGGTGGACTTTAAGAAAGCGTACGACTCTGTCAAACGAAGCAAAATGTATCAAATCCTAGTGCTCCTTGGCGTACCAAAAAAACTCGTAAAATTAATTCAAATATGTCTAAACGGAAGCACTGGATAAGTCTGAGTAGGCGGTAATGTATCCGAATCGTTTATGATACGCGACGGTTTGAAACAAGGTGACGGGCTTTCAACGGTACTCTTTAACTTGACGATAGAGTATGTTGTTAGCAAAATGCAGGCTAGCGAGCTAGGCGCAACACTCAACGGAACAACGCAGATTTTAGGCTATGCGGATGACTTGGCTATAGTGGGAGATAATGGTGAAACGGTGTCGAGAAACGCGGAAATAAAAACTAACACCTGCGATTCGTTCGCAGTTCACCCTTCATCAGCATGAGTAACGTATACACTTGGATGGCCTGCATCATCGACTACGCTTGTGCACTTATCAATTACTGTCTGTAATTGTGCCTCGAGATTTTCGTTTACATATACTTCTATCTCGAGAACTATAAAAGATAAAGTACTTTGTCCCGTACTTTAGTCCATATGCTTTGGAAAGAGAATTTGATAGTATTTTTTGCAACACCAAATTTGATGATTTTGATTGGTCCAAATTTCTGCACAGACCCCGATGAAATTTTAAACTGAGCGCCACAAGCAATTTTGTTCAATAAATTTACAATTATAGTTTTAGATGTATATTTTAAGATAAAAGAAGATTTAGAATGGTACTATATTTCAGTTACGAGAATAAAATAAAAGAAGTTGGCGTATTTTACCAAATTAAGGCTCTTATGGAATTTAACATAAAAATCTGTTTCTGATAAATTACGGAAAATACATGAAAATTTGAAGAAATTTAACCGTTTAAAATACGTTGTTTTTCATACATTTTCCTTCGTTATTTTCATTTGTTAATAACTTTACACCAGATTAGTATTTTTAAATGGTACAAAGTTTAAAATAAAGCTCATTCTGTCTATATTTATTATCATTCCGGGCATTTTTTCTGGTGTTAAAGGAGCAGGTCTGGATTAAACCTAAAAAATGATTTTTTTTACGAGTCCAGAAAATTTTTTATGTTTAAAAGCAATCATTCTGAAAAATGTTATGCTATCAATAATTAACAATATCTTTAATTTTACCATTGTAAAATCTCAAAGTCTCGATCGTACACGTCACAATAAATCAATATTTTCAATACCATATTTATTAAAGGAACTTCGTTCCTCACACAATTCTAGGTGACATGATGAACTAAATTTTTTTTCGACGGTTATTCGACTTCTTTTTACATGTATTACAAAAAGAGCAGAGTACTTTTTCGTTAAAATTTTTTTATTTTTTTACTTGATGAATCCAGTAGGTTGACCTGGTATTAAACATACCGTCCTTTTAGGAGGTTTCCTTTTAACAGTGCTCCACTTTTTTTGTAACACATATCAAAAGAAGTCGATTAACAGTTGAAAAAACAATTTTCGTTCATCATGTCACCCAGAATCGCGTGAGACACAAAGTTCCTGTAATGAATATGGTATTGAAAAAAATGATTTATTGTGACGTGTAGGATCAAGATTTTGAGGTTTTACAACGGTAAAACTTAAGATATCAGGGGAGAGTGAGGCATGCGTGGCACCCTAACTTTAATGCAAGATTATATCGAAAATTGAGATGTTTAAACAATTTAAAAAAGTGGAATATTTAGACAAACCTCTGCAGAAATAGAATCAATAGCTTAAAAATATTATTTTGTAATAAAATTTTCGGTATAAATCAGAAAGTATAACCATCGAATATGCTCTACATACCCCACTATGGGGTTTGCGTGGCATGAAGGTGGAACGCGCGTAGCACGGCCTATTATGAAGTAGCCTACAGTCTTGTTTTGCTTTGCAGGTTAGGAAAAATCAGCTGATGCTGTTAGCAAGCGCCTCGGCAAGCGCGCCGCTGTCTACCTGCTCGTGCCTCGCGTGCTCCCCCCCTCCCCCTGGATGCCATGCGTGACCTATTTACAATGCTTTCTTATACGTCAATTAAATTATTTATAAATATTTCTAGGTAAAGAAAAAACAAATAGAGTTCAAAAGTTCGAAGCTCAAGCTATCAAATGCGCTTAATTTCGATTAGATACGTACTAATTTCGAGTTTTGTTGAACGAATGAAAAATGTAGCCAACCTTACTTTTCTGCTCCAAATTTCAACCTTATTTATTTAATTCAAAACACCTTCTTTTATGTTGTTTTTTCAAAGGAAAAGGTAGAGGAATTGTTTATGTAGTTTCATAAAGATTTACTTTAAAATATTCATTAACCTTTGAAATATTAGAGTGCCAAATTAGCCCGCCGTGCCAAGCCTGCCCCACTCTCCCCTATTGTGTTTTGATAGCATACAAATTTTCAGAATGATTGCTTTTAAACATAAGAAGGTTTCTGGACTCGTAAAAAAAGTCTTTCTTTGGGTCTAACCAAGGCCTACCCCCTTAATACATGCATAGATATTAACACAAGCAGAGATACCTTTTCTCACTAAAATAACGTATATTCTAAATAAAATAACTCGTATCTCGAGTATACGGGCCCATTGGCATAAATGACAGGTCCTAGGCTTAACTTTTATGTACCAGAAATCATATCACAAAGCCTCTTCAAAATTCGTTTCCCAAAGGTATGCCAATAGATAGTTTGGATAGGTGCTCGAGTTTTGAATTACTACTACGACTGTTACTGCTACTGGTACTGCTACTGCTACTACTACTCGTTTGAGAATGTACTCTCTTTCACTTTTGGTTTGCAGGCGGTCCGTTTTATCGTTCAATTGAAAAAGTGCATCATAATAGAATGGTTAATAAATTATTTCAGTGACAGGTGTATATTAATTCTCAGCATCATTTGCTTTTCAATGTCCACTATTCTACTTTCAAATTTTTTTTGTAAAATTATATATTTGTTTTGTATATATTCATGTTTAATTACCTTAGAATATTATTATGATTACTGATACATTCATTTAAAAGAAATGTTTCCAACAATACAATTCCTTTTTTATCTTTTTGATGACAAGCTACATTTTTTACTTTATCATGAATCGATAAAAGTCGGTAGTCAAGTACTTTCAATTGTGCACAAATCTGGAGCATGAAGCCTGCTACAAGACATTCATTCGCCACATGAACTGTAGCTGTAGCCGTAATTCCTATTGATTGATGCACGTAAGAAGTCCAATAGCAGGCAGGTAAGCTCATATTGCAAGGATACCACGCGTCCACTGGTAAAACCCAAGTAGAAGTCAAAATTGGATTCAATAACCAGGCCGATACGCTTCCTCCTACCATTGCCATATATGTCAGAGTTGCATTCCTACGTTTTTAAGAGAAAAACTGCAATTTGCAAATACATTCAATAATTATAATAAAAAGAATAAATTAAATGTAATGCTACACATCACCATAACTGATCTTGCTTTCACGAGCAAGAGTATGGTCAGGTCATAAATAGAATAAATAGTACATTATGTAACAAGGGCAAAAAGTCGAATATTTTTCCCGCGGGTGGATTTAGTGTCCGAGCGAGCGAAGCGATGAAAGGGCAGTATCACCCGAGGGAAAAATCGACTTTTTTCTCGAGTTACATATAGTACTTTATGCCCATCTCAACTGTGGCCACTTTTTGACTTGGAATGCGTGACTGGTGGACTATTAAAAGACAATATTGTTAAAAGATAATCGAAAATCAAGGTTATTGGTAGAACTTGATCAAATAAAGGAATTTGGACTAATTTCTAGTGAAGTCACTTTTTTCCCGCATGTGCGAGAAAAAAGTTACATTTTTCTAACTAATCATTATTGCAGGCAAAAAGTGTAATTTTGGACTCACTTTTCAGGGAAAAAAGTGGCCATTTTTGTTCAGATGGGCATAAATGAGTTTTTTGAAACCAAGATAAGTCGTAAATGAAGTTCCCCAACTTTGAGAAACGTTTCTAAAACATGAAATGTCCGCCTTTATTGTCAAATACATTATGTTGTAGAAACATTAAGTAAATCAGGTTTAATACGGAATAACAATATTTTGCATCTTGATTTATAAAATTATTCTTAAAATAGAAATAAGAATTGATAAACCATATACAAATATACCATTTTGGCAGATAATTATGCACTATTCTGGTTGTACAATCTGGATGGTACTACCAAAAAAGGATGTTGATGTCGATGTTGTTGTTTTGTATACAATAAATCCAAAGTAATTTTATAAACCAACTTGCACAAATATTTTTCTCAAGCTTTAAGCCTCGTTTACTGAACATTTCCACCACTTGTATTTGGCAACAAAGGAAAACGTTGCCTGTGCTCTTGTGTCGTCTATACTCTCAAGAGTCCTTAAAAAATTGTAGTATTGTTCGTGTATAAACACAGTTGATAACTAGTGCCGTGGCTAATGCCCAGCTCAGTGACAGTTGGTGGCCTTCCAATTTTCCAGATGGGTTTAGTCAAGATCGCTGACCCAAGTTCATCGATTTTAACGAATTAAGATAGAGGCCTAGTCGCAACGGTCTGCCATGATTAGACTTGGATCTGCGAACCTTGGCATATATCCACATGGATATCAACTGCTATGTGGATTGCCATATGGGTAAATCCACAGAAATGGAGCCTTTTGGTGTCCATGTTATTTTCTCTAATATTATTTAATTTCAGTTCGTGAAACTATGTATACCAGTAGTGATGAGTATTAACTACATCAGAAAAGAATTTGGATGGATATTCTTTACCTGAATTTATGTAGTAATAACAAAAATGTAATCTTCGAAGTCATTTTTCAGTGTTTCATGCCAGATTTTTAACTTTTGTGGCCCTATTCCACAATATCCATTTTTTTCTTAATTTTAGACGTACACTATATTAAAATCAACAACAACACAAACTGTTATGGAGAAGGTTCAAATTTACGTAGAATGTTTGAGATCGACAGAAATTAATTGAAGTATTGATAATTGAGTGAGTCAGCTAGAGTAAGGGAACTTTCTTGTGAGGAACTTCGGAGTTTCGATTTAGACGGGGTTATCGGTCCCTGCTGTTGTGGGCGACGTGTCGCTGTGCGAGGGACTGGAATGGCGTGTATTTTTCAGCGACTAAGGCAGGATCGACTTACACTGCCTTAAAGATGAATCCAGTAGGTCGACCTGGGATGAAACATACCGTCCTTTTTGATTTTGCTTATTGTTTTCCTTCTTATACCGTTCTATCTCTGTGCGAATTGCGGTCGATTAGGAAGGAGAATTTCGCGATTGGTGGGAATAATAGTTCTGGAATATTAGTTGTGATGACCGTGCGAAGGAAAGGATCAATTTTGATTGCATAATAAATTGTCAAAATTTATGCTTACGGGCATAAAACTAACTAAAACATAGATTTAATGAATCTTGTAATGAAAATTCGCAGTTAATAAAGTAGTGCTATAATTAATTAATTACGATTAGATGCACGCCATTAGGTATTGTCAGTAAAAAAATTTAAAGTATTAAAAGACACCAAAAAAAATTTTGATTTAAAATTTTTCTTAAACTAATGTTTTGTTATTATTTCACGAAAATAACTTTAAACTTACTCGTATTATAAGATATATCAATCGAAAGGAAATTACGTCAACTTTATGAAAACGTACATATTTTTGACAAGTTCAGAGTATAAGATAAAATTTTTTTTCGAGTTTTACAAATTTTTCAAAATTAACATTTTTGCTAAAAAATGCGTTTAATATTATTTATTCAGCTCCAAAATCTAATCAGTTCTAGATTCAAACATATGTAATATGCCTGCAAAATTTCAGCGCGTGATATGCTTCCCTTGACGAGTTATGGTGGATACAAATTTTGGTTTCATACATACACACACACGCACGCACGCACGCACGCACGCACGCATGCACGTACGCACATACACATACATAAAGACAGACATTTTTTAAAATCCAATTAAAAACCTATTTTTCTGATTCAGGAACCTCGAAAACATCGAGATTCATCGAAATCTCTGATAAAATATTTATCATCGTTACAATACTTTCTCATTGAGAAAGGATGAAAAAAGGTGACAACGTACTTATTGATATTAAAACACCTTGAATGATGGAAAGTCAACTTTATAGGGTATATATCGAAAGTTTCAACCAAGAACTTTAAAATTCAATTCATAGTAATTCATCATTCCGCAATTATTTTAAAGAATAAATCAATATCAAAATTTTTATTGCGAGTAAAAAAATTATGTGTAATCTCGAAGCCTCATTTTATAGAAAACATCAAAACAATATTTTATTATACCAGTAGAAAAAGAAAGCTAGTGGATTGTAGTTAATGGTATAATAAGAATAGTTCAGAATTTGTATACTTATATCTAATAACGATAGAATATGTGCTTTTTGTAATCTCCGAAGCCTTTTTAGAACAAATTGAAAAAATGATGTTTTTTACGGTTTTTTTATTATTTAATTGAGTTTTCTTTGCAAGTTGAAGTAAGTAACGTTAAAAAAATGTATATATGTTTATATATATTTATATATATGAATGATTATTTGGGAAATAGAGATTAAAAAATTTCTTTTTATATTTTTACGGTAAAAATGTTTCTTTTGGTATGTCGAATGTGTGTAATTTTTTTAAATTTTTAAAATCCTTTGGTTTAAAGTTGATCAAGGCGGAAATGAGTATGTAGTCATTTCTTTAGATTTTTTAAGCAAATTTCAACCTCCATTTATTTAACAAAATTAAGTCTATTAAAAAAATAGCAACAAAGGATTTTTTAGCAAATTATCAGAATTATTTATAAAAAATGGTTCCAAAATCTTCTAATGTCTCTTTCGATTAATTAAACTCATTTTGAAAATCTGAAGAAAAATTTCTTTTATCTCGATTTTCCAGAGAATTACCCATATATATATATATATATATATATATATATAAGAAATTTTTCTTCCGATTTTCAAAATGAGTTTAATTTTAATATATATATGGGTAATTCTCTGGAAAATCGAGGTAAAAGAAATTTTTCTTCCGATTTTCAAAATGAGTTTAACTAATCGAAAGAGGCATTAGAAGATTTTGGAACCATTTTTTATAAAAAATTCTGATAATTTGCTAAAAAATACTTTGTTGCTATTTTTTTAATAGACTTAATTTTGTTAAATAAATGGAGGTTGAAATTTGCTTAAAAAATCTAAAGAAATGACTACATACTCATTTCCGCCTTGATCAACTTTAAACCAAAGGATTTTAAAAATATATATATATATTATATGGGTAATTCTCTGGAAAATCGAGATAAAAGAAATTTTTCTATATATATATATATATATATATATATATATATATATATATATATATATATATATATATATATATATATATATATATATATATATATATATATATTTTCATTGTTCATTAACAAAAATGAAACTTTTTCCAAAATAATGTGCATCGTTAGTAAGTTAAATAATGTTGGTAGTTTTGCACATTTGTACAGAACATATTAAGTGTCATCAATATAATATACATGCACAGTAGGGTGGTTCAAAAATCCCAAAAGTTTTCAAATATCAAAAGTTTGATTCTAAAAAGTTTGTATTTGATAAAAAAATTAGTTTCCTGCAAGCTGGATGCTTAAAGTTAACATTTAAATGCGACAACATCGAATTGAAAATTTTTTTAAGAAGCATTTATGCAATTTTTCCGTAAAATCGCGAATTAAGTAACTAATAGTTATACAATTATTCATGATAAAAACAGTTTTGGCAATTGATTATACTACTAGAATTAAAAATCTGTTCAACTTAACCGTCAAAAAAAATTTTCTTAGAGTTGACAGTCGTATAAGTCGAAATTTTTACTTAAACCCAGCTATTTTTGGACATTTTTAATAACCTCAATTTTTTATGATTGTTCAAAAACCAAAATTATTTTGAATCTTTGTTTCAAATAGTATCAACAGAAGATGTGGCACACCATAGGATATCAAAATATTTAAGTTATAGCATATAGGACACGTTCAGAAGCGCATGGGAACACGTCTGCACAATTTGGAAAAAAACAACGAAAGGTCTTGGCGGCCGAGGAAAGTTGACCGGAAAGTTAATTGATGAACTTTCTATTTATTACGGACTTGCTATTAGGAGAAACTACGATACTCAGAACAATAACGAGTCATTTAATGCTGTAGTGTGGTCAATTGCTCCAAAGACGATGTCAAGCGGTAAGACTATAGTTGACATTGCGACTGACGTAGCCGTTATTATCTTCAATGACGGCTTCTCGGGTCTGTTTGCCGTTTACGATGCTCTTGGGTTGACTGTTGGACCGAACATGTACGAGTTTTGTGTGGAAACGGACGCCAATCGCGTAAAAACCGCTGAGCATCGTATGTCCGATATCGCGAAAGAGGCCAGGCGCAGCATTACATCAGGCCAAAAAAAAGAAGAAGAGGAAATGAAGGCCCTGGAAGGACAATTATATGGTGCAGGGATAGCAGACTGAAGGTAAAAAAATTATTATGGACTATATTTTTTGCGATTCTTAAGATTTATAGCATTTTGAAACTTCAAACGCGTTTTTCTCGAAACCATGTTTTCAAAATCGGCAAGCAGTAGAACTCAAAAAGTTTACATCCGATTGACTTAAAATTTTAACAGTAGCTTCATTGTTTGATTATCTAGTGAAGTACACGCGATTTTAGCGATTAATTAACAAGCAAAAAGTTATAAACAATTTAAGTCGATTTTTTCGTAAAAAACACGATTTTTTGTTAAAACAATCGCCATTTCGCGAAAAAAAATTCTAAAAATATAATCATGTGTACTTCACTAGCAAAACTCATGTAGATAATAGAAAATTTTTTTTTTGTTATAGGTGGAGTTGGACGAGACTTGTACTGCTCGCCGCGGAAGACCTTTTTGAAAAATCGGTTCACGGTAATCACTGCACAGCCGTCATTTTGTAAAAAAAATATCAATAAAAATTTTTTTTCTCTACTTTAAGAGTTGCTTAATCCAATGTTATATTATTTGTATACCTTTAATCTCAAATGTCCTTTAAAAAAAAGAATTAACAAAGCCTTGTTTTTTAGAGCATAAGGGGGATATAACCCCTTAATATGTGTAAAGAGGCCCAAAGTTGCCGTTTTTAGACCGACAGACAAAAAGGTGGTTAACGGGTAAAAAGAGATCAGAGTTGTATTCACAAATGTTGCTTCCATTAATATAACGTTATACCGATTTTTCATGAAAAAATTAATACTTTTGGTATTGCATTATAATGACATTTAAATAATGAAAAATCATCTTTTTTATTGAAAATAATGATCCCTTTCGGAGTACATGGGTATTGCGTTTATATTTACATTGCTTTACACATTATTTGTTTTAATAGTAAATATATATATATATATATATATATATGTTAAGGTTTTAGAAAAGAAACAAACAGGAGATCCAAGTTTAAAAGAAAAGGCTTGTGTTTATTCAAGATACAGCGATGCGAGCCGTCCAATGACCAGCGTCAAAGTGAAAAACCTGCGGCGCTCAGTAACAGAGAGCATGCACCGGTTATATATATATATATATATATATATATATATATATATACGTAGATGTATAAAGAAAGCGCTGGTGTCGCATACGTATGTATACAGAGAGATTGTAGAGAAAACGCTATATCTCAACACTCCCTCCCGTTTTTCTATTAATACTTAAATTAGACATTAATCTTTAATACATTGTAAATCACAGTTCGGTTTACATATTGATTTGCTCGTGATTTACAACTAGAATGTAAATTTTTGTTTTCATTTTCTTTGATAAACGCTTTGGTACAAACTTATTTTCTAAGCATATAAGGCACATAGGCAACAAGAAACTATATATGTATATGTAAATTATATTAAATGGCTTCCTCTTTTCAAGTCAAGGTAAGAGCATGCGGGCGAAAATCAATCTGAGGATTTGGTTCCCGAAACATACAGATAATTAATAATTCATTATTTTGTTAGTAAGGTAATGATGTAGATCATTAGGCAGAGGTTTGGTAAATATATCTGCCAGCTGGCTCTTGGACGAAATCCAAGCAACCCTGACAAGATTTAAATCTGAACATTCTCTTATATAGCCTTGCTTTATTTGAATGCGGTGTCTCAACTTGTTATTATCCTCTTTCTTTGTGCAAGCAATTGCAGCTTCATTATCGCAATACATATATAAGGCGGTCAAACTTTTATCACGAATTATCCTAATAGAGATATGCATCACATACCTATATACATACTCATCCTCGCAAGTAGAATTATCCTAATAGAGATATGCCTATACACATACCTATATACATACTCAACCTCGCAAATAGAGAGTTTGACGAAATTAGCTTTTACAGTTTTCCACGCAATGGAGTCTCCAAAAAGTTTAATTAAGTAACCACAAGTCGTGAGAGATCCCTTGCAATCAGCAAGACTTGCGTCAGAATAAGCTTGTAAAGAACGATCATTGCTTTAAAGCGCAATTTTTTGTCAGCAGTACCCTTCAGATAACAAAGTACTCTCTGGAGCATATCTCGTTCATTTAAGGGTGGCGGGGGGGGGGGGGGGGGGGGGTAAGATATTTAAATTTATTTTTTGTATTTTTTTTAAACTGAATGCGCTGTATCTCAAGAATATTGTGTAAAATTTTCAAGTCGATCGGAGCAAAATTGCAGGTGTTATGAATATTTTCCTACCTGTTGGATTTTCATACCTGCTCCGTTCGAGCGCGCTATTGTTACCTGGCAGCTACTACGCTCCCTATATTATACCAAACCGTTCCTCCTCTTTCTTTTATAGAAATTTGAAGACAAGTATAAACATGTTCATACCTGTACCGTATATTTAGTCAGTGTATAGAATATAATTTAGTTTATCAGTAAACTTTCTATTGAACAGACGTACACGTGCGCTCCAATTTTTCGCATCATTTTCGTGAAGTTTTGTGGAAAATTATTGCTACAATGCCAAAAAAAGTTAAAAGGTGTGATAGAAAATCAAGTGGTTCGAGGTTATATCGATCTAGAAAGATTGTACCGCCGCAAAAACGTAAAAGAGAAGACATTTCAACAAGTAGCGCGTCAGCTATTCGTATATACCGAGCAGAGCAGGAAGCTGAAAATCAAACTAGAAATGGCAGGATTCGTCGTAGACAGGAGCAAAAAGATGCTTCAGACATCATAGATGATAGCAACATCCTCTATGGATCTGGCATCGATGATTCAGTGTGAGCTAAGCCGATAAATCTCGCTTATGAACGTTTTATTCCAAATTATTTCTTTACATAATTTATGAGGTAACGCTGGAGCTTTTTTTCCAAATTCGTTTATATTTTTCATTTTACAATAACAAATTAGCCGATCTTTTTGGCAAAAATCGCGTTTTTTCATGTAAAGTGTTCCCGCAAAGTGAAAAATAGAAATTTCGAAAATCCCTCCCAGCGTTACCTGGGAAAAGCAATTATCTGACGAACGAACTTTGGTTTTTTGATTTCAGATGATCCAGCACCGAGTTATGAGGGGACCGCAATTCAACTTTTTTCTGAAACGCTTCCGAATAATTGATGCCATTGCCGTATTTTTCAATATTTTTTCATGAAAATATTCCACAATATTATTTAAATGGATTATAATAATGTAACATTGGTTTTAATAAATAAATTTTAACTGAGTCGTGAAAAAAAATCACAAAAATGTGCCTTTTTTTGCACAAATTAACCTTACCCCCCTTAACGTAGGGTTAATTTGATGTCTGCTCAAGACGTTTGTTGAAAATTATATATCAGGCCTCGTTGAGTTAGATATATAAAGCAACGAGCCTACTGCTTCTTGAAAAGGAAAGTTATCAGGCAACAAGTTCAGAGAGACAGAAAGACTTTCTTCTCTCGCAATTCGCTCCTTATTTCTTGCTTGACTAGTTATCATTGGTGTGCTCTTAGCAAAGCTATTTGTGTCACAGAACTTTTCTACGGGTTTTTCAATAAATTTCTGTTGATCTATTTCTAAGTTTCTGTTCAATCTATCTCTCGTGATTCTAATACCTAAAAATTCTTTCGGTTCACCTAAATCTTTTATTTCAAATTCCTTTTTCAAGACATTTTTAATCTGATTTAATTCAGTTTTGTTATTTCCGACTAGTAACATGTCATCAACATACAGAAGCAAGTATACTACAAAGATACCTTCTTTCCATATAAAGAAGCACAGATCTAACGGATTTTTCACAAGTCCAGTCTTCTCAATTGTCTCTAAAAAACGTTCATTCCATCTTTTTGGGCTTATTCTCAATCCATGGAAAGCGTTCAACAATTTACACACCTCATTTTGTGAGTCTGAAGTGCGATCTCCCTTAGGAATTTCCATGTATATTTCTTCCTTCAAGGTTCCATTGAGGAATGCAGTCTTTCCATCTAACTGTATCAGATCAAGATTATGCTTATTAACAATAGCGAGCAAAGATCTGACCAAGGTAATTCGTGAAACAGGTGCATACGTTTCTTTCAGATCATACTCATTCAGATCCTTAAAGCCTCGTATAACCAATCTGGCTTTGTATACTTTAACATTGTTTTCATTTAACTTACATTTAAAAATCCACCTTGAATCTATAATATTAGGCTTCAAGCCTTCTTTGCTCACGCGTGGTCTTTCTACTATTTCCCAAATATGATTTGAATCCATTGAATTTAATTCTTCAAGCACAGTTTTTTGTCAGTGTTCCCTTTCCGTCGAGCGCATGACTTCTTCGAAAGTTTTAGGATAACCGTTAATTTCTGCTAATAGTATGTAAGAATTTTCGTCTACAATTTGATGTTGTTTATCTTTTTCAGACTCATTTGTCATGCTGGAAGCTTGGATTATGTTATTCTCCTCTAGTTCTTTTTCTACGTTACTTGTGTTTTCTGTGATAGATTTTAATATGTCCGGATTTTCATTACACCAATTTTTAATACTTTCTTTGCCATATTTGTCTCCATAAACCAGCTTTTCATTAAACACAATATCTCTACTCTCATCGAATGTGCCTTCCTCAGGCCTGAGAAGCAAATATCCAGTAGGTATGTACCCTATGCAAATAGCCCGTTTGCTAACGTTTCTGAACTTGGGTCCTACGTTTCTTTGGATCTTCATGTAAGCCAAGAATCCAAATCGTTTAATCTGTTTTATGTCAAATTTAAGTTGAGGTGCGAATTTCTGTAAAGTCGTTTGCATTTCGTTAGATGAATGGGGCATTCTGTTGTAAGTGTATACAGCTGCGCTGAGCGCCAAGTCCCATGAGTTTTCTTGCAACCTACTGTCATACATGTATGCACGAGTTTTATTTGGATTGTTTGATTGAACCTCTCAGTCGACCCATTATGTTGAGGAGTATCGGGGCAAGCTAGACGAAGCTCTGCACCAAGTTTATCTAGAACTTCACGCGTGTATCCGCCTGTGAACTCTGTACCCTGATCAACTTCTAAGTAACAGACTTTTGCATCTTCTCCAAGAAGATTTCTGCAACTTTTAACAAAAGACTCGAAACAGCTGCCTGTTTTAGCTTTTGACTTCATCGGATATGCCATGGCAAGCTTCGAATGGTTGTCAATAAACACACTTATATATCTATAACTGTGCGGGAAGGTGACGGGACGTATAGGCCCCATCGAGTTTGCATTTATTCCTTCCAGCGGGCTGGAAGTTCTTGTTCTTTTTGCTACAAAGGGTTTTCTTTTAATTTTGACAAATTTATACACCTTACAGTCTTTTACAGCTTCGTCAAATTCGATTCCTCTTATACCTTTTAAATCGCTATACATACTTTGAAATTTCTTTAGGTAATTTAACGAAGCATGACCCAATCTGCAGTGCCACAGCATGGCCATTTTATACGTTTCTCCCTTAAAATTATTGTTTAGCGACTCTGTTTCTTTATCAGTCAAATTTACATCTGGAACTTGCTCAGTATCGTGTAGTTTTCTATCTTTCATAGACTAGAAGAAGTTAGGCCTTTGAATGAGGTTTTCTTCTTCAGGATTGGAGACACAATTTTCATCGTTTGTCTCCACCCCTGGAGTTCTTTTATCATTATTGGGTGTTAACATTTCATCATTTATTTCGCTCTCCTTATTAGTTACTAGATCAATTTGAGACTCGAAGTTCTCGATGGGATTTTTCCTAGTATTGTATTTGTGAGTGACTCGACGTGAATTTTCATTATCAATTAAATTTACATTTATACTATCTGAAATGTTTCTTTGAGTGTACTTAATTTTCCCATTTTCATTTGCATTTAATATTTTTAATTCTAATTCTCAAAACGGTTTGTTGTAAATTCCCGAAAGAAACAACTCCCTTGTTTTAGGGTCAATAATGTTTATAACTTCTTTGTCCAAATATACCTTAGACCTGGCTCCACTAATTTTCTGAGAGGTAACAAATTAAACGACAAGTTTTCAGAGCAGATGACATTTTTCAAGCTATAGGTATCATTGTTATTCAAGCGAATGTCTACCCTACCTCTACCGAAGGTTGTAATATTTGCGTTAGGATCAGAATTTGCACATTTAATTTTCTCTACTTGAGACTGATCAATTTCTTTAAATATTAGTTTTGTATTAGTTAAGTGATCGGTAGCCCCCGAGTCGACTATAAATTTTTCTATAAAGCCTTTTTCAAATCTACTATCGTTCGAATTTGGATCAAAAACATTTAAAACCTAAGACTCACCTTGATTTTCGCCACTGCCCTGACCATTTTGGCTACCACCACCTCTTTGATTTAATTTGCCCCTGCCTCTGGCACGGCTACCTCTGCCGCGATACGACCCACCTCGGTCATAGCCTCCCCTGCTGTTTCCTCCTCTACCGGAGTTTTGAAAGTAGGAGTTGGGCTTGAAGCGCTTGGCTTCGCTGTTTTGCGAACCATCGGCAAATATGCCACAACCAAAACGGTCATGAAAACGTCCGCGAGAGCCTCTATTGTTCTCTTGTGACGAGTTTTCATACCAAACTGTTGTATTCGGACAATCTCTGGCCATGTGATCACCTAACTGTTTGCAGTTACGTCATCGGACTTTTCCAGCATTCGGGCAATCCTTTTTGAGGTGCCCAAGACCTAGACAGTTTCGGCAGGTAATTTTGAATCTGCCCTTCCCAACAGTCAAGGCTATTGTAGAGGCATGGTTCTTACCACCTTGATTTTCTGCATCATCCTGTAAACTATAATCTCTTAATTGATCATAGCTTAAACTAGTACCACGCTCAGTTCTGGTAAAAAATCGAGATCTTTAACTGACTGTAAAGATTTACTTATTGCATTATAAAACGCATCCCGTTTCTCTTCTTCAGGCAAAGAAGTAGTGTCGGGTAAGCTTTCATAAGTGTTAATCAACTCTTCAGAACGTTTACAGAATTCAGATGCCTTTTCTTTTCCTGGTCGATATGTTAATGTATACAACGGTTTCCTTATCACACCTGTTGTCAGATTACTCTCAATCTTTTTAATTACTCTTAATTTTTTCAATATCAACTCTGGCTCATTCGGCTTGGATATTCTTTTGTAATATTCATTGTCAATTCTATTCAAGATTACCTCTTTCACCTTAAATTTATCATTCTCTTTTATTTTCTCATTTTTCTCGTACAACGGTCTTACTTCATTATCAATTATATACAGTAAATCATTCGATCTCAACTCCGATATGAGATAATCGAGAAAGTAATCAAAATACGAATTTGTAGTTAACTTGTAATCTCGTTTAATATTCAGATTTGAATTCGAAACATTAAGCAAAGTAATTTTCTGTCTCAAAACCTCTATACCATTTTCAGTCTGAACGTGGTTAGTTTTATGTTTATTTAATTCAAATTGTACGGTTCTATTAACCTGACTTTTGATAAATTCGGCCCAATCAAGTCTTAAACTTCCGTTATGATTGAGATTAGGGTCGACATTTTCGTTCGTATGTTCATACGAACCTGTTGTTGAACAGGTAATGTCACCTGGCTTTCAACCTGCTGACTCTGACCCCCTTCGGGTGCACCAGCCAACCTTTGATCAAGGTTGCTTTTCCCGCAAACAGCCACAGCCTCTAGTCCAGCAAGCCTGTGTTGAATGTCGATGTCCTAATTCTCATCATCCTGCCGAGGTATCGGCAAATCAGTCAGCATCCGCGGAGGTGTCTGTTCTGTGATATTCCCGTTAGATTTTGAAATCAAGTTCAAATTAGACTGGATGGCACAAGGAGCTTTAGCTTTAGTTTGTTCGATAGGTTTATTCGTGTTTAGCTGCTTCGGCTCAGTGGGTTTTTTTTGTTCTTTTGTACCAGGTGTATTTAGCATATTGTCGGCTGCAGCAACACTCGCAGTCATTTGCTGTTATTCTCCGGCCAGACGCAGCAGCTCTCGCGATTTCTCCAGCTCCCGGTTAACCTCAGACATGTAGCGCTTGAACTTGGTCTTGTCCGTTTCGTGACTTAATCTGGAGTTACGCAACTCAGTTAGCAGCTTCCCGTTCTGTTCTTTCAGCCGTTCGATTAAGTTTTTGCTGCTGTCTTGGTTCTCAAGCAGCTTGTTGACGCCTTGAAGCATGAGTTCGAGCTTTACTATGTCACTTGTATCTATTATCATACCAATAAATACACATAAATTACAAAATCTTATTTTATCTTCATTGTAGAATTTATTTTGTAAACCTGGCCAGGCTTTTCCACATATATCGTTTACCTAAACACATATGTGCAGAGTGACAGACAAATACTCCAAACTTACCCAAAGGTTCAGTTGTGCTGGCACCTGTATTGTCACCTCTTGTATTATACGGCGCCTGACCTCCCTTCAGAGTATTACTCTCACTGTTTTAACCTTAACAACTGGCCTGAGCCTGCACTTGTCTTGCTTCGGCCGCCTCCTCATGATTTTTATAAAAATCAGCGTCAACAACTTATTGCTGAATTTTATTGGTCTCAACTTCGAGGACACCGTTCTCGCTTAGCACTATGGTTCTGTCGAACAACTTCTGCTCCTCCTCGGTGAATTTTGTCCATTCTGTAAACATTTATGATATTAGTTTAGCTTCAAACAATCTGCCGAACACAGACACATCCTGTCAAAAGCTGAGAGACTGCACTTGCTACGGAAAAATTAACGCAGCAAGCTCAGCCTCCCTAGTCAGACTCATACAGTGTGGGTACAACCATACACACTGTAATGAGACTGACCCAGCAAGGAATTGTGTGATAAATTTGATACGAGTATCAAGTTTTGTAATATTTAAATTTGAATATACATTAATTTTATATATATTTCTTATGCATAAGTATATACCTAGGTAGATTTCATTGTTATGCGTAGACATGATATATCCCTCAGACTCTCGTTCCATCCATATTACTTGACCTGGCAACTGGAGATCCTCCAGAATTCCAAATGTCAAGGTCAACTGCCTTTTTCCATCGTCTATTTACATAAAGTTTGAAGTGTTTTATTATCATTATTATAGAGTTGCCCTAATCTAAAATACTGTAGAAAATATTATTTTTCATTGTATGTAAATTTTTATTTATTAAAGCTTCAATGTAAAGTATGAGAATACGTGCATAAGCATAGATAAGTACATACATTTCCATATAAGTTTTAAAAGTCAATATCATATATGCATACATATATACATACATATTCGTGCCGCCGAGCATATATGCATAAATATATACATACATATATACGTTGCCGCCCCATGTGTATACTGCCATCTAATTTACTCAACTTTTCATTTATGTGCATTTACTCACACATTCTCGTGTCGTCATAATTTCATGTTAATTGAATTTACTAATACGATGCATGTTAGGTGCGCGTATACACAAACGCACACGTTCTGTGTCTAGTACAAAACGCTGTGATTATGTATTCTACCAGCCGCTCTATTAGTATACACATATACACACATATACGCGCACATCAGCGCAATTATGCCTGTCCAATCACGTTTCAGCCGCCATGTTGCCAGTCGGCATCGAATTCTCGGAAACGCGCAAACTTGAAAGATTTTGTCTTTTTCATATAAGCGTACATACATACATGTCCATGTATATACATATACACATATGCACACGTGATTTTATTTTACCGTATATTAAGCGGAATGAGAGAAGAGAACGAGAGCGAAATAGAAATCTTAATGCGCCTTGCTTCGACTAATGATATTATCCGAGAAACACAAAGAGGCTCCCGTGTCTTTTATTTTTCAAATGACGCGCACCTTCACTCACTTTTGAAGCCACTCTTACTTACTTGCATTAAGCTGGGCCCCAGCCTGTTCCTGGTGAACGGCCTCGTATCTATCGTCCGTCTCCATCTCGCCGAGAGTCCCCTTCCTCTCAACGTTAATCTTCCATCCATCACCATGCCGAGGTTAGTAACTGTATCGACAAAGAGCACGTGTACGCCGGCCTGCATCTCAATGCCTTGTAAATCAAGCCTCTGAATCTGTTTGATGTTATGATCAGATCCAAAAATAATCGCCTTTGTCTTGCTGACATTGAGGCGCAGGCCAGCTGTCGATGCCCAATTCGACACTGCTCGTGCGATAACCGACATGCGACTGATACTGTCACGAAGACCTTCCAGGGTCACTTGAGTGTAGGTTGCAGGTCGTCAGCGTAGAGTATGTGTTCAACACCATCTAAGTTAAGTGCGTCTTGTAGGTCGTTTATGTAAAGGCTGAAAAGCAAGAGTCCCAGGACTGAGCCCTGTGGCACGCCAAGATTGGTGGTTAGACAACCAGATTGCCCTTTTGTATTAGTAACGACTTTCTGTCGTCTCCCCTTTATACATGACTTAAGCCACAGGAGAACACTCCTGGAGAAATCCATGTGCATCAACTTACGTAGTCGTTTTGTATGTGAGATGGTGTCGAATGCTTTGGTAAAATCGAACACTAACAAGATGGTCAAAAATTTTATGTTGCTGTTAATACCTGTTCGTATGTCCTCAGTGAGTTTTAGTAGTGCTGTCTGTGTACTGTGATGCTATCGAAAACCAGTGGTTGGTCATGTACTATTTTTTCCAGGGCTTTGGAAAGAAAGCTCAGCAGAGCAGTTGGTCGAAAGTCTGATACCGTGGATGGGACAGGCTTCTTCTTCAAAGGCACCAATTGAGCTTCTTTCCAAGTTTCCCGAAAAATGCCACTGAACAAGGAGGAGTTGAAGATTTTGAGAATGTGATCTCCCACATACGGAAGAGCCTTAGCCACTATACTTTGAGGGATGCCGTCTTCACCTCTAGCCTGTGACGAGAAGTGGGCAACAGTCAGGACCACGTCTGAGAAACTAACTTCTCGAAAGACAAAGCCGTCATCACTGGCAGTGGTCAAGACGTTGTCAATTTCTTCATCACTTTCACTTTGCGAGATTGACACCCCTGCAAAGTGGGCATTGAGCTCTTCCGGTGAGAAACCATGAAGTTCCTCTCTGGTTTTTGGCAGAAGGTCCAGAGCCTTGAGCTCTTTCGAGATGTCTTTTTTGGTATCCAGAGCTTCAAAGATTCTATTCCGCAAAAGTATTTCTCGTGTATCGTTTGTTCATTGTTCAGCTTCTGTTGCAAGGCTCTGATACTCCCGCCACAGTCTGTCGTCTTTGGTCCGTGCATAACGTCTTAGTACACAGTCACATTTTTTGCACAGATGTGCCAGTTCAGCATCAACCCATGGGGGACTAATTTTCTTTTTCGGTATGAATTCTTTTAAGGGCACTATTTTATCTATAACGGCCATGAGGTTGACGCTGAGGCACTCTAGTTCACTATCAACACCTGTAGCAGAGTTATAAAGCGGCGACCAATCACAGGCAGCAAGGTGAGACAGGAGGTCGTCTTGCTGAATCAATTTAAAGTCCCTGTAGCTAAAGGAGTCAGCTACAGGGGATGCAGCAGTTTCGACGTTGATCTCAATTTCTATGATGCTATGGTGATTGGGAAAGGGCGCCGGCTGATTGCTGCTGCACATCATAACGTCATTGTCATCTGTTAGGATTACATCAATCCATATGTGAGAGTATGTGAGATGATGAGTCGCACCATGATCGACTATTAGAAGGTTAAGATCATCAGCTAATCGCCTAACGTATTTTGTATCGGCTGATGTTTTGAGTAGATTCGTATTCAGATCTCCCATTATAACTTTGTGACAAAATTCTTGCGTATGACAGGAAAGTTGCTCTATTAGATCAAAGCCCTGTAGAAACGGTACATGAGGTGGCCTATATATGAATTTAACGAAGACGGGGGGAAGGCTGCCCTGTTGAATACTGCAAGAGAGAGAGAAAGAAAGAGAGAGAGAGAGAGAGAGAGAGAGAGAGAAAATATGTAGTGGAGGAAGTCAAGCTTGGGCTGCAGACGAGTGAAGATGGAAGCGACGGGGAAATTTGCAGGCCTTTTGGGCAGCAAGGAAAATTTAGTTCAACTTCGGTTTTCGAGAGGCATTCGTCGCACATAGGGATTCATGATAGTTTCATATATATTGAGAGAAGCAGCAAGTCCGAAGAATCGAAGTATGAGGACTTAGCACCATTATTAGAAAATGGACAACATACAGCACTGATGAACGAGTGTGAAATAAATTAAGCCCGTTTCATCCAGTCAAGCAGAGTCAGAATTACCAACGGCGAGTGACTTTAACAGCAAAGTGCAAAGCGGATTTGATGTAATACACGACTACAATAAAACGCCCGGGTTTCGTGACCCACGAGGAACATCATCACCATTATCGGATACCCGAAACAACAACGTATTACCGTTACAGACTCCCGATCCGGCTCGAAAGACCATGTTAATTCGAAAAGGAAAGTACGCTGGTTTGGTAAAGCGAAGTAATGCGTTTCATCCTGGATTTGCTAGTTGAACTCGCCAGTAAGACTTTGTACACTAAGAACAGATCCTGTCTTATACGCGATGATCGGATAATAGCAGGGAAGTTTTTACTGAGCCATACAAATTTACACGCGTGCATACATGAGCCCAAAAATCTTGTTCACTAAGGAAAATAGTCGTAAACGATCGAACACAGTCAAAAAAATTGTAAATTAAAATTTTAATAACTTTTTGAAAAATAAAATAAATTGTCAAATAAATGTTTTGCGATTTATTTAAAAACAAATAAATGTTTAATTGTAAAAAAAGTTTATTTATGGAATTTTTGTTCTTTTAAAATCAAATAACTGATTCAAAAATCAACAACTTAAGGGGGCATGCATGGGTTTAACCCAAACAAGGACTTGTTTTACGAGTCCAGAAATCTTTTTATGATTAAAATCAATCATTCTGAAAATTTTTATGCTATCAAAGCACAATAATATCTTAAATTTTATCATTATAAAACCTCGAAATCTTGATCCTACACGTCACAATAAATCAATATTTTGAATACCATATTTATTAAAGGTACTTTATGCCTCACACGATTCTAGGTGAGATAATGAACGAACATCTTTTTCAACGGTTATTTGACTCCTTTTGACATATATTACAAAAAGAGTGGAGTATTTTTTCGTTAAAGGTTTTTTTATTATTTTTTTTCGGAGATCCAATCAATTTTTTGAAAATATTTGTTTAATATTACAAAGGGTTTCACTCGTTTTGTAATACATGTGAAAAGAAGCAGAATACCCGTCGAAAAAAATTCTTTGTTCATCATGTATTGAAAATAGTGATTTATTGTGACGTATACGATCAAGATTTTGAGGTTTTACAACAGTAAAATTTAAGATATTATTAAGTATTGATAGTATAAAGTTTTTTAGAACGATTTCTTTTAAACATAAAATGTTTTCTGGACTCGTAAAGAAATTCATTTTTTGGGTTTAACCCAGGCCTGCCCCCTTAAAGAAATAAATATTTGTCTGACTCCTATAAGACCAGATACAACAGTTTCATTTTTTTCCCAAAAAATTTATTATAAATAAACTAATTAACTAATCGGGTAATTAACTTAGCGGCGGTTGAAGGAAATAATGAAACTTTAAATGTACCAAATTTTCGCGAAATATCTCACTCTGCACATATATTAATCGATAACTATTTTATTTTTTGTTATGTTTTATTTGACAGTTCGCATGTAAACTAACAATCATAGCGATATTTAACAAAGGACTGCTTTTGAAGAAAACTTCATTTGCAACAAGTTTTGTTCATACTTTTTTCTCTAATACTAAAAACCAACGAGTTATTTTGAAAACACGATTTTTCTCACCTCTAATTACCCACTGAACAGGTAGCTCGAGTCATGCACAACTAGAGAGTTGTACATCTAGAATGTAATAGCTCAAACTACAGTTTCCTGCAATAATATAAATTCCATGTATTTTTGTACCGTAAATGTATAATTCTCCTGGACAATTGTGTGTTTGTAGTATTATCTTCGGCTCACGATACGCACTCGCTTTCGGCTCGTGCTCGTTCGTCTTCGACTCTTACTGCAAACTCACACAAGGGCAAAAAGGCTTACTTCTCCCCCTTGGTACACATATACGATTACAATAAAATGTAGAAGATGCAAAAATGAATCAAGTAATGACCTTGTTCTAATCGAGAGGTCATTTTTCGAGGTCAAATAATTAATTTATGTTGCAGATAAAAAATGTTTGTCTAGTTACAAGCAAATGTGACCTTCATTTGACCTTGAAAATTGACCTCCAGATTGAATCAAGGTCATTATCTGATTTTTCCCCTTCTTCTACATCTTTTCGATAGAACATATTTGTATTTCTGGCAGTATTTTGAGATATTCAGTAATCACATCGAAATGAAATAGCCATATGCATAAAATCTACTATATGGTGCACATTTAAATATAGTATATTATTCGACAAGTTCGTAAATGCGATCTTAGCCATTTTACACATGGGTAGCGATCGCCGCCCACGTGTCATAGACGAGCATGCGCAATCGCACGAGTATGTAAACCATACGCGCGAGTTACATGCGATATATTTTGATATAGTGTGCGTAAGAGAATGTTTTTTTACGCCCATTTTAAGAACGCGTAATGCAACTTTATGTAAACATAAGAAAATATTGTTTACAACTCAAGCATTGAATGTTGTGCTCCGAGTGGCAATCGCAAAACACATAAGGACCTCGCATTGTGCAATCACACCGCAGTGTGATTCGCTACAAGCATTCCGTTTTTGAATTTTTGATTAATAGGGCGAAGCTCTGCCCGGTAGTATTGCGAATTGGAACTTAGATTAATTCACGATCAAATATACGGGACTTAGATTAGTGTGCCACTTAAAAATCGAGACTTAGAATAGTTGTGGCTTGAACCTTGTTCGTTCGCCCCCTTATACTTATTGTCGCATATGGTGTTACGATAATATTTCTCGGCGTTGTATCAATTTGTAATTCGTAATTTGAACGAGATTTCAATTAAAAGTTTTCTCTTAATAAAGAGTTGTAGTTTTACGAAACAAATTTTTATTGTGTATGCATCTTCGACTTTTGGCCATCTCGTTCTTGCTACTGCTTGATTGCTGTCGCATCTCACAGAAGTTTTAAGCAAACGTTCTAAAGAAAAAATAAAGTGAGTACTATATCCGTGATATTCAATGTATCAGGGAATCGGGAACGATGATTCTAAGAGACAGATTGGTTAGTATTTTCTCGGACAATAAGTGGAATCGACGAGAACTAGAGAGACCAAATATCTTATTTACATTACGCACTTTCGATGAGCCGAGAAAAATCGAACGTAGAGGAAATGATGGACGTAGAGAGAGTCTTTTTCAGAAACTAGTCATGATATGAGCATCACGCTAAAACCATCACACTGGAATACATGCAAGTTTACTACGACGTAGTGCTTGGTGGGACAATGGGTGATGGATGGGTGCGGGGACGTAATAGAATACAATTAGGATGGGTAGAGAAAGTGGTGAGGGTAATGGTGGACGTGAAGGGGGTATTTTCAACAAAGAAATCATGACATGAGGGTCACGCTAAAACCATCACGCTGAAATACGCGCGAGTTTATTACGAGGTAGTGCTTGGAGGGTCAATAAAGATGTGAGAGATGGGTGTGGGAGCATAATAGGACAAAATTAGGATGGGTGGGAAAAGTGAGGGTAATGGAGGACGTGTAGGGGGTATTTTTCTTTATAGAATAATGAAAATAATGACATAAGCATTAAAACGATCATGTATAAATATGTGCGAGTTTACTACGCCGTAGTTCTTAGATGACCAATAGAGTGAGGGCGGGGAGTGTGGGGGCGCAAGGAAATAAAATTAGAATAGGTGGAGAAAGTAGGAGGGTTATGGGGGTCGCGGAATAGGAATTTTTAAAAATAAAATCATACATATATATATATGATTTTATTTTTAAAAATACCTATTCATGCAGAAATAAGTGCCTGTTTACTTAAACGTAGTGGTAGGAGGTGCAATGGGGGAGGTGATGGATGTTTGTGGATGCTTAAGGGGGGAAATAATAGTGGTGGAGAAAGTGGGGAAAAGTTTATATGAAGATATGAAAAAAAGGAACACAGATGACTAAGGAAACGTTGAACATCGTAGACCGAGGGGGAGGCAAGGCATGGCTATATAGCGCAAAAACTTCAAATGCATAATACATAATTGGTATAAGAATAAATGTTACAAACTTAATGGCTTCAATTTGCTTTGACGCTTTTCACAATTTATAGTTCAATGGCATAGAGTAATAGTTAACTCACGTACATTTAATTCGTGGATTGACGATTCATATTAAATATCAGGTACCGATCGATAGTAATAATACTAAGGTAATAATAACAGTAGTAGCATTTGCAGTTATACGTACGCCGATTTAGTGATAAATAACTAAAGTAACTAAATTTGACGGAATCCTTAAGTTCTAATCCTAAAGTGTGCTTATGAAACATTCTAAACCCTAACTCTAAACCATAACTCCTATTCTACTAATAACTACTAATTTTTTATTTTAATTTATTTATCTAACTTATGACCTAACTTATTTTTATTGGGACTGCTCGCAATTCCGTAGGTACTCATAAAAATCACTCTTAAAGGCCATTAGGGTCGACTTATCTTTGATACACTGAGGGATAGCACTCTACAGATACTATGAATGAGTTTCGACGAGTCGTGGTTTCAATATTTTGAATAAAAATACCTCTGACTAGAGGATTCTATAAATTTCGCAACCTAAACAGAATTTCTTTCTGTTTCGTGCTAAAATCCAGTCAAGTTGTGTAGGATAGGGCGTAATAGATGCATCGTGTCGCAGATTGAAGATAAAACAAATACTAGTATTGCAAAGGCGTTGTACTTTAAGGGCTAGGTATAGCGGGATACAATTATAGACTAAACAGACGTAGTCAATATACGGAAAAACAAGAGCTTGTACTAGTATCATCAGTGAACGCGTGAGTAAGGACGTGTAACCACTTTTTCAGCATATCGTTTAATGCTTAAGTTTAAATTGCAACTATATAATTTATATGGAGATTGTTGTAAAATTTTAGCGTACGCGTAGCGTGCCTGACATGCCTAGTACTATAAACAATGGTGGTGCATTTAGCCCTTGGTCTACCATGTTTTATTACAAAAACTCAATGTCTTATTGACAATAGAGCAATGTAGTAATGAAAATATATACCTCAAAAGTACCCTTAGCCGAAACTGTCCAATTTTTCACTTCTAGCGTGTATAGGACGTGTATACAAGACGTCAAAGATCAAAAGTGAGCCAAGAGACCACACTTTACGGTACTAGAAAACTGCTTGAAAAGATCCATCCAAATCCGAGATCTACATGACTGGTGTTCTCCTCAGTGAAAATTGAATGAAATTTCAATTTATTGGTATTGAATTCGCTATTTTAGAATTTGAATTTGTTACTACGGATTCGTAATGAGCGACATCGAAAATTCCTAAGCAATGAGTTTCGATAAAATTGCATTCAATTTAATTTTTTTGTCCGGCATATTTAAATTTAAAATTTTTGGCTATGGATTTGCAATCATCACTAATATTAATACTAATATAATGTAATGTTATTTCCGTAATTAAAATTGCATTTCGTAAGATTATATCATTATATAGATCTCTTAACTTAAACTTTGTATTATGTAACCAATTGATGAAAAATCGAGATTTGCAAATTTTTAACTTGGCGGCCATATTTTTCATGATGGCCATTGCTCACTCGAAGAAATGTTAACCGATTCGAATTCAGACTAGCCTACCACCTTTTATTGTAATTAATTTTATATGTTGACTTGATCAGCTAATTCGAAAATTTATGTGAATAAATTTATCGTTTAAGAACAGCCACAAAAAGTAAAAATTCAGCAGATATTTGAATGTATTGTACATTCGGAGAACGCAAAACGAATTTTTTCTACGAGAGACTCGTTATAATAGAAACTCCAAACTTTATATAATTATAATCATATATAATATGTGATTAATACTTGTAAATTTATCACTTTGACCGCGTATTATGAATAGTGCTTCTCGTTGATCGGGTAAAGTAAGAAATTTACAAACATTAATCACATTGGTCAACTGAGCCGGGCATTATTCAAACTGCTCGTGTAATCAAATTGTTCATAACATATATGGTATACATGAATGCGTGCGTATGCACAATTTTGGCAGTAATATGAAATTAATAATGGTTGGAATCATATTATTGTTATTATAGTGTTGTATATTTTCCTGTATTCAGATAGGGTGAAATCAACTCCAAATAAAAGATATGCACTCTTGGATATACCTAAGTATGATACTAAATGTACAACAAATCTTATCAAAACCATATAATAAGTAATTAATTGCATATAAAGTGGAGGATAGAGGAGCTTTGCTAAAAAGAATAATAATGGTTTTTGTGATGATAATTGAAGGGTTGGATGCAATCAGGCGACTAGCGCTCAAAAACGCGTAAAAGTATTGTCCAAGGAGTGAATTTTGAAATCGATCAAATTGAAATTTTAACAATTGATACAGGTAGGGAATTTAATTCGGCATCTTTTCGTATTAAATCAAAATTTTTATCTTCTTTTGTTTTCTAATTATTTAAGACAAAACGCAATTTTTAGTTTTTTAAAAAAAATAGAAGCATTTTAGAGTCATATAGGGTAACGGTCCGTATTAGTGAGCATGTCCTTATTAGTGTGCCCTTTTCTTAAATAAAGCGCATTAGCAACAACTTGGAAATGAATAAAAGGAATTATTTTTAATATAAAGATAATCAGGTTATCTTAATTTTAAAAATAATCCATTTTATTTATTTCAAGGTTGTTGTTTATACGCCCTATTTAAAAAAAGATACACTAATAGGGACAGGCTCACAAATACGGACCGTTACCCTAGTACATTCTTGAAAATATTACTGTCAACATCTACCATTGATACAATAAATCACAAAAATTGTTTTACAAAATATCAAATCGTAAAAACTGGCAGCAAGAAAAATGTTCGTTATATATCGAGGAAGTTTATTGGAAAGTTTCAAACCTTGATTAATAATGGTGAAAAAGTATGAACGATTTACAAATTGCATGCGACTTCGGCGGGCTCGATTCTCTAAACAATAAGGGATTTAATATTTGTATGCTTATTTTAATGTTTTTATATTTACGAATAAATAAATTAGTACTGAATTATTAATCTAAAATATAAAATAATTATTTATGTTATCATTTTTATTGAACAATGTGCTTTTAAAATAAGTAAAATTCTAAGCACACTTACAGAATAAGTAAATAAATATAAATAATTAAAATTTTATAGATCGAATTATTACATGATATCGCAGATTAGTAAAAAAGTATTAAACTGTTTGTTTGTATAACAAAACGTTGAAATAAACTAAATAGATAGAATAATACTCGATTGCGACAAGACGCGCCGGCTGTATCGACGGCGCCGAAGTCGCATGCAAGTTGTAAATCGTTCGTACTTTTTCACCATTACCAATCAAGGTTTAAAACTTTCCAATAAACTTTCTCGATATATAATGAACATTTTTCTGGCTGAAAGTTTTTACGACTCGAAATTTTGTAACAAAACTTATGTGATTCATTGTATCAATGGCAAATTTTGACAGTAATATTTAAAAAAAATTACTATAAGTCTCTCAAATGCTTAAATTTTGTTTTAAACGTCCCAGTATTTGAATATGTTTAAGATTATTATGTTAAAGTTTAATAAAAAAAATATTAAAACTATGCGAAGTTATAACGGGGAAAGAGAAAAATGTATTGAATTCTTTGTAATCTAAAAATTGCGTTTTGTATTAAATAATTAGAAAACAAAAGAAGATAAAAATTTTGTTTTAATACGAAAAGATACCCAACTAAATTCCCTACTTATATCAATTGTTAAAATTTGAATTTGATAGATTTTCAAAATTCACTCTTTGGACAATACTTTTACGTGTTTTCGAGCGCTAGTCCCCTGATTGCATCCGGCCCATTATTGTTCAAAATAACACGTTATACGTAATTAAAATTATATAAAACTGCGTTCATCCTTACAATGTTTATCAGATATTTTGTTGAAAATTAAATTATATATCAAACCTGACTGTATTATTATATTTAGTAAATATCGAATATTCGTTTCGGTCCCTCGGTGGATTCCATTGTTTGGTTACACAAACATTCGTTAATAATATTATTTTTCGATGTCTGTTCATGATGTTCAACATTTTAAACCAACCATTTAGATTTGTAAAAATTATGTATATATTATCCTTAAACATCTGGGATTGATTTTCTGTCGCAAAAACTATACTTAATATTTCAGTAATAATAATTACTTTACATATAAAAACAACAATTGATACTGTGAATAAATCATAAATTCCTTTTAACCAAGGTTGTGAGCTTAATGGCTTCCAAAGACCGCAAAGTTTTAAACAAAGAAAGGGTATTGGTAAAATATTATTATTTTTTATGTTATTCATTGCTTGACTAATCAAATTATAGTTTTATCTAACAACTGAACTTTCTTATCAATAAATTAAATTCTTCAATTACTTAAATGAGAACCAATGAATAATTCCAACTAAAACTAAATTTAAACATTATGCACATTAAATTTAATAATCTTGTCGATGAAAAACAATTTTTAAAAAATGTCTAGATTTTTTTGCATAAAAATATCACTTATATTTTTGTTGCATGAACCTACTACATTTATTTATTTGTATATATTATTACTTGTATTTATCAAATCTTATAATACACTGGATTGATGAAAACTGTTCGTGTAGACGTTTTTTTCTCTGTACGGACGTCCGTAGAATTAATATTTTAATAGCAACGTCGTTTTCTGTCATCATACTAAATACAGTTATCGACGCTATCGATTGATAAAAACTCCTGGCTTCTCTTCTCTTCTAACATCATTCTTGTATTAAAATATTAATGCGACAGCGTTGTTACCTGCCATCAAATTAATGATACGTGAATGCAGTTTGCTTATTTCCCATTTCTTAGTAAGAAGCGATCTTTCTATATGCAAAGCATTTTCTAAAGTGCATATATAGAAATTGTATTGAAATGTCAGAGCGATATTAGTTTAAAATTTTTATATTTCGAAATTTATAAAGCTCCTTTTTTAATCATTAAAAAGCTCACAACGAGAGTGTACGAAGTGCGGGTTGCGAATTTTGATGAGGCTTTGAGAGCTGTGTTCTGGTACCTAGAAATGAACCCCAGCACCAGCCGTTTAGCCTAATGAGCCCCTGTTATCGAAATATAGCCAATTGTGCCCCAATTACTCGTTTTTTAGTGAAAAAATGGTACCTCTACTTCAGATCATAACTCCGCAAATTTTTACTGAGAAAAAATAACCCAAAAGTAGGTAAAAGTAGAACGAAATACCTTTTATTTCTGCTTTATTTAGTGATAAAAAATACATGAAAAATTGAAGATTTTAATTAAATTTTAAATCGCTGATTTTTCATGCTATTGTCATTCTCTTTTTGATTGTTAATGATTTTGCAAGAGATTAATACTTTTATATGAAATAAAGCAGAAATAAAAGGTATTTCGTTCTGCTTTTACCTACTTTTGGATTATTTTTTCTGGGTAAAAACTTGCGAAGTTATGATCCGAAGTAGCGGTACCATTTTCTCACTAAAAAACGGGTATTTCGAGCATAATTGGCTATTTTTCGATAACAGGGGCTCGCTAGACAAAACGGCGGGTGATGGGTACATTTTTAGGCACCAGAAAACAGCTCTCAAGGCCTCATCAAAATTCGTGACCCGCCGTTCGTACATTCTCCTTGTCAGTATTATTAGGTTTCATTTTTTACACAAAAAGATGTATTTTATCTATTAATACGTAATATAATTTTTAAAATATTCTTATTAATAGGAAATGATTCTGTCTTCAATAACACGTGATCATATTTAAGATATTTACAATTTTCACAGTAAAAAATAGTTTAAGAAAACTGTTTTCAAAATTTCTCTGCTTTTTAAATTATTCTATTCCCGGCTTAATTATAATGGCCACTTTATTGACTTGAAAAGCGGGACGAAAGTTACTTATTATTCTCTCTTTTACTTTATTCCAGCATTTTGCAGTTACACTCGCTTTCTCTTTTTTTCAATTTTGAACTATTTCTTTCTCTTTTCATGGGTCCAACTTTTCAAATCAATAAAGTGGCCACAGTTAATTCAGAAATAAAGCTCTATATGCAACACGGGAATAAAACCGACTATTCTCTCGGGTGATTCGCTTATTCGCTTGCTTCGCTTGGGCAGTAAACCCACCCGCGGATAATCCTCGACTTTATTTCTTTGTTGCATAATGAACTATTAAATGTATCGTTATATATTAAAACAAATCTTCTAATCTTTACCAAAGAATCGGTATACCTACTTTTCCATTCGCGGAAAATTTGGGATATGACAGTATTGTGTTTATGGGTTTGTGGTTTACTTTCAGAAGGTATTATAAAAATGTCGAATACTCATGATGGTGTTATACTTAGATTTTGACATTACATTTTTTTTGTATTATACGTTAAATATTTTACGTTCATAACGATGATTGTGCATGAACTTCTACCTGACAACCTATATTCGAGTGCTTTACACAGTAGTTATTCAGGCATCTTCTCTAGTTAGTCTCCCGATGATATCGGAACTGGATTACCTGTAGTTGTTTCCAAGTCTTTAAAAGTCTAGTGACTATTCTCGTAAACCCTCGTAAAATATGAACTTGATAAGACCGAGATATTGGTTCGTATTATCAAAATGTTCATGTAAGGGGGTAAACGGGTGTCTACGGCTGAAGAAAAAGAGAAAAATGATTAGTGCTTAAGTGTAACATGGAATAAAAGTAATTAAAATAAAATCGAGTTTTGTACTTAAAAATATACTTTTAATGAAAGGTTTTATGCTTGTAAAGCATTGTATCATGTAACATAAACTAAGCAACTATTTTAACTTTACTAGATTAAAAAAATTATTTAACATTGAATAAAATCTTACTATTTTTACAGTAATTTGAAACATTCTTAGTTCTGTGCTAAAATATTTGTACATGTTAGTGATCACAGCCATGAAAAATTTTATTTTGAACAATATTATCGATGGACAAACTATATATGGGTCATCCCTTGCAGAGAAAACCTATGACAACTCATATTGGAGTAAAAGTGATGCATTGGGATTCGACCACTGCTAATTTGAATTAAGTGTAAAATGCAGGACCCTAATAAGCGGAAGGTTTCATTAAACGTATATTTTTAAGTACAAAACTTGTTTTTTTAATTACTTTGATTCCATGTCACACATGATTACCAATATTTTTCTTTTCTGCCGGTGTATAAACCATTTTACTTCCTTAATGTAGAAACCTGGTGCTTTTTGGCCAAAATATGAAAAAGAAATTTATTATATTTTCTTAATCTTTGTTACTGTAAGAACATTTTAAAACCTGACAGATGTAAAACTCGATGATTTGAAAAAGTTACGGGCAGTCAAGTTAGATAGCATACAAAATTTAAACTTTAAACGCGTTTTTCTCAATACTTATTTTTCTAACTTTAAAAATTGGTTGACGCAAGAGCTTTTAATGAATCTTTTTCATACTTTTAGGATAAGTTTTTTATGTTCTCTACAATAAAAGTTAGCATTTTTTATAACAATATTGTAACACAATTTATTGTGTCACTACTAAAGAATATAAATAAAGTTACATTTTTAAATAATTTAATTTTTATTATTTTTTTTATAGGATAAAAAAATTGTAACTGATAATTATACCAAGTTTGTTACATTGAATTAAGCATGTACAAATTATTTCAGACCATTTGATAAAAGCTGTATGCGCCAATCACTTTTGGAAAATAGCTTCAAATAAATGCAATAATGACACACTGTAAGGGTATGATAAGTTAAAACTATTTGAAAATTTGTACATAGCATCATATAATAATAGTAAATGTATTATCAAAATTTCATTAAGTTAAAATAAAATCAGAAGATTTTAATTTGTTCACCATAGTCATACCTTAAGGGAGTAAAAGGTTGTCTAAAAATGAAAATTACCAAAAATGTAAATAAGTCTATACTTTTTCTAAAAATAGCTCAAAAGTTCAATGTTATGCTTAATTGTATTATGTACATAATAAAGAAGTTAAAAAATCACCAAAAGGAAAAAAATTATCCAACCTAACCCATTTCTATTTACTGTCTTCATTGGTGCTCCCTACATTGACAAAATCACAGTTATCGTAGGATTTTTTTTCAAATTTTCTGTCTATTCACCTAAAAAAAATTTGTTTACATTCTTTATACATATATTCATTGTTGTGACTAAATAAAACCTTAAGTGTTTTAAGATTGATCCAAAAATAAAAACATTTTTAGTTGTAGAATCATTATTTTTATTCATTTTTACAAAATAAATTGAAAACAAATTTTATTTGTGGATCAATTTAAAAAATTTTTAGTTTGTTTTAATTACAGCAATGAATACATGTATAAAGAATGTAAAAACATTTTTTTTACCTCAAAAGTCTGAAAATTTGAAAATATATTGTAGGGTAAAATTGGTAAGATGACTGGGAAATAAATAAATGATACTTATTTATATTAAAGGAAATAAATAAGTGTATTAATAAATATCAACAAATGGGTCGTGGATTACGATTAAAAAATAGACCATATATTAGTACATGTACTTTACAAATAAACAGAGGAACGTTAACTCATACATACTACGCATACAAATCTTCTTTCTTCTTTTCTTCGACGATGAATAATAGTAGATTAACTTGATATTAATACCCAAAATTTAGAGTGATGTAGACAGCAGATCTGCGTTAACATGAATCCGTCCCTCGGATTCATGCGGTTTTATGAGGCAAAGAAATTATTCAGCTTCTGGGCTGATGAAGTAATTGAAGTGTAGAGGATTGCGAGCGAGCCAACGGCTCGCGCCGCGAGCGAGAAAAACGTACTTAGTCTTCACACTGTGGTGTGTCGCGATCGAGTCATTAGTTTCGGCAATTATTCATCTCTCGTCACATTTCTCCCACTTCTTCACTTTACTTCAAAGGTTTGTCGCTCAATTTTCTTTTTCTCTGAATCCTCTCTATATTCCATTACAATATCCTACGGCAACTATGATGTTGTTAATTTTGGGAGTCACCACGCGATGAAGACAATAGGTAGCAATGGGTTAGGTTGGATAATATTTTTATTTTGATGATTTTTCAACTTCCTTTTTATGTACACTCGACGTTGATTAATTCTCATTCGAATGATTTGAAAATTCCATCGTGTAACATGGATATGGTCAATAGTAGGTTAGGTCGGCGGAAGTCACGCTTTGGCGAGGAGTTTCGAATCTCATGAAACGTGAAGTCTCGATGGTGAAGAGAAAGCGAGACGAACAAACCCGAACAGAATCGAAAATTCAAAATTAAAATGCATAATAAAATTATATATTGAATAAATCTTATTTATACACAGTTGTGTATAAGTCGTTTTTAATTATTTAAGAAATAAGGGCTAGCTGCGCCCATGGTATACTTTGCCTCGGCGCTTTACTCGTGCACCTTGATTAAGACATCTATAATAACAAAAGGTATAAATAATTACATCAATAAATTCAATTTATCGAGGAGATTTTTTTATTTTATAAATTTTATATATTTAAAAACTTTGCGTAGTTATTGCGTTAAAAATTTTTTAGTCATCAGAGCCGAGCTTATTTATTGAATAATTATTAACGGGGGGCGGTAATTATTATTGTTGTTTGAGGGAATGAGGAGCCCGAGAATCGCGACCGAGGGGGAAAACACGAACACACACACACACACAGCACCGACCACGATAGCCGATCGTACAGCCGGAACAGCTGGCTGGAGCAATCACTAAGTAGACGACTGCATATACACACACAGATACTTTACCTATGACGACGACGACGACGACGACAACGACGCGGAAGACACCGCGACCGGTAGAACACAGCCTAGCAGAGGTACGCAGATGCCGGGGCTGGAACTGTTGGTGTGTACGTCGTGCTGTGGTAACGCACGGCATATAAACAGTCGCGCGCTATACGTACGACTCTTTCTCTCGCTTGCTCTCTCTCTCCCAAATAAATAATAGAGCATGGTGCGACTCATCACCTCGAGGGGTATCACACATGGATTGATGTCATTATGACAGATGACAACGACGTGGTGTTGAATGCCAGCAATCAGGCGGCGGGCGCCCTTTGCCAGTAATCATACACTTATAGATGTTGAGATAGATTTAAAATTAAACAATAGCCCCACCATCGACTCATTTAGTTATAGAGATTTTAAAACAATAAAACAGGAAGATCTTTTATCTTACTTGAGTAACTGTGACTGGGCGGCGTTTGATTGCTTGGACAACAACGACATGGACAATTTATTGGGACAGCTAAGCGTCTATCTCATGGGGGCAATAGATGAGATTGCCCCACTGAAGCAATTTACATAAAAAATTAAAGCAAATCCTTCATGGGTTGACGCTGATCTGGCTCACATAATAAAAAAACGTTACGCTGTACGCAGACGACTTAAACGCATACAAAGCGGTAATCTCTGGCAGAAGTACCAATCTCTCGCAGCCGAAGCAGAACAACGCATGAAAACCGCGCGGGAGACTTACATGTAGAATAAAATTTTTGAAGCCCTAGAAAATAAGAAGGATATTTGGAAAGAACAAAGGGCTTGGGGCTCCTGCCAAGGGCACTGGGAAGGGGGATGCATGGCTTCTCACTGGGTGAGCTGAACTCGCACTTTGCGGGGGTATCCATCTCCCAAAGTGAAAGTGACGTTGATTTGAGTAGCATCCTGCACTCGGCCAGCGATGACGGCTTTGTTTTCAAATACGTTACAGTGACGGTCGTAGTCCTGGCTGTTTTTCACTTCTCGTCGCAGGCTAGGGGTGAGGACGGTATTCCCCAAAGCGTCGTAGCCAAGGCTCTCCCGTATATAACTCATCATATAGCGAGGGTCTTCAACTCCTCTCTGTCTGGAGGTGTCTTCCCAGAGGCTTGGAGAGAGGCTCACTTGGTGCCTCTCAAAAAGGTTTCAGTGCCATCTTCTGTATCGGATCTAATAGCACTATTGAGTTTTCTCTCCAAGGTGCTGGAGAAGATAGTACACGACCAGATTACCGATTTCCTAAGATCCAAAAAGATCCTGGATCCTCTGCAAACCGGTTTTAGACAGCATCACAGCCCCCAGACAACACTACTAAAACTGACTGAGGACATACGAACTGGGATTAATGACAATAAGAAACTGATAACCATACTGCTACTGTTCGACTTTTGTAAGGCGTTTGACACTGTATCACCATCTAAATTACTTCGTAAGCTGATACGCATGGGTTTTTCCAGGATTGTTCTTCTGTGGATCAAATTATACATTTTCGGTCGTAGGCAAAAAGTCATAACTGACAACAATGGGGAATCTGATTGGCTAACCACCAATCTGGGTGTACCACAGGGTTCAGTTCTGGGGCCCTTGCTATTCAGTCTTTATATCAATGACTCACAAGATGTACTGACTGGTGGTGATGTTGAACACTGCTATACGCGGACGACTTTCAAACCTACACTCAAGTGACATGGCGAGATCTTCATATGGGTATCAGTCGCATGTCGGCTGTTGCACGGGCACTGTCGGAGTGGGCCGAAGCATCCGGACTGCGACTCAATGTCGGCAAAACAAAAGCGATCATTTGTGGCTCCGAGCACAACATCAATCAGCTGCAGGATCTTGGTTTGCCCGGCATTGAGTTTCAGGAAGGTGTACATCTGCCTTTCTCTGACTCTGTCACAAACCTTGGTGTTGTCATGAACTCTAAAAGTACGTGGAAACTGCAGGTTGATGTAGTTGGAAAAAAGGTAAATCGTGCTCTTTACAGCCCACGATTTTTTAGTTCATGCACCACCCAGGCGTTGAGAAAACAGCTTGCATGTGCGCTGGTAGTGCCACATTTAGATTATTGTTCCGTGGTTCACCTTGATGTGTCTGATGAGCTTAAGACGAAGTTACAGCGACTTAAAAATTCATGTGTGAGATACATATGTGGTGTTAGAAGGGACGAGCACATCACTCCTCACAGAAAATATCTTGGCTGACTTACCATAACGGAAAGAAGAGCGTACTTTGCGGGGTTATTGATGTATAAAGCAATAAATATGGGACAACCTCCGTATCTTGCGGCTCTCTTTGGTAAAAACACAGCCAGGACTTCCAGTAGGAGTGGTGTGAAAGAGCTCTCGGTTTCGGGATCACGGACTGATAAGGATCTCTACTCATTTAGAGCCCAAGGCTCGCGATTCTGGAACTCCCTCTCCGGGAGTGTGAGGTATCTGCCGTCCTTATGTAAATTTAAAACGGCATTAGGTAAGCACCTCAGGCGACCGAACGATGATTAATCTGACATTTTTTACGACAGAGGAATACATGGGTATTTATTTTTATTTATTTATTTATTTTTTTTTATTTTTTTATTTATTCACTCACTCACTCACTCACTCACTCATTCACACACTTTTTATTTATTTATTTATTTATTTATTTATTTATTTATTTATTTATTTATTTATTTATTTATTTATTTATTTATTTATTTATTTATTTATTTATTTATTTATTTATTTATTTATTTATTTATTTATTTATTTATTTATTTATTTATTTATTTATTTATTTATTTATTTATTTATTTATTTATTTATTTATTTATTTATTTATTTATTTATTTATTTATTTATTTATTTATTTATTTATTTATTTATTTATTTATTTATTTATTTATTTATTTATTTATTTATTTATTTATTTATTTATTTATTTATTTATTTATTTATTTATTTATTTATTTATTTATTTATTTATTTATTTATTTATTTATTTATTTATTTATTTATTTATTTATTTATTTATTTATTTATTTATTTATTTATTTATTTATTTATTTATTTATTTATTTATTTATTTATTTATTTATTTATTTATTTATTTATTTATTTATTTATTTATTTTTTTTTTTTTTTTTTTTTTTTTATAGTAGTTCATTGTAGTTTATCTGTTTTCCCGTGTTTTATGTCTCAGTCGTGAAATATGTCGTAATAATGTATAAATTATAAAGAGTATAAATTAATAAAGAGTGAATGAATTTATCTGCGTGTGTGATGAGTGTACGTATCTCCTTAATTGTAATTGTTTTTAGATTGTGACGTGATGGATGTACGGGTATGCGTACAGAATGAATGAATCTCCAGAAATTGTTATGAAACTGTGATAAGACGCAATAACATAGCAGTTGAATAATAATAAAATGAAATGAAATAAAAGGTAGATATGTAGATAACTAAACAATATATAAGCAGTAGATTATGCGTCGAATACAAATTGTGTGTACGTATTGTGCTAGAAGGCACTAGAAACAGCTGAAACGCTAGTATGCCAGAAAGCACCTGAACATTAGGACATCTTAAAATTAGGCGCAAGGTTTACATAATAAATTAACTATATTTGAATTCATTAATATTCTCAAACTAAAACTAAAGTCGAGGTGTAGGCAGTTCGTCGTGGGTATCTTGTTTATGTAGGTGAGTTAGGAGAAGGGATTTGAACGTTTGTACTGATGTGTTTTGGTGAGGTGCGGAGGTTATGGATTCAGGAAGGGTGTTCCAAAAACGGGATGCGGCAACTTTAAAAAAATTTGCTTGAAGGGATGTATTAGGTTTATCGCAATACAGATGATGCCCGGTGCCCAGTCGTTCGGAACTGCAAACACCTATCCTGGTCTTAAAAACTAAATTTTCTCTGAGATATGTTGGTTCGTCTGACTTCAGAACTGCAAACGCTAAAGAACCCAAGAAGTACTCACGACGAGCATTAACCGTGAGCCACCCTAATCGCTTATGATACGTACCAGGAATGAGACCGCTTTCTGGCAAATGTGAGAGACCTGTTTCTCCCAGTTAAGATTAGGTGTAATCCAAATACCTACGTTCTTTACTTCGTTCACAAATGGTATGTGAGTCCCATTTATTATAATAGGGGGCAATGCTTAAAGATCTATGAGACCAAGATTTCGAGCGCTCCATAGGAGTATTGCTTTGGTCTTAGCAAGATTGAGTGCTAAGCCATTTACAGCAGTCCAGTTTGAGATAGCCGTGGCGTCTGTCATGATTTTATGGACGCAGTCAACTAGTTCATCTTTGTTACGCGACGGTAAATTTGGGTATTGTCAGCATATACCATGTACTGCGAGTATCTGAGAACAGAAGGAAGGTCGTTGATGATAACAGCAGAGGTCCAAGTACTGAGCCTTGAGGAACTCCGACAAATATTGAAATCCAATCAAAAATTTTGCCACCCTGATCAACAACCGCCTGACATCTATCTGCAAGGTATGAGAGGAACCAGGCAATGGTGTGATTACAGACTTTGTATGAGCGAAGCTTATGAATGAGAATATGGTGTGGTATCCTATCAAATGCCTTGGAAAAATCAAACAATATCAAGATAGTGAATTCAGAGTCGTCCATCCCGGCTCGAACGTAATCTAGAACACCAAGCAAGGCAGTCTGAGTACTGTGTCCAGCGCGGAAACCAGCCTGCCTGGGATTCATGAGCTTATTTGATTCAAGGTGATCGATAAGTTGCATGGATAGAACTTTCTCGAAAATCTTAGAGCACTCCGATAACCTAGCAATAAGTCGTAGGTCAGATACGTTAGAAAGGGTGATGACCTTTGGAATAGGAGTTATTAATGTTTCTTTCCAAAACATCGGGTAGGAAGCACGTGAGATAGATGAATTAATATATGTTTGATACTGATACCATCAAGGCTAAACGTCTTTGACTTGGCGGCCATAATAGCTGTCTGGACATCACTTGAATTTATTTCTTTAAATGTGAAAGAGAGTATGAGCTAATTTGTAAGTTTGATAATGATAATGGAGATTGAGACCGAAGTTCATTTACTATTTCAGTAAAGTATTGATTGATTTGATTATGAGATAAAAGTGAGAATGGAGATAGTGAGTGGGAAGGGACTATGCCCAGTCGATCGAGAGCGCTCCAGAGGCGACCCGAGCGTTGTACATTCTGAATTTCATTCGCATAGTATGCGCTTTTCGTGCTATGCAGTGATTTAACTATACGTGTACGCAGTGTTCGGTATTCAGTCATCAAATAGCGTGATGCTGTATCTCGAGCTCTTGTATATAAGTTATCACGCTGTTTAATCATAGATCTTATGTTAAAATTAACCCATGGCTTAGAACGACTAGTTATATGGACAGTTCGGATGGGTGCATGTTTGTCAAGACAGTACGTTACAGTGGTATTGAACTTATCAACTAACGCGTTAGAATCTTTGATATCCGAGACATTACTAATTGCAGAAGCTAAGTCGTGCAAGTAGCGTGTCTTATTAAGCTTATTTAGGTTACGACTTACAATGCTACGTACTGCACGTGGTGGTCTACTAAACTTAAAGGTGAGATTAATACGATCGTGGCCTACGATGAAAGGAGTCTCGGATTTATGGTAGCTGATGACAGATGAAATCGAATATACAATATAAAGATCCAGCCACGTGTGTGCTTCGACATGATTGTTGATGGTGTGATGCGTTGGGTCGGATGGGACTAGATGAAGTGAGTTTTGGTGGATGATATTTCGCATAAAATCAGATTCAAACGATTGAGTGGCCATATTACAGTTAAAATCTTTGGTTAACAAACTTGGGTGCTCGGTAGACTACTGAAAATAATAATTAAATGTTACCGTGGGATATTTCAATTATTATGTATTCCGATTTCTTATCATATATCAGAGCAGATTTTGCAAGAATTTTAAATCTAAGAGTATTATAAACGTAAATAGCGACGACACCACCCTCCTTTCCCATTCTGTCATTTCTTATAAGAGTATAATTTTCAACAGTTACTCGTTTGTCTTTATCTGGTTCTGTAAGCTTAGATTCAGTGACCGCAATAACGTGTTTTGGGTTTAGATGCATAAATGCTTCAATTTCTTCAAAATGAGTAATCAGTCTATTTACGTTAAAATGTGTTATATTTATAAATGACAGGCGAGGAGAAGGTGTGAGATCGCCATTACGTGTGCTTCCCTAGCATGTTGCATTTCATTTTTTAGGAAGTTGATCGAGACCGTTATCATTATGGATAGGTATTGAAGGAGAGTTAAGATCCATACGTACATGAACAACGATATCAATCACCCTGAGCCGCAAATAACCCAATTCATCCGACTTTGTAATTGCTTTCCGCAAACGCAAATAGATACGTTTAGGATACAGGGGCCGTACGGAGATAGACGAAGTTGATCCGTCTGCAAAGACCTCGTTTGCAATAAGTGCAAGTCTATGAATACGTGCGTCTACTACATGATCTCGAATCGTAGACGACTTAAAGAGAAGGATTATAGAACCATGAGTACGCGGAGTTTCGTCGTTAATCGTGTGCTGGGCACCTTCCCAATCTTCTTCCATATTGATGAGATCAGCGACAGGGTTGCTTGTCCTGGACGTGGTAGCGGTTGGACGTTTCGATGTAGGCGGTCGTGGAAATGGTTTGACTGATAGTACCCTCGTTACAACTGCAAGTGGAGCGATGCAATGGTCAATTGGTATTCCAGAAATAATCAATTCAGCTGTGTCTCTATAAGCGTTGAGAGGTGGGACCATAGTTGTTGATAAAGTTGCTAATTTGTTATTCAGTGAGGCTATCTGTGTGGTGTGGGTTCCATGTGTATTGTTTAATTTCAGCAGTTCTGTGTCGCGTGTATCTAGCCGTTGTTGAATAACCGTAAGGTCATTAATCCGTTGTTCGAGTGATGAAATAACGCTTTGTTGCTGATTACGAAAAGCCTCGAGTTCTTGTGTTTGTTGGAGCTTAAAAGCTGCAAAATTCTGGCTTTGCTGTTCTTTTAATTGTGAGACTTCTGTAGAGAGCACAGTGAATTACTTCATAAGTTTTATACTCAATTGTTCTATAAGAGTAGCAGTGCTCGGCACGTCATTCTGATTATTTAATGGAGTATTATTGCCGCTTTTAGTGGTAGTAAAAGTCTGCACTAATTCCGAAGATATAGGCGGCTTGCTCACCGCAACCATACATGAATGCAGGTACGCCGGACTGTGCTGTAGCAGCCGCCTGAGCGCCGGTCTGTGCTGTGGCAGTCGTCTGAGCGCCCCCAGCTGCCGCTGTTGGCTGTATGCTGCGAGACTGTAGAGACGCGGCAGGCGACAGCTCAGGGGAGAGGTAGCAGCCGCCTCCCCGCAAATCGCCTGAAGCTGCCGGTCTACCATAGCGCTGGCGCCCATTAATAGTTAAATTCGGTAAAGTGCAGAGCAACATTGAAAGGTTCAAATGCCTAATTAACAAAGTAATTAAAGAGGCAGGCGTAACAAAATCCTATGTTACATGGTAATACATGCACTGAAAAAAATAAGAAGCAATATCAGTTTTGTAAACCCAAGTAGTATCTACTTTTTAGGTGCCAAGCTACTTTTGGTCAATAGTTCGGTAGCTTCTACTTTGCTCCAAGTAGATTCTACTTTCTGTGCGAGAACAAGCAGTAATCATTCGACGCACCCAAGCAGACGTTGCTTGACTCTGCAAGTTCTTAGCTGCAACTTGAGTACCTCTACTTGACCGACAACTGCAGTTATTGCTTGATTATGGAGTTGATATAACCTATTATTTTTTTCAGTGTGGGCTAGTCCCGAGATGACGTGAGATGATCTACATCCGGCGGCCGAAGTTCATACATGACGGAATAGATGCCGATCGTACAAAAGGTCTTACTGCGAATTAATAACATCAAAAACAATACCAATATCGGAGGTATATGTATTTCCGGGAATAATCAAAGCCGATGCACATGCGAATGTGCTTGTGCGGATTCGCGGTCTCTCATTCTTACTGGGTGCGTTTGATTTAGAGTACGATGTGCGCACGTACGGTCATTCTTCCCAGGTTGGTATATATATATATATACTAGAGGGCTACGCCCCCAATTCGCTTCGGGCGCTAACCCAATCCGATTGTATACCACCCAAAAAATAATATATTAATGTTTTATAATGAAACGTTTGTTCGTTATGTAATCAAAAATTTTATTTTGATTTTCATTAGGTTTATTTTTCTGCTCATGAGATAAGTCTCTTTTTTTTCATAAATAATTCCTTTTCTTCTATTGATTTTTCAATTTCCTTCTGGTTAAGGAAAATCAATATCAGCACATGACAAATTTTCTAAATTTAAAATTTTGTTTATTTCTTTTAATGCCCGGTATTCAATTGGATTATGTATGAATAGGTTTAATTAGTTTGGACTAATCAAATTTTTTCTATTTGGGATTTGAAAAACTCAGGCATATTCTCGAAGTATTTTGCAATACAAAATGTAGTTATATTTTTTACGTAAGTTACTTTTGATTCTTTATAACTGAGCACATCCCTGTGGACGTATGTGTGTCTGTATGAGAGAAAGTATGTGTGTGTGAGCGTGTGTGCGCGTGTGTGTGTGTGATCGCGCGTACGTGCATATATATATATATATATATGTGTGTGTGTATGCTTGTGCAGGATGTTGGTTCAAAATTTTCTCTTTTAATTTTTTCAATATCATAATTTAAAGTACTGGAAAATATAGAAAAAATTAAAATCCAGTTACCGTTATCTTCTTAGACAATTTTAACAGATATTTATTTACACCTTATCCTACTAAAACTCGTTTTTTAAAATCGAAGAAGCCACCTTTAAACGATGTCAAACTGCATTTGTCGAAATTGAAAACAGATAATTTTTTATTTTCCATTTTTTACGAGGGTTACTTGAAAATACTTGCGTGGCCTGCGCGTGAGTGCGCGTTCGTCTAGATATATACTATACACCTAGTGTGATCAGCTGTAATTATTGGCCGGGTTATTGATGGCCGACTTTCCAGATCAACCTGCAATATGTTTCTTTCTGTCGTGCATACCTAGTGTAGTGAGATACTGTGCTCGTATAAAGTATTTTCAAGCTGATGCGAATGCAGCGCGCATCGTCAAAAACGTGGAAAACATTTGACTTGTAACTTGATGCGATTACTTCTTATATAAAGCGCACTATTTTTTAACATGAATTAGCAAATCAGATTTTCACTAAAAAATTTTAACAAGGTAAAGAAATTTTTTTAACGTGTAAAAATTGTCGGATTTTTGTAATGTGAATGTTGAACATTTTTTTAAAGATTAGGGTATTCGAAAGTTTTATTCGACGAAGTTTTATTCATACAGCACTCACACACACATGCACACACTAACATACACATACATACATATATATAAAACCACAGACACAAACAGTGACACACAAACACTTACATGCACACACATTCACACACGCTCATCTAACAATGCTCACACTTATATATATATACGCACTCACACATATATAGTTTTTATTTATATATTTCTTTTTAATTCTCGCCTGAGAAATCATATGTGAAAACAGATGAGAAATCAGCAATGACTATCGGTCATAATTTCATATGTTTTTTCATCTGATTTCTCATGTGAGATCACACATAGGATATCACGAGTTAATTTTCAGTATGTATGTGTAGGGTACGGATGTCTGTATGCACAAAGTTACTACTGCGTATGCCTGTTAGATATTTGATGTGTTTTTTTATTTTGATTGCTTGTATTTCTGGTTCGTCGTGGTCTTTTTTTTGTTGTTGTATTTCTTAATTAATGTCATTTATCGACTGTGGATAGGTGAGGTATGAATGAATGAATGAATACAGCAGAGGAGGAATAAAATTTCGCGCGCTGATCACAAAATCTCACTTTCTCCTGTTCAGCTCTGTACATTACCTAAACTGCACCATCAAAATATATTGATGACTTTTCAATAAAGCAAATAAAAGGCAATGAAGAAAATATATTCTAACATTTGTGTTAGATAAATTTCATGGGAATGATTCACTAGGTTTGGAGAAGCTAAGTGCCAATTAATTAGCAGCGATTTTTTATTCGTTTATGAACTAATAAAGACACCTGAATCTTAAAACTAAACTATATCGATGATTTAATACTAATTAAGCCACTTTGAATCTCAGGTATACCACATTGTCCCACCATCCCCTATAACTATAAACGCCAAACCTAAAACCTTAAATCCAACTACCCCAAATTAAGCAATTTGCAATTTAAAAAATATAAATAATTTAAACATTAATCCTAAGCCCTAAACCTTGAACCCCAAGCTAAGCATTTTAACTTTAAAAATATACATTTTAAGTAGTCAACATAAATAATTAATTAATTATAATTTAAATACAAAATTATATGCTTCTGTAAGAATATTTATTAGCAATTAATCAGCAAAATTATATTTAACCTTATATGTGATGTTTTTGTCTTGCATTATCATAGGAATAACAAATTAAAATTTTTAATAGGCATTTCATAGTTTCATATTGCTATGTACAATATATACATACACCATTTGAATTTATTAATTTGAATTTTCCCTCTAGTACGCTTGCACGATGCGTTTGCGTATTGGCGCTACGGTGCAGACCTTTTAAAAAACAAGCTATAAGTAGTAGATTCGTTCGCTAGATTTTACCGCAGCATTATATCGCGTTATATCTCGTCAAGTCGTAGAGCAGCAGAATATTGCAATATATCTCATTGGCGTGACGGCGATGCATATGAAAGTTCTAGTGTAATCTATTTGTTTCATTTTAATAATGTAAACTATATACGAATATTTGTTATGTATTAATTTTACGAAAATGAAGTAACAGCCGCGACAATACTCAAAGTAGTGCACAGAAAAGACTCAAAGCGGTAGAAGAAAAGAAAGAGATATCGCAATTGCCAAAAAATCTATTTTCTTTAAACCGAAAAATGAAGATAATGACTGCTATATATATATATACGCCGCCGGGTTGACGCGCGTGTGTAATTAGACATTCATATTGCCCGCGCCTCGCGGGCAGGGCGACAATCAGGAAGCGGATCAATCATCAGTAACGACTTATCACCTCGCTATCGTAGCCTTGATTTTCGCAGACTAGGAAACTAAAGGCCAATGAGGATCGGCGTAACAAAAGGAGCAACAAGTGTGTGTGGGGTGAATTTAGACGAGAAGAAGGCCGAAATTTGGAAGAGATTTCCGGTCTCATGGAAAATCGCCATTGACTGTCCGACCGTCGTAGCATCCAGTAGAAGCTTAGCATTTTTTTTATAGTCAACTGCAAAATCGAGTATTAACGGGAAATAGGAGTTATTGTTGGTAAAAATAGGAGTTATTGTTGGTAAAAATAGGAGTTATTGTTGGTAAAAATAGGAGTTATTGTTGGTAAAAATAGGAGTTATTGTTGGTAAAAATAGGAGTTATTGTTGGTAAAAATAGGAGTTATTGTTGGTAAAAATAGGAGTTATTGTTGGTAAAAATAGGAGTTATTGTTGGTAAAAATAGGAGTTATTGTTGGTAAAAATAGGAGTTATTGTTGGTAAAAATAGGAGTTATTGTTGGTAAAAATAGGAGTTATTGTTGGTAAAAATAGGAGTTATTGTTGGTAAAAATAGGAGTTATTGTTGGTAAAAATAGGAGTTATTGTTGGTAAAAATAGGAGTTATTGTTGGTAAAAATAGGAGTTATTGTTGGTAAAAATAGGAGTTATTGTTGGTAAAAATAGGAGTTATTGTTGGTAAAAATAGGAGTTATTGTTGGTAAAAATAGGAGTTATTGTTGGTAAAAATAGGAGTTATTGTTGGAAAAAATAGGAATTATTAAAGTTTGTGGGGTTGTTGATAGTTGAGTACATTACAATTTGCGACCGGGGATACTCGGCATTTTTGACGACCACGAAGTAGCAGCTCCACGTCTTCCTGTTGCGATTATCACCAGGACATTTGTAACTGCGGTGAGTGGACTGAAATTATTGTCGAGCGACCCTCGGCAACACGAGGAGTCGTTAACCATTAATTTATTAAATTATATATTTATTAATTTATATATATATATATATATATATATATATATATATATATATATATATATATATATATATATATATATAGATGTACGGGTAATGTGTGTTGGTGGTGTGACACCAAAGTAAATTCAGTGCACGGGGGAGAATTTATTAGCGTTAGTGATATACAAATACGGGGGTTATAGAGTTCAAAATTATATTTGTGCAAATCGGAAAAATTCTCGCGTCACCGATAAATAAATATTGAGTACAGGTTAAATTGAAGAGGAAAATATTGGCCAGTTAATAGATCCGAAAAACATGGCGATTCGACCGCAAAGCAACGCGCGCGCGGGCTCGCGTAGCCATATTGAATAGCGATAAATTTGTAAAGTCATTTGTAAATTAGAGACCAGATTTGAGAATTGGAAAATAAAGCCTAGGTGCTCAAATTAACAACCAGTAGTGTATTTATTTGTAAACAATTATTTATTCTGATCTTGCCTCACGGAACCTCCTCGGGGATAAGGCTCATGCGAGACTAGCCGCGCTTTATCTGGCGCCCATTAATAGTTAAATTCGGTAAATTGCAGAGCAACATTCAGTTCCTGAAAAACGTAAATTAATGCATAAAAGTGAAAAAATGACATTAAATGACAAAAAGATCTTTACGTAAAGCTTGTTTCTTATTGAAAACAAATTAATATCATGATAAAAATATTTTTAAATGATGAGTTAATAATTCAACTGACTTTAGAAACAAAAAAATTATTTGGAATTTTGGTCGAAAATCACTACAGAGCCACCTTAAATCTGTAGATCATTATTTAATAAACTCTCTCTCTCTCTCTATCCCTCTCTCTCTCTCTCTCCCTCTCTCACCCTCTCTCTCTATGAAATAGAAAATAAATCCACCATGGGTTGATGTTGAACTGACAGATTTATACAAAAAACGTGACTCTGTACAAAGACGCTATGCGCGGACCAAAGACGACATACTGTGGCGGGAGTATCAGAGCCTTGCAGCAGAAGCTGAATTACGAACTAAGGAAACAAGAGAAAGCTTTTTGTAAAATAAAATTTTCGAAGCTATTGATAATTAGAAAGTCATCTGGAAAGAGCTCAAGGCTCTGGGCCTTCTGCCAAAGACAAGAGAGGAGCTTTATAGTTTCTCGCCGGAAGAGCTCAATGCCCACTTTGCAGGGGTGTCGATCTCATAAAGTGAAAGTGATGAAGAACTTGACAACGTCTTGACCACTGTCAGTGATGACAGCTTTGTTTTCCGAGAAGTCAGCTTCTCGGACGTGGTCCTGGCTGTTGCCCATTTCTCGTCTCAGGCTAGAGGAGAAGACGGCATCCCCCAAAGTATAGTGGCCAAGGCTCTTCCGTTTGTGGGAGATCACATTGTTAAAATCTTTAACTCCTCTCTGTCCAGTGGCATTTTTCCGGGAACTTGGATGGGAGCTCAATTGGTGCCTTTGAAGAAGAAGCCTATCCCATCTACGGTGTCAGATTTTCGACCAATTGCTCCGCTGAGTTTTCTTTCCAAAGTCCTGGAAAAAATAGTACACGACCAAATAACTGACTTTTTACGGGAAAACAACACTTTGGACCCGATGCAGACTGGTTTTCGACAGCATCACAGTACACAGACAGCACTACTAAAACTGACAGAAGGTATAAGATCAGGCATTAACAACAAAAAAAAAACTGTTGACTATTCTGTTGATGTTTGATTTTAGTAAAGCATTCGACACCATTTCACACACTAAACTGCTGCGAAAGCTGATGCGCATGGGTTTCTCCAGGAGTGTTCTCCTGTGGCTTAAGTCATATATAATGGGGATACGATAGAAAGTCGTCACTAATACAAAAGAGGATTCAGGTTGGCTAACCACCAATCTTGGCGTCCCACAGGGCTCAGTCCTGGGACTCTTGCTTTTCAGCCTTTACATAAACGACCTACAAGACGCACTTAACTTAGATGGTGTTGAACACATACTATACGCTGACGACCTGCAAACCTACACTCAAGTGACCCTGGAAGGTCTTTGTGATGGTATCGGTCTCATGTCGGCTGTAGCACGAGCAGTGTCGAATTGGGCATCGTCAGCAGGCCTGCGCCTCAATGTCGGCAAGACAAAGGTGATTATCTTTGGATCTGATCACAACATCAAACAGGTTCAGAGCCTTGACTTGCAAGGCATTTAGATACAGACTGGCGTACACTTTCCTTTGTCGATACAGTTACCAACCTCGGCGTGGTGATGGATGGAAGGTTGACATGGAAGCCGCAATTGAATGCGATCAGTAAGAAAGTTAATAGAGTTCTGTATAGTCTGAAATTATTCCATTCTTGCACCACGGAGATACTACGGAAGTAGCTGGCATGTGCACTGGTACTACCTTACTTAGACTACTGCTCAGTGGTTCTTCTTGACGTGTCAGGGGAGCTTCAGATACGATTACAACGTTTACAGAATTCATGTGTGAGATACATATGTGGTGTTAGGCGTGATCAGCATATCACCTCCTATAGCGAAAGACTGGACTGGCTGGATCTGAAGGTGAGGAGGGAGTATTTTATGGGGCTGTTGCTTTACAAAGCGGTTGTCATGCGGCAGCCACCATATCTTACTACCCTTTTTGAAAAAAACCAGGCCAGGACTTCAGGTAGGGGTGGTACGAAGGAGCTGTCGGTTCCGGGGTCGCGCACCGATAAGGGCCTTTACTTGTTCAAGGTGCGCACCTCTGGAATTCGCTCCCAAGTAGTGTGAGGTTCCTGCCATCTTTTTGTATGGCAAATTACATGGTGACAATTACATGGTGACGGGAATACACAGAAGTGAACTTTTCGAATATTGATAAATAAATTATTTTCGTTCATTTCTGTGTAGTCCTAATCTATCTCTGGTATTTATTTAGGTTATTTATTTATTTAAATTATTTATTTCTTTAATTTATTTATTTATTTAAATTATTTATTTATTTATTTAAATTATTTATTTATTTATTTATTTATTTAATTTATTTATTTATTTATTTAATTTATTAATTTATTTATTTATTTATTTATTTATTTATTTATTTATTTAATTTATTTATTTATTTAATTAATTAATTAATTTATTTATTTATTCATTTATTTATTTATTTAATTTATTTATTTATTTATTTATTTATTTATTTATTTATTTAATTTATTTATTTATTTATTTATTTATTTATTTATTTATTTATTTATTTATTTATTTATTTATTTATTTATTTATTTATTTATTTATTTATTTATTTATTTATTTATTTATTTATTTATTTATTTATTTATTTATTTATTTATTTATTTATTTATTTATTTATTTATTTATTTATTTATTTATTTATTTATTTATTTATTTATTTATTTATTTATTTATTTATTTATTTATTTATTTAATTTATTTATTTAATTTATTTATTTATCTAACTTATTTATTTATTTGATTTAGTTATTTATTTAATTTATTTATTTATTTGATTTAGTTATTTATTTAATTTATTTATTTACTTAATTTATTTATTTAATTTATTTATTTACTTAATTTATTTACTTAATTTATTTATTTAATTTATTTTACGTGTTAAGTGTTAAGTATGAATGTATTTATTAGCGTGAATTGTTAGAGTGTCATATGAATGAGTGTGTTTTTATTCTTTGACGTGATAGATCTACGTACAATTTTGGTAAAGTGTGTGTATGTATTCCTTATATTTTTATCGTATTTTTTTGTCTTTATTATATTTATTTTATTATGTATTGACGAAGCGTATTCTGTGATGTACCATTTGACTATGACTAGTTCATTATATTTAGATTTTATAAACTGCCGAACTGTTACAACGAATAATGTTATTTCTCTCTCTCTCTCTCTCTCTCTCTCTCTCTCTCTCTCTCTCTTTATTTATTTATTAAATATGTTTAGTGTTAGGTGTGAATGTATTTATTAGCGTGATTGTTAAAGTGTCATGAATGAGTGTGTTTTAAATTTTGACGTGATAGTATACGCAAAAATTTAGCAAAGTATGTGTATGTATTCTTTATTTTTATATGTTATCTCTATTGTATTTATTTTTTTTTTATTCTATGTATTATTTTATGACGAAGCGTGTTTCTGTGATATCTGACTGTGACTAGTTCATTACATTTAAATTTTATAAACTGACGAACTGATAAAGCGAATTATTATTTTAATAAGAAATGCAATATGTGAAAGTTAAGATAACAAATATATTAAATCGACTGATATTTTAATTATAACTACATGCACATGAAATTGTAAGATTTTGTCTTTTGGTGAATAAAAAGTATATCTCTCTCTCTCTCTCTCTCTCTCTCTCTCTCTCTCTATCACCGGCATTCCTGCGTCACACGGACTCACACTACCAGGAGTTATACATCGCGTTTTGGCAACAATAGGTTTTAATGGATTAATTAATTATGTATTAGAAATACGCGAGTGGTCTAAAAAAAAGAAGCAGACAGACATACTGCGAATGTCGCTCAGTCAGCTAATCCCGGACAATACAGTTACCGTGCCGCCTACGCTAGCCTTGGTTGTAAAATTCATGTTTTCGACTATCCGCGACGCTGTACTCCGTAAGGCAAGCTTACTCGACAATTTTGTAGCGCAGACAATTTTTGGTGCTGGAGGAAATGGAAAAATTTATATTAATAATTTGTTACCAATGTCCGTTTATATAATATGGCGCAAAGCCCTTGTAGCTCAAAAGCGATTAAAGTATGCGCGTCCAGTGATAAAGAATATGATTATTTGTATACGAGAACTACGTGATTCTCCCCTTATACCGATTCATTCAGAGGACGAACTCGCCGCTTTACCGCCTATATGTCCAAGGCCATTAGAAGAATGACGTTCTGCAGCTCAGAAGGCTCAACCTCAACCCACCGATTCGTTAGTTATAGGACATATTAATGTTAATAGATTAGCACGGCGCGCTCCGATCAAGTTTAAATAAAAAGATCTTGCACCTCGCGAGTTTTTTTATAAATCATTCCTTGGATATCTTCCGATGATTTTAAGCCTAAAATGAAAATAATCCCTAGAGGGATTTTCAAATAAACTCGATATTTGATCATTTTCGTAGGTTATCGTGACTATTTTCTATATTACATCTTGTATTTAGATTTCTTAGGTTTTAAAAATATATTTCAACATCAGAAATAAGTTCATAAATGCTCAATAGGTATTATAAATTTTAAATTCATAAAAATTTTCAAAACCGTATTCGAATTTTCAAACTTTGCGATCATTTTATTACATTAAAAAAATATCTTTATTATGTACAATAATTAAAATGAATGTCAACTATTATATTCACATAAAGCAGTGGGAGAAATTAAAAACTTTATATTTCTGCCACACAGATTTGAAATCAGCATGGACATATTCCATAGCCTGTTCACTATAAAATCCAAGTCCCGTCTGAACTTCTTCGCAAAAGTCAGGCACATGGAAAAATACTGCATGAATTTTGGGCGTTATTGGTACATTTAAATGTAAATAACTTTGCTTGAAGGCATTAATCTTATCTTTGAAAGATGGGTCAAGATTTTTTCCAAAGCAGGCATGTACAACATTTTTGAAGTGCTCAAAAGCATTTACATATTTCAAACATCCCAAATTGTGATTTCGTGAACGCAGGAAATCAAGTTTGTCTAATAATATCTTGCACAAATTGCCATTAAAACTTGTATTACCCTGACGTATATCACGAGTCACATGGCATGATTGTGCCCATAGAAGAGCGTCTTTCTCGAATTCAGCCAATAAGTGTCTATACAATGTATTTACTACACCTAGCATCAAATGAAGTTCAGGTGGAGGTATTATCCGAAGAAATGTTTTGTCTACATCAGTTGATAAAAGAGGCGGATGAATACAATTTTTATGATTCTTCGCATCTTTTTTGACAGATCCGGCTTGATGCCAGTTTATATAATTTTGAAACGTATTATTTATTGTCCTTGGTATTCCGCAGCTACTTAAATCATTTTTCGATGCGAAACACCAAGTGCAGGGGTAAAAGCTGCTATGCGACATGATGCCAACCATAATATTAGCAAGTTTTAAATCTGTCGCAATAGTTTCCTGAAAGTTGTTTATTTTTATTGCAGACCACAGCTGCGATACATTTTCATAATTTTCTTGAGAACTGTTTGCTAATGCTAGTATCAATAATTTGTTAACACCTGAATCTTTAAACCGTTTAGCAGAAATACCATCTTCAAACTTATGCCGGTGTCTATTTAGCTTTTCATTTTCTGAAGTAGATTGAATGGATAAACATATCTTCAGAAAACCCCCTCCCCCGTCAATACCAAACTTCAAGTGAAATTCAGACAATGAGCGTTTTTCTTTAATGTGTTCTATTAAACCATCAAGATTCGTGCAGTAAGCGTTGACGTGAACAAAGTCAAAGTTTTTAGTACCAAAATAATCATCAACACAGTGACTTTTAATTGATAGTTTTTTTTTCAAATGCGGTTCCACGACCTTAGCATTTTTCGTAGCTACTCGCAAAGCTGTAGCAATCGCAAGTGTCTTCGTTTGGCTCAAATGTAAGCTCGTCTAGATTTTTAAAAAATCGTCTGCAGAGAAAAGCTCAGGTTTGCTTAAAGCTTTGTTATTTTGTGAACCAATAGCAACTTTAAGAGGCTTACCGCGTGTTTGAGAAAGTGATAGAGTTGTAGTATTTTGTGTATTTTCTGTAATCATTTTGCGTTTAAGCAAAGACGAAATTACTTGATCTGTAGCTCTTGAGCTTGTTTGCATAATGTTTTCAGTCAAATTCTCCAAGCGTACGGTAAAGTTACATTTATGAGATTTTCCTTTTCCCAACAAAGAAAAGCCGTAACTACACCGGCTTTCAACGGAAGGTGATTTTCTTTCATCTAGATTAAAATTGTATTATTATATTGTAGTTATTATAACTAGAAAAAGATATGTTTTAATAGCTTACTTGGAACTTTTATATTTGTCACATCAACAAGTATTCCATGTCGCTGAGGCATAACATTATTCTTTGCAAAGTTTGAAAATTTTCCAGGAGGGGATTTCTCGCAAGCTCACAAATATGACAAGCACATAAAACATCGTCGCTTGATCTAGTAGATTTCTTCAAAGGTTGAAGATCAGAAAATTTTGGTAGATTCACACTTATATCTTCATCGTTTCTAATTCTGTATAAATCTCTTTTGCAACTACTGCATAGAACGAGAGGTAATCGGTCATCACTAGTATCGTACTTAAACTGTTTTTCAACAAGCACTTTTAATTCTCCTTTTACAGGAATCATTACTTTAGTTTTTCCAAAGCAAAGTAAACAAATTTGATGACGATTTTCATCGTGTGTTCTTGCCTTCGGCATTTTTACTAACCGTAAAATCAGCAAAAGTTTATTTATCGGAGTCATGGCAACGGAATACCAAATTTATCCTCGATGAAAGAAAAAAAAAGAAACTTTGAGCGCACAGAAAAATATTTGAAATAAGAAGTTAAAAAATTTAATTTCTGAGCAGTATTTAAAAAAATTTATATGAATCTTAAAAGTTTAATGAGTATTAAGAATTTATAAACTTATTTCTAATATTGAAATATATTTTTAAAGCCTAAGAAATCTAAAGACAAGATGCAATATAGAAAATAGTCACGATAACCTACGAAAATGATCTAATATCGAGTTTATTTGAAAATCCCTCTAGGGATTATTTTCATTTTAGGCTTAAGATCATCGGAAGATATCCCAGGAATGATTTATAAAAAAACTCGCGAGGTGCAAGATCTTTTTATTTAAACTTGATCGGAGCGCGCCGTGTTAGATTCTCGCGTTCATTTTGCATTGATTGAAGAGAAGTGTACAATTTTTTTGATGTTCTGGGTATTACCGAAACGTTTCTTGAAGAAAACCAGCCAGACACACATCTCGCAATCGACGGTTACAACTTTTTTAAAGTAGATAGAGCAGGTAAAGAAGGCAGTGGAGTAGGAATTTATATTCGTGACTATTTCACAGTAAATGTATTAGCGCAGTCAAACTTAATTTTTGATAACACGCCAGAATACCTTGTAGCTGAATTAATAAACTTATCAGTCAAAACTTTATTTGCTGTTGTTTATCGTCGACCCTCTGCAGTCTATCCAATTCACTTTTTTAACTGCCTCTCAACTTTATTGCCTCACTATTCTAATGTAATAATCACGGGCGATTTTAACATTAACATATCCTTGAAAAATGCCGTGTAGAATCATTTGCGTGAACTTATAGAATCACACTCGCTTTTTTTGGTGCCCTCTGAGCCTACACATCACGTGTTTTGGAGGGATCCACCCTCCCATACGTGGCTGGATCTCTTCATTGTTAAAGAATCCTCTTCTGTGTTGACTTATAAGAAAACTGATGCTCCTCTCATCGCAGGTCACGATTTAATCGAAATCCGGTTGCGGTGTACAAAGTCATCATTCCGCATCCAAGCTTCTGCCCTGCTAAACTCACTGAATGTCACGGCGTTTAAGCAAAGCGATATTGCTACTTTCAAGAGAACCCTCTACAACGCTCTTTTAGCACGTGATCAAACCGATTGGAACACTAGAGTATTAAATGAGGGGCTCATTGCCTAATAAATAAATAGCTTGTACGTTGCGCTTGTTAAAAAATTAACTATAATAAATAGCTTGTACGAGTATGTTACGATTTTGTCCAAAATTAAAAATTAACTATAAATTGTAATTACCATTTAACTTTAGTTTACGCATTACTATTATTGGTATTTATAAGCATTTATATTGAATTTGCGCTACTAAAGTTACTATATGCGAATATTATACTGTAAATCATCGAATATATTAATGCGGGGCACTCGAGGCAAGATTCTCTCGCCGAGAGTGCTCACCATCTAAATTGTGTACAACAAGTTGACTGTATTTTGTATAAGATTTCGTATAAGATTTGTATAAGATTTTGTGTAAGATTTTGTTGTATATATATATTGTATTTACTAAACGCCAGACAGGGTTCTACCCCAAGGCGCAATAAAGAATAAATCAAGATAAAAAATCTCTCTCTTTCTCTCTCTCTTTCGTTATGACAGATGACAACGATGTGGTGCTGAATGCCAGCAATCAGGCGGCGCCCTTTGCTAGCAATCACACAATTATAGATGTTGAAATAGATTTTAAATTAAACAATAGCCCCATCACCGATACTTTTAGTTACAGAGATTTTAAAACAATAGAACAGGAAGATCTTCTATCTTACCTGAGTAAATGTGACTGGGCGGCGTTTGATTGCATGGACAACAACGACATGGACGATTTATTGGGACAGCTCAGCGCCAATCTCATGGGGGCAATAGATGAACTCGCTCCACTGAAGCAATTTACACCAAAAAATAAAGCTAATCCTCCATGGATTGACGCAGATCTGGCTCACATAATAAAAAAACGTGACGCCGTACGCAGACGACTACAGCGCACGAAAAACGGTAATCTTTGGCAGGAGTACCGGTCTCTCGCGGTCGAAGCAGAACAACGCATGAAAATCGCGCGGGAGACTTACATGCAGAATAAGATTTTTGAAGCCCTAGAAAATAAGAAGGATATTTGGAAAGAACTAAAGGGCTTGGGGCTCCTGCCAAGGGCACGGGGAGGGGGGTTGCATGGCTTCTCGCCGGGTGAGCTGAACTCGCACTTTGCGGGGGTATCGGTCTCCCAGAGTGAAGGTGACGTTGATTTGGGTAGCATCTTGGACTCGGCCAGTGACGACGGCTTTGTTTTCAAAGACGTTACAGTGACGGACGTAGTCCTGGCTGTTGCTCATTTCTCGTCGCAGGCTAGGGGTGAGGACGGTATTCCCCAAAGCGTTGTAGCTAAGGCTCTCCCGTATATAAGTCATCATATAGCGAGGGTCTTCAACTCCTCTTTGTCTGGTGGTGTCTTCCCAGGGGCTTGGAGGGGGGCTCACTTGGTGCCTCTAAAAAATGTTTCAGTGCCATCTCTTTTATCAGATTTTCGCCCAATAGCACTATTGAGCTTTCTCTCCAAGGTGCTGGAGAAGATAGTACACAACCAGATTACCGATTTCTTAAGATCCAAAAATATCTTGGATCCTCTGCAAACCGGTTTCAGACAGCATCACAGCACCCAGACAGCTCTACTAAAACTAACCGAGGACATACGAACTGGAATAAACGACAATAAGAAACTAATGACTATACTGCTACTGTTCGACTTTAGTAAGGCGTTTGACACTATATCACCATCTAAATTACTTCGTAAGCTGATACGCATGGGTTTTTCCAGGAGTGTTCTTCTGTGGATCAAATCATACATCTTTGGTCGCAGGCAAAAAGTCATAACTGACAACAACGGGGAATCTGATTGGCTAACCACCAATCTAGGTGTGCCACAGGGTTCAGTCCTGGGGCCCTTGCTATTCAGTCTTTATATCAATGACTTACAAGACGTACTGACTGGTGGTGATGTTAAACACTTGCTATACGCGGACGACTTGCAAACTTACACTCAAGTGACATGGCGAGATCTTTATGTGGGTATCAGATGCATGTCGGCTGTTGCGCGGGCAGTGTCGGAGTGGGCCGAAGCATCCGGACTGCGACTCAATGTCGGCAAAACAAAAGCGATCATTTTCGGCTCCGAGCACAACATCAATCGGTTGCAGGATCTTGGTTTGCCCGGCATTGAGTTTCAGGAAGGTGTACATGTGCCTTTCTCTGACTCTATCACAAACCTTGGTGTTGTCATGAACTCTAAAAGTACGTGGGAACTGCAGGTTGATGTAGTTGGAAAAAAGGTAAATCGTGCTCTTTACAGCCCACGATTTTTTAGTTCATGCACCACCCAGGCGTTGAGAAAACAGCTTGCATGTGCGCTGGTAGTGCCACATTTAGATTATTGTTCCGTGGTTCACCTTGATGTGTCTGATGAGCTTAAGACGAAGTTACAGCGACTTAAAAATTCATGTGTGAGATACATATGTGGTGTTAGAAGGGATGAGCACATCACTCCTCACAGGAAATATCTTGGCTGGCATACAGTAAAGGAAAGAAGAACGTACTTTGCGGGGTTATTATTGTATAGGGCAATAAATATGGGACAACCTCCGTACCTTGCGGCTCTCTTTGGTAAAAACACAGCTAGGACTTCCAGTAGGAGCGGTGTGAAAGAGCTCTCGGTTCCGGGTTCGCGGACTGATAAGGGTCTCTATTCGTTTAGAGCCCAAGGTTCGCGATTCTGGAACACCCTCCCCTGCAGTGTGAGGTATCTGCCGTCCTTATGTAAATTTAAAACGGCGTTAGGCAGGCACCTCAGACAACTGCACGGTGAGTAAGTTGACATTTTTTCATGATGACGGAGAATTCACATACATGGGTAGTTATTTATTTATTTATTGACTTATTTATATGTTTATTTATTTATTTATTTAATTATTTATTTAATTATTTATTTATTTATTTATTTATTTATTTATTTATTTATTTATTTATTTATTTATTTATTTATTTATTTATTTATTTATTTATTTATTTATTTATTTATTTATTTATTTATTTATTTATTTATTTATTTATTTATTTATTTATTTATTTATTTATTTATTTATTTATTTATTTATTTATTTATTTATTTATTTATTTATTTACTTAATTATTTATTTATTTACTTAATTATTTATTTATTTATTTATTTATTTATTTATTTATTTATTTACTTAATTATTTATTTATTTACTTAATTATTTATTTATTTACTTAATTATTTATTTATTTACTTAATTATTTATTTATTAATTGTATCTTTTTATTTTTTTATTTTAATTTATCCGTTCTCCCGTGTTCTGTATTCTTAGTCGTGAAAAATGTTGTAATGTACAAAATATAAAGAGTACATTTTAATAAAGAGTAAATATATCTGCGTGTGTGATGAGTGTATGTATCGGCTGAATTGTAATTGTTTTTAAATTGTGACGTGATGGATGTACGTGTATGCAAGAATGAGTAGACTTCAGAAATTGTTATGGAACTGTGATATAAACAAACTGTGATATTAGATAATGACAAATTTGTGCAACAATTTTTATATTTATACACTGACGAACTGTGATAGTGATCAAAGACTTAATGTAATGACAAAATAACAATTTTTATGTAATGTATTTTAGCCAAAATTGACAAATAAATCGTATATCTATCTATATCTATCTATCTATCTCTCTCTTTCTCTCTTTCTCTCTCTCTCTGTCTGTCTCTATCTCTCTCTCTCTCTCTCTCTCTCTCTCTCTCTCTCTATCTCTTTCTCTCTCTGTCTCTCTCACACACACACACACACACATACACAGAGAGAGAGAGAGAGAGAGAGTGTTTTATGGGCTCGCTAACGATCACATTACTAAAAGTGGTTGTCTAGAATACCCAAAATTTAACTTCATACTAAGGCTGAAAATGATATACGCAGATCGGTTCGGCTTCGCATTGAACCGCTTCTCATCCATAACTATACTCTGTAATAACCTCCTTCCTAATTCCTAACCTCAAATTAAGCCATCAAATCACTATTACTTAAGTACCTCACCCGTTGTGATGCCGAGCCTGATACTGGCTAATTCTGCGTGATACTTCGTACAATTAAATTAATTAGGCCTGAAACGTTATTGTTCCTATTTTATCTTGTTATTTTACACATATATTATTGTTATTGCTTACATTTATATTTATATTTTTATACTCCATAGTATTATATCTAAAATTATTAATCACTGAAAGAAGAGAATCGCTCAGTCGGCTAAATTCTCGCCGATCAATCAATACGCAGTGTGGATGTCATAGTAACGACTCAGTATTGCTACCACAGCTATACTGTTATAGTTAAGAGAACAACATATAGACTGGAAACAGCGAGACGATTACAATATATTTTTATTTTATTTATATATTTATTTATATTCAAAGAATCTTTTAATATATGAAAATACAAAATGAAAATATAAAAAAAATCATATAATTAAGGTCACAGGTTAAAATTGCTCTAGGAGCTATACGGATTATTAAGATAACGAACGAAAGTGTATTCAGGGTTATAATGGTAGGAGAGCGATTCTCTTTTTTCAGTGATGCGTTAAAATAGCCAAAGAGCCATATATAATATGATATGTTATGATATGCCTTACATGTACATATATTTATATTTATATTCATACACGATTATATTATCAATCTTTGCCTCATGTTATTATATTATGTATTAATACTGCATCACAAAAAATTATTTAACATTTTTTATGTATTTTATTGTTCTTTATGCCCTATGGGATTATTTAGTTCCAGGGTGGAAATAAATAAATAAAACTAAAATCTCTCTCTCTGTCTCTCTACCTGTATCTCATCTTTCTCTCTTTGTTCTTATAGCTTTTACCAAAGAGCTGCGTAGAACACATGCAAGACTTTATCATATTTATGGACATAAACACTTACAACATTCCACATTCAGTTGATAGGAGAGACTCTCTCGTTTATATTCATCTATTATAATCTCTTTATTTGTATTCACCTATTCTCGAGTTTTGAAAGTTTTTAATACACGGAAAAAATGGACAGCGGAGAGTCCTAAATTCGGAATCGCGTTGCTCCTATTGCGCCGCAATGGATCCGTAATAGGGAACATGCTTGGGTCGCAATTAAATTGTTATTTTTAGGTGGGAAGGTACTCAGAAGCTTCAAAAAATTATTTTTTTTTATTATTTATTTTGTATTGTGTATGTGTAAAGAATACGTCAAACAAATTTCAGACACTCATTTAACCAAATAAAAAAGATATGATCATTTTAATTGATGAGGTGCCATATAAGTTACATGTATTTCAGAAACGTTGATTCGTTTTATCTCGTAACACAATGTTGTGATATTCAAAATGGTCCATGCGTCTCAGTTTGTAACCAATCGATCTGAAACTTTACACACAAGTTCATATACATATTATTTGAATATTAACTGAGCGGTTTTAAAATTGGATGTATCTTTATCTGCTTAAAGCAATTTTTAGTTAGAAAAGTTCAAAATATTTTTAATTTTTTATTTAGATAACTGATAGTAACCTGTATAGAACTTGTAAATCTTTGCAAATCAAAAAATGCTTCTATTGTTCAAATAATATGTATATTAACTTGTGTGTAAAGTTTCACATCGATTGGTTACAAATTGAGACGCGTAGTGGAACATTTTGAATCTCAAAATATTGAGTTTCAAGATAAAGCGAATCAAAGTTTCCGATATACATGTAAATTATATGGGACCTCATCAATTAATTAAAGTGTTCATACCTTCTTTATTTGGTTCATTAGTGTCTGAAATTAATTTGACACATACTTCACACATATACGATACAAAATAAATAATAAAAAAAATGTTATTTTTTTAAGTTTTCCACCTTAATAGTTTTCGAATATTTATGTAGAAATAACAAATTTCTGCTTCGATGTTGTACTTATATAATTTTCTTATTTTTAAACGCGTACCATCAAATAAACCATCCGTTATACTAAGCTTTCTAATTAACATAATTATTGCATCAACTTTTAAATTTAGTCTATGAGGTGGAAGACCTTCTTTAATATCATTTAAAATTTCAATTGGATAATTTAAATGGATGTTATCATCATTTTGATCAACACCTTTATGCGTCGCGTAATCTATGCTATAATATAATTTTATTTCTCCACGTAATAATTCTAATACTTTATTGTTAATAATTCTACTATCTTCATTTGTGGTACCAAATTACGCGATTAATAGAATTATTTTTATTTATGTCACTATAAATTTTTGAACAAATATCAACTGTTTTCCAATTGTATGGAATTGCAAAGGAATTAATTTTACCGTCACCTATTTCTAATAAAAAAGAAGAAAATTCTACATTTACCGAACGAATATTTGTTGTTTATTTCATAATTTTAAAAAGTGGCCACAGTTTAGAATATTTTATAGTTTCTTCAATAATAGCACTTCTGTAACTATTTTTCAAAACTGGATGAATTTCACGAAAATCAACCCCTAATACGATTAATTTATCACCAAAAGCTATATTATTTTTACAGACATCTTTGGAAATCGTTCCTTAGGAAGGGATAGAGATTGAACGCAAAGACGAGAAGTCGTGTAGATGGTCTTTATTGTGTATTTACAGCGGTCGCAGAGCGGGCTTGGTCGTAGCGTGCGAGCGGCACGGGAGCCAAGCTGATACTGCTCTGACTCGCTTATCGCCACCTCGAGGTGGGGGAGAAGCGAGCCCGAAGATGGCCGCCTCTGCCGAGCTAGTACAGCTCCCGAGGACAGTGGCGCTGCTTGCGGCGATGAACCGGGGGCGCCACAGTCACTCCCCCTCCAGTGGCTCTGGCGGCTGGAAAGAGCCACGATACCTGCTTCCTGGCTGGGCTCGGATGCGTAGCTTCGGGTACGCCGTGCGAGGAGGACGGCGTGGACGGAGTCGTGGTCTGCTGGGTTGGAGTCGCTGGAACAGGCGGCGGCCGAGAAGCACTGTTGGGAGTGCGTCAGGCCATGGCGTGCGCGGGTCACACATGAGCGCCGCTTTGAGGGTTCGATGAAAACGCTCCACCATACCGTTGGACTGCGGGTGGTAGGGAGTGGTACGTTGACGGCTGCAGCCGATGAGCTGGGTGAGGGCGCTGAACAGCTTGCCCTCGAACTGCGGTCCTTGGTCAGAGGTGATCGTCAGTGGCGTGCCGAAATAGCAGATCCAGTGGTCGACCAGGACCTTGGCTGCAGTGGTGGCCAGCTGATCCGGGACTGGAATGGCGGTGGGCCACCTGGTGAATCGGTCGATGATTGTGAAGCAATATTGCATGCCGTTAACGAGCGGCAGCTTGATGAAATCGATGTGCAGGTGGTCGAATCGGGCGTCCGGAGTGGCGAAATCACCCAACGCTGCACGATTGTGCCGGTTGACCTTGGCACGCTGACAAGGCTGGCATTCACGAGCCCATCGTGCGGAGTCCTTCTTCATCCCTGGCCAGAAGAATTTCTGGGACACCAGGCGTGACGTCGCCCTGATGCTAGGATGAGCGAGGTCGTGAATGACGTCGAATGCCGTCTTTCGGAGCGGGCCCGGTAGGTAAGGCCTGACCACGCCTGTCGTCGTCTCGCAGTGGATCGTATGGCCTTCTATATCGAGGGCCTGCAATTTTACCTTAGTGGCCAAATTTATGTGAGGCATCTCGGTGTCAGACCGCTGATTTTTGGCGATCGTGGCCGGATCGAGGATCGACGGCATGCCGATCGTCTCGACACGTGAGAATGCGTCGGCGACTATGTTCTCCTCTCCTGGAATGAAGTCCAGCGTGACGTTGTGCTGGAGGAGGTAATCGATATGGCGTGCCCGCCTGGGTGACGCCTTGTCTGCGCGCTGGTCCGGTGCGCGCGTTAACGGCTTATGATCTGTCCAAAGCGTGAAAGGACGACCTTCCAGGATCTGCTGGAAGTGTTTCACTGCCTTGACGGCGCCCAGGAGTTCCCGGTCGTACGGGCTGTAGCATGTCTCTGTGCACGTCAGCTTTCTAGAGAAAAAACCTAAGGGTCTCCAGGTTCCCTTGGGGTGTTCCTGTTCTACAGCTGCTCCCAGGGCTGTGTCCGAGGCGTCGGTGTTCAGGCGGAGTGGGGTGTCGGGCCTGAGGAAGGTCGTTCGGGCCGCTGAGGCTATGGCCTCTTTGCTGCGCGCAAACGCCTCGTTTGCTTCCTGTGACCAGACAAGCGGAATGGCCTTTTTCTTAGGTGGAAGGGCCTTTAAAAGGTCGTTCATTGGAGCCAGAATCTCGGCGGCCTTGGGTATGTATCGCCTGTAGTAGTTTACAATGCCCAAGTATCGGCGCAGTGAGGTCGACGTCTGAGGCTTCGTGAAATTCTGAATCGCTCGAACCTTGGTGTCGGGGGGGTTGAATCCGTCCTCGGACACTATGTAGCCAAGGTACGTCACCTGGCTTTTTCCAAGGAAGCATTTGGCCGGGTGGATGCGTAAACCGGCGGCTCTCAGTACGTCGGAGATGATGCGGACGTGCTTCAAGTGTTGCTCGTGGTCCTGGACGAAGGCCGGATTACTCCTTGGGCCAGCAGCCGGTCGAACTCGGCTTTAGCTGCGGCGAGACGCGGCCCTGTGAGTCTCCGGGGGCGCTCGGCGACGGGAGGCCCGGTAGTCTCGATATGCAGAGTCGCTGGCAGGTCAGGCAGTTTGGCGGTGGAACCACCCTGAGACGTCAGGTCGCTGTACTCCAGAAGCAGCTCGGCGTAACGGTGTGAGTAGTCTGCTGGGGCGACGAGCGAGACGCTGTGGATCGCCGGGACCGCCAGAGAGCCTGGAGTTGAGAGCAAGGTCGTCGTGTCTATAAGACGCTTGCTCTTGAGGTCGACTGCGAGTCCGTGATGGGCCAGGAAATCGGCTCCGAGGATCGGAGTCTGTACGTCGGCGATGGTGAATTCCCAAGAATACGGGCGTCGCAGGAAAAGGTCCAACGCCAGCTTATGCGTGCCGTATGTCGAGATGGGCGACGCATTAGCTGCATGAAGCGTGAGTTGTTGTCGGTGCCGGAACTGCTTAAAAACAGAACGTGGCAGAAGCGAGATGACCGAACCTGTGTCCGCCAGGAACTTGAGAGGAGTGGCCTTCTCGTATAGGTGCAGGCGGTTTTCCGTAAACGCGCAAACCTCCGCCGTCTGACACGGGGCTCGCGCATCTAGTTTCCCGAGCTGAGAAACGAGCAGGGAGGCCTGCACTTGGTAGCTTGCTGGCCGTGGGTTCGATGGTACCAGCACCACTGTGGATTGCCGGTAGGAGTGGCGCTACGGCTCGCGGTCCTGCCTGAGCCGGGGCGCGAGCGTGGGCGGCTTCTGGCCTGCTGCTGAAGTAGCTGGCCGGTTCCCGTACCCGCGTGGTCTTGCTCCGCGAGGAGCTGTTCGACGGCCGCTTGCAGGGTATCGAGTCGCCTCCCGAGGGTAGCGGTGCTGTCCTCCGTCGGTGGCCTGCTCGGCGATGCGGATGAGCGTGGCCGACGGGCGGTTACGGCGGCGACTGTTGGATCTCCCGTGGCGAGCTCGTCTGCTATAGAGGCCAGATCGCCGAGGTCGTCAGTCTTAAGAACCTTCAGCAAACGGCTCACGTTGGGCGGCAGCAAGTCGAACCATTTTACCCGCAGGGCGTGATCCGTGACGGCCGTACCAGCGAGAGACTGCATCTGGCGGAGAAGCTGAGACGGCTTCGTATCGCCAAGCTGGAGCTCTGAAAATAAGCGATGGAGATGCTGGTCGGAAGAGTCAGTCAGGCGCGACGTGATCGCCTGCTTCAGATGCTCATACTGGCCGGTGTCCGGCGGGTTAGTCAAAACGTCGGCCACCTCTTGGAGGACGTCGTGTGTGAGGTGGGTGACAACCAGGTTATACTTCGAGCGGTCCGAGCGGATCTGGTTGACCTCAAACGCCGACTCGACCTGGAGGAACCAGACCCTTGGGTCGAACTTCCAGAATAACGGCAGAGAGCACTTGGATGCTACCTCGACGTTCGCGCCGTTGCCGTTCGCGCCGTTGCCGTTCGTGCCAGCATCGCTCGTGTTGTCGGAGTTATCCGGGGGGGCCATGGCTCCTTGTAGCGGTGTGTGTAGCTGCGATGTTGTAGGACGCCGTGTAGAGCTCGGCAGTCAGCGAAGCGGCGTTGCGTCGTCAGCGGCGAGCGCTTGACGGCACGTGCGGCGGCTGCTGCTCTGCGATGGTTGGCGGAGGCACTCGGCGACGTCTGCTACTCTGCTCTGGTCCACGGCGGCGGCGCGCGCGGCGGCTGCTGCTCTGCGCTAGTCAGTTGCGGCGGCGCACAGTGGCGCGCGCGGCTGCTGCTGCTCTGCGTTAGTCCGCGACGGTGGCGCTTGGTGGCGCGCGCGGCAGTTGCTGCTCTGCGTTAGTCCGCGACGGCGGCGCTTGGTGGTGCACGCGGCGGTTGCTAATCAGCGTCGAGCGGGGGGGGGGGGGGAGAAAACCGCTCACAAGGCAACTGGAACCACGTGGGCCGCACAAAGGCGGCAAAATCAACGAGATGGCGACTTCCAAGAAACCGCGAAAGGCGGACAAATGCCTCAATTCTCGGTAAAACCGAGAAAGAGAGATCGCGATGCCCGGGCAGGAAAAATGCCCAGGGAAAGGATTCGCTTTCGCAGGCGTGCGAGGCTGCTGAAATGTCGCGTCGACTGTTGCGAGGCGATTTTCCACGAACGAAAGCGCGAGAGTTTTACTTCGCGAAAAGACGGAGGAACGCTCGATTGCGAGATTCGCTCGAACCGCTCGCGGCTCTCGTGAATGAAAGTGATGCGAGTTAGTCCGAAAGTACAAAAACTTAGGGCTGCTCGAGGAGACGTCCTGCGAGACAGCGTGCTACGAGGGGCAAATAGCGAGCCCGTGAAAACGCGCACTTCGTTCTCTCACCTTGTTGTAATCACGTCGGGGTCACCACTTTGGAAATCGTTCCTTAGGAAGGGATAGAGATTGAACGCAAAGACGAGAAGTCGTGTAGATGGTCTTTATTGTGTATTTACAGCGGTCGCAGAGCGAGCTTGGTCGTAGCGTGCGAGCGGCAAGGGAGCCAAGCTGATACTGCTCTGACTCGCTTATCGCCACCTCGAGGTGGGGGAGAAGCGAGCCCGAAGATGGCCGCCTCTGCCGAGCTAGTACAGCTCCCGAGGACAGAGGCGCTGCTTGCGGCGATGAACCGGGGGAGCCACACATCTCTAACTGTTCTATCAACAATTTCTAAAGCTTTTTTTGGAATCATTGGAACTTTATCCCAAATTATCATATCAACTTCTCTTAATTTTTTCTTATATGATTCTAACTTTAAAAATGCACTTTCTATACTACTCAAATCTAAAGGTGCAATCCCTGTCCAAGCCATTGATACAATTTGTTTTTCTTTTGATAGAAAAAAATATATTAATGTTTTATATAGAAAAGTTTTACCAGAACCACCTGGCCCATCTATAAAAAATATTTTGTTTTCATTATCTATCAATTTTTCAAAAATTAATTTTTGAACTTCATTTAATTGACTGTACATATTTTTAAAGATGATTTTACTTTGTTGAATAGTAGTTAAATCGTTATCATTATGTTCGTTGAGAAATTTACATCTGGGTTAGGTAAACCAAAATCTTTACAAGTCATATCTTCCTTTAATAAAATATTATTTATATAATTTGATCAACAATGTTCTTTATTTTCTGTAAAATCTCCACAAAGATTTTTTTTAATTTATCCCAAATAACATTCCCTTGAATATTTTTTGATAAAAGAAACGAAGAGAAAAATTTACGTAATTGATAAGGCAACATCACGCTACATGCTTCTGCAAAAATATAAATTTGAGAATCATGGTCTATTAAATCCATGGAAATTGCTGCTTCTTTATAGGTATTATAAGAAATGCTTTTAAAAGTTCGAAATTTTTAAAAGATTGCGCCCCTTTGACTCTATTCAATATTAATTTAAACAAAAAGTTCGCTATCTTTAGAGGAAACGATGTTTAAACGTCCAATTGCGTAATTTTTTCTTTCACGTATACGTTTTATCGATGATTTAAATGTTTGTTTAAATACATAATATTTAGGTATATATGCATAGTTTATCTTCTTTGCAAAATCGTCTGTTTTATTCAATTTAAACCATGAGGTTAAAGTAGTATCCCAACTTTTTCCAATTACTTCTACTTCTTTATTTTCTTCTAAAATTATTTTCTGTTGATTTTCGGTATGAACAGCTAATCAAACTACAGTGTGACTCCTACCACACAAAGGAAACTCTTGTAACCGCCAAGCTGCTTCCATTGGACTTAAATATCTACCATCAATATATTAACTTATTTCGTCATATACTTCTAAAACATTATTATCGTTTATTTATTTCAATTTACAAAAAGCTTTATCATCACCTTTATGTATGTAATGAAAAATATCAAATGGCGCGGGAGCGCCATGAGGAAAGTATGTTTCTGCATGGCTAGCACCCAAGCATTTATATGGCGACATCGGCCACCCCGCCAAGGCTATCGCAGCCTGAAGTACCGACGGACCAGCAACGACGCCGTCCACGGAAGCAAACGCTCGAGCCTCGCGACATATACTAAGCGCTTGAGTAGGCTTCTGCTCCCTGCACCGAAGCAAGACTAGCTTAGTCCGCGTGCGGTACGCAAGCGATATCGCAGCCATAGCCCACGTTCTCACGCGCGCCACAGCTCTGGCGTGCTCCCCTTGTAAATACTGTATACAGAGAAATAAACGCTAGTCAACGCCAATCGCATCTACCTCACTTCTTTCTCCTTTACTCCTGCTCGTCTAAATCCTTCCGAGTGATTTCTATCGGAGTCGAGAAGCCGTGGCTAACCTACCTGTACATTTATACATTGAGTTTCGGCGGCGGTTTTTCGCCCCGCAGCTTCCGGATTCATTCGAGATGCTCCGACTTCCGTTTTTATTCGAGATAGTTGGCGTTCGAGTCTCGAGATCGGTATGTCAGTTTAGATATATTATATATATATATATATATATATATATATATATATATATATATATATATATATATATATATATATATATATATAGATGTAGAGTGGTGATAGAGTGAGACAGAGAAAGGTATATACTTAATAAAACCTAACCTAAGAAAAAAATGGTCTGCTTGAAAATTGAATAATGGAAATTTTGCGTCAAGACGTCAGTTAAGTTAACATAATAGATACAAAATACAGAACATGATCTATACACAACAAAAATGATACTTTGTGCAAATATTTTAGGTTTTTAGAGTATGGACACCGTTTTGATACTTCACTTTGGAATGATGATAAATGTTTATGAATTAATCACCAAGTTCATTTAAACAATTTTCGGACTTTGGATAAAGAGCTGCTTGTATGCTCAGATTAAGGCTCTTTTTTTCGGTTCAATCATTATCAACATCAATCATCAACAATGCTACTAATAATGCCCAAAAAGGAAGTAAAAATCAAGTAACGTAGTGTTTTTGTTTATGGATACAAACAAGGCGAATGTTTCACCAACAAGAATTTATGTAACAACATCAGGCTATTAGCAATATACATTATTTTGTTTTACATTCTATACTTTATGATTTATAATTTGACTTTAATATATTTTATTTGTATACTTATTTTGTACAGTTAGGTATTGAATAAATTGCTAGAAAGAAACTGCATTCCAGTGTTGTTTATTATCAAGAATCAAGAAGTTATCTTTTATGGAAACTGCATGTTTCACAGATGTAATTCTATGGAAAGATTATATGGAAAGACACTACATACTAAAATAAAATTTGATCGCAATGGATTCTATTTTGTATTAACTGACAGTTTTTTTACGTACAGTTATCATATTATAGTGATGCAGTATTAGTAAGGTAAACAATTAATACGATATAAATGTAATATTAGTGAGGCAATATTAGTACGATGTAAAATATTAGTGATCCTATAGTACGTTGTAACATTATTAAGATATTAGTACGGTGTATCAAAATAATATTAAGGAATGCATTTAATTTAATAGATAGAATATTACAAACAATGACATTTGCTTAAATAATAAGGTAATCAATTTCAAAAATATTTTTGAAATGACATTCAAATACTTCAATAAAATATTTTTTAGTGCATCGTGTAAAAAAATTTTCTTGAATACTTTCAATAAATGTTTCTTAGAAGATTATATTGTGAAAAGGAATACAAAAATATTTTGAGTCGTCATTGTCAGCAGATGCAGGGAAAACATGAATATTGAACATTATTTACTTAGATTCTCAAAGATTCATGTAAACTAAAAGACTATATTTTAAAACTTAACAAAAAATGACAACAAATATACTTTTTTAGTAGTAAAAATATAAATTTAACTTTTTAATGTGGTTCTAGAAGGTTATACTAATGATCATAGAAGTAATGAACAGTATATTTACTTATTGATATAAACAATATGTAGTATAAAATGAACTTAATCGTCATATCTTTATCTGTAAGAGTTCATTCGATAAGCTTAATTGAAGGCATCGATTCTAAAACGTCCTTAGCGCTCGGCTCGGGTTGCCGCTATATACAAATTGACGTCATGGTGACCAATTTTTAAATTTGCGGAAATGAATTTTTAAAAATAGCATCGTATAGAGGATAAAAAATGGCAACATTTTATATATATACTTTGTTTGTACAATGTTTAGTATTTGAAAAAAGAAAAATAAAAACGGCAAAATTTTAAATCTTATTTGCACCACGTTTTTTAAACTTAACTCGCTGCAGCTCCGACAAATATGAACGGATCTTGCTCATTTTTTGAATAATCTCGTAAAATAGTCTAGCGCTGCTGATAAACGGCGTCTAGGAGTACAAAGTCTAGATGGTGCGCTTCGTAGTTTTTTATATCTAAATATAAAAAAACACTCGATAATGGCGTCTAGATATACAAAGTGGTCGATGACGAAGTTTAAATGGTGCGCTTCGTAGTTTTTCGAGTCTAGGTGTAAAAAATTTTCAAAGCCAATGTCTAGGTTCAAGGACAATGTATAGGGTGACCAATAATGATGTCTAAATGGTACAAACCGTAATTTTTAGACTCTAGGTTTAAAACCGACCGATAATCAAGTCTAGATGATGCGCTACATCATTTTAGTATTTAAGTATAAAAAATACTCTCTATGTAGGTATACAGAATGGCCAATAACGAACTCTATGTGGTGCACACCGAAGTTTTTGACATCTAGGTGCGAAAAATATTCGAGTACGGTGTTTAAGAGTACAAGACGGTCGATGACGAAATCTAATTGATGCACTCCGTAATTTTTAATGCTAGGTGTAAAAAATACTCAAAGACGACGTTTATATAAATAGGGTGCTGATGAAGAAATCTAAATAATGCGTATCAGAATTTTTAGTGTATAAGTATAAAATATACTCAAGGAGGCGTCTGAGTCTACAGGGTAATGTGTAAATAGTTGTGCAGTACAGCTAAACTTACTTCCGGATCTTAAATGCTACGATATAATCCGCAATATTTAATATTACTCGCCAAAAATAATATATTCACTATCAATCAAAATTGGATACGAGTATCAAAATCAATTATCAGCACTTGATATAACTGTCATACCTTTCTTACATAAGAAATCAACATTTCTCTACTAGATGGATACCTGTTCTCGTACCTGTCTATTGTTAAATATATCACAGTGTGTATTAAGATAAAGTCGTTTATTCATCGCCTGTGATTGGAAACAGCGTTAGCGACCAGAAGTGCAGAATTAAATGGATAACTTCAGAATATACCGAATTGAACTGGTGAAATTTTGTACCGCGAAATTATCTATAATAACGTCGTGGTACAAAATTTCACCTGTCCAACTCGTAGTACTCTAAAGTTAGCCATTCGAAATCAATTCTACACTTCTAGTCGACAATACTACTTCATTTATTAATTTCTAATATTTATTAAAACATTTTAAGTTTTCATTCATTTATTAATTTATACTATTTATTAAAATATTTTAACTTTACTTAATAACAACAACAGGATTATAATCATCCTAGGAGAAATAAGTACTTTTTATTAAATTTATATTTATATGAGAATCATTTGTGAGACAATTTTATTTATAATAACCTGATAATAATATAATAACCAGTAATTTCCAATAATATATAGTTAAATTTTATATATAGAAAATTTTAAGTTTATTTAATAATAAGAATCAACAGGATTATACAATCTTACTAAGAAATATAAGTACTTTTTTTAAACTTATATTTACATGAATCGACTGTGAACTAATTTTATTTATAATAATCTGTTGATAATAATCTGTGATTTGCAATAATATATAGTTAAATTTTAAAAACATACACATTAAATTAAACAAATTTTATATACATTATTATAATACTAAAAATAAATATTATTATATATTTATTACGCTTACAAGAATAATTCTATAATCTCAATGAGATCAAATATTAGTTAAGTTTATACCAAAGTCTATACTAAAGTTTAATAACAATAAATATGAATTCTTACGATCCTATTATTGTTAATATTAATAAAAATTTAATACCAAAATGGAAAAAGAAAATAACCCCGGATGGAAACTGCCTATTTCGAAGTCTTTCATTTGGATTATTTAATTCTCTTATTAGAAATACAATAGTTATTAGAAATACAATAGTTAATTATGTTTTTAATAATTTGGAAGATGTAAAATATATTTTGGCAGCAACAGATGTTTTTTATCATTATAAAACTAAATATGATTATCGCCAAAGAATGAGTCAATTAGGTACAATGGGAATTGATTTTGAAATTGGTATATTTGTTAGAATTTACAATCGAACTGTAGTTTTATATGAAAATCCAAATAATCAAATTAATATTATATTTAGAATAAATAATAGTGATAATAACATTGAGAATTCTTTAGAGTTATTATTTTCAGGCAATAGAACTGGAGGTCACTTCGACTATATTCGAGACAATAATCTAGTTAATCTCACTTTAACTAAAAAATCACAATTATTTGAACTAAATCAAAAAGAAAATTTAAAATCAAATTGCAATACGAGTCCAAAAACTTGAATATTGAACATTTACCTCAATTTAAACAAAGAGAATATTTACAATCAAAATGTAATAAAAATCCAATAAATAGTGAACGTAGAATTAAAGATAAATTAAATAACAGTGATAATTACATACTTAAAGAAAATAGTAACATTCAAATAATAACAAAACAAATTTAAACTATTGATTTAAACCAGAATACAATTCTTAAATCTACACAAAATCTGTAAACTAATTTAAAAAAATTAAATCATATCAATATATAATAAAGATGATACGCATAATATAGATATTATTCATAAATAAAACGTAATCAAAGAAAAAAATTGCAATAATTTAATGGACACTACTTCAATGTCAAATACTATAAATAATAAAATTATTTCCGAAAAAAAAGATATTGTTTCAAATAAATTAATAAAACATCAAGAATCAAATAAAACAGAAAATCATAATAGTAAATCACAACTTAACGAATAACAATCACTACAAAAATATTATAATAATAAATTTAATTGTACGGCATTGATAGAAAATCTTAATAAATGAAGGCATCGATTCTAAAACGTCCTTAGCGCTCGGCCCGGCTGCCGTTATATCAAAATTGACGTCATGGTGACCAAAATTTGCAATTTTACGGAAATGAATTTTAAAAAATAGTATCGTGCAGAGGATCAAAAATGGCAACTTTTTATATATATACTTTGTTTGTACAATGTTTAGTATTTGAAAAAAAAAATAAAAACGGCAAAATTTTAAATCTAATTTGCACCACGTTTTTTAAACTTAGCTCGCCGCAGCCCCGACAAATATGAACGGATCTTGCTTATTTTTTGCATAGACTCGTAAAATAGTCTAGCGCTGCTAATAAACTCATAGATCGTTAAATATTAAATATTTTTCTTTCAACAATTTAATTGCAAACCAGCGAGTTACCTTTTATATGGTTAAGTATATTCAACGAAAAAAAGTATCGAGGGAAGTTTAAGACTCAGTGAACTTTCAACGAGACATTTGTTTGTTAACATTTGAAGAAGTTTCTCAGAAAATTACAGATCAATTGGATGAAAAGTGGCAAAGATAGAGCGATTTTGCCAAACTTGCACGCTCCGCGCGAACATTAGCGGGTCTGCGCGATACATGACGCTCGCAGCGTATGTCAGTCATATAATGCCGTTTACTTGAAGATTTGCTGTCCTTTTTTTTTAAAAAATACATACTTAATCAAATCATACTATTTAATACTATCGATTTATAGTGTAGAAGTTAAGAAAAATAAGTATCTGATGAAACAATAAGAAATTAAATAAACAAAGCAAAGGCAAAATCAAACGGCAGTTATTCATAAAGTTGTTGAATTTTTAAATCTTTGTACGAAAGTTTTAGAAATTATTGTTAATTCTAAATGTTATATACACTAGATAATAAATGGTTATAATAAAGCGTTCAAATGAAATTCACACACATTAAAAAGAATATTGGAGCGTAAATGAATTGAATAGTAAATTACAATCTTTAAAAATATAAATTTCTGGGAAACATATAAATTTCACAGATTTTTTACATTGTTCAGTAAATTAGAAACTTCAAATAACTAATACTTATATGTATTTATATTTCTAAATTAAGATTTATTTACAATTTAGTCGCAATACATACAACGCGTTTCAAAAACATATTACTTTTTTTTTCCTTTTATTGTTTTTGTTTTCTTTCCTTTTTTATTAATTTTTAATTCTAATTTTTGCTTTTGTTCGTCGCTTACTTTTCTTCTTTTTGTTGAGACAACTTCCGTTTTTCGAACTTTTTTGTTACCATGTTCTTCTTTCACATTCTTTGTTTTACTGACAACAGTTTTAATAAAAGTTGTTTTTAAAAATTTTTCACCAAAATGTTGTCCATTAGTAGTACAAAATTGCAATAAATGTTTAAAATCCTTTTCTTTTTCTTTCGTTATTCCTACCTTTTTAGCTAATGATACTTTCGACAAATCTACTTCACTGCTGTTTCTTAGTTTAATTGTAATTGGATTGCCATCATAATCGTAATACAAATCAATTTGTCCGTTAGGAAAATATACATTTCTAACAACTTTGCTTATTTTAATTACATTTTTCTGCAAGTCTTCGTCTTTCGCAAACAGTTTTTCATAATCTTTTACTTCGCACTGTGAAATAGCAATCATTTCGAATGTAGGATTTCTAGAATTTTTTATTAGTTGCACATAATCATTTTCTGTTTCAATTCTTTCTTGCTTTTTTTTCTTACTACCATACAAACCGAAATTTCGGTCACACTGGCAGTAGGAATGCCCTCTAACAGGAAATAAATGTTGGATTTCTAATTGCAATTTGTAAGATAAAAATGAAAAGAATTTCAAATTAATGTAATTTCGATTTTGACCTCTTGCAGCATCAGAAAATAAAAATATTTTATCGAAGACGTTTAGTTGTAGTTCTTTCCTTATCGCATACTCAACCATATTACATACGCTGTAGGCGCCCTTTTTTAAAATCCCTACAAGGAAATGGAACATGTAACTTCGATCACTATCGAAAATGTGTACATTAAACAAATACATCCAAACTAAACGACGAAAAAATTGAGAATTAACTGGTAGTTTTGGCAATGCCAAGTTTTGACCAAAGTCAAATTCACATTTTAGTACATTTACAGTGGACAACATTGAATTTTTTAAGTTTTTATACTTTTCAACTTGCACGATATGTTCAAAATACTCATTTTTTCGTCCTTTGTTAGTTTCATAAGTAAAACAAAGATCACATACATCAGTACGTGGCAGACCGATAGAGAAATTCACAAAATTATTAAAATAATTAAAATATGTTGTTTTATCAATAGGAATAGCTTCACTTCCTGTTACAGCTGCATAAAAATCCAAAAAGGAAAAATAGAGTGAATGTAATGTTAACGATGTATCAAGAAAATAGTAAAGCTTTGAGCTTTCTCTAGTATAATGTGACTAAGAGTGCGGAAAGCTTTTACAATGTTCCAGAATTAAAGTTTTGACATCTTCAGTTAGCTTTACCTTGTGATTATCTTGTTTTCCTCTATTATGAGACATCGTTTTGCCACTTACTATTTTTTCTTGAACCGTTTTTATTCTTCGTTCTCCAATTTGGAAAATACTGCAAACAAACTTTCGACAAATATCGATACTAGTGCTTTTGTAGTAACAATGAAATTGCCACTGTAAACGTTTTAATTCTTGTGTCGATTCTTTTCTTACAATCATATTTTCTAATATTGTATTCTGTACTTGAAAATCTCCACTGCGCCAAAATTTATGAAACATACTTTTTTGCCATTCATGATCTACTTTTAAAAAACACTTTTTAGGACAACAATTTTTTATTTCTGTGAACGTCTTTTCAAGCACTTTCTTTCCACTAACTGATTCATATTCTAATCCCTATATAAAAGACGTTTGGAAATCATCATTTTATATATACGTATTAATGAAAAAATTTATTTTACAAAATTGATTACAGCTTCATTTTAAATGATTTGAAAATAGTGCATTTTGACACGGGTGTGGAAGTTGATTAACGCATGGGATGCATAAGTAATTAAAATAATTAACCTCAAATTGTTTATTTACATAATATTTCACAACAGCATAAAAATTTAGAGAGTTCTTCGTTTTAATTAATTTCGAGTTTTATATACATGTCATTTAATCATATTTGCAACAGAAATTCTTTTTTATAACACGGCTTACGATATTTTACTTACCTTATTTTTACAACTTTTATTAATAGTTTTTTTCCATGCATGCTCATTTCTAATTCTTTTACGTCCTATATTGATCGACATTATGCTTATAATTTATTTAGCAAGTAAAACGTTTTTTAAAAAGATTAAAGAAATTAACAAATTTGTGAATAAATGCAGCTTGTAAACGAACAAGAAAATCAGTGTGATTTCAATGCGAAACGAGTTCGACTTTATTTTGTTTATTTCAGGATAACTTTTATCATGTTTCTTAAATTATTTCTTATTCTATGACTGACATACACTGAGCGTCATGTATCGCGCAGACCCGCTAATGTTCGCAAGCATCGTGCAAGTTTGTCAAAATCGCTCTATCTTTGCCACTTTTCATCCAATTCATCTGAAATTTTCTGAGAAACTTCTTCAAATGTTAACAAACAAATGTCTCGTTGAAAGTTCGTTGAGTCTTAAACTTCCCTCGATACTTTTTTTCGTTGAACATACTTAACCATATAAAAGGTAGCTCACTGGTTTGCAATTAAATTGTTGAATGAAAAATATTTAATATTTAACTATCTATGAGTTTATTAGCAGCGCTAGACTATTTTACGAGTCTATACAAAAAATAAGCAAGATCCGTTCATATTTGTCGGAGCTGCAGCGAGCTAAGTTTAAAAAACGTGGTGCAAATAAGATTTAAAATTTTGCCGTTTTTATTTTTTTTTTCAAACACTAAACATTGTACAAACAAAGTATATATATATAAAAAGTTGCCATTTTTTATCCTCTGCACGATACTATTTTTTAAAATTCATTTCCGTAAAATTGCAAATTTTGGTCACCATGACGTCAATTTTGATATATCGGCAGCCGGGCCGAGCGCTAAGGACGTTTTAGAATTGATGCCTTCAATTATCATGTTTTTTATCAATAATAGTTCATTCGATAAGCTCAATGATCACATCTTTTTTATATAAGTTTATTCGATAAGTAAATTCCATAAGAAAATGAACTATTACGTATAAAGATATGATGATTGAGCCAAAGCTAAATAGTAGTTCATATACCTTGATATTATTATTTTAGAGATTTTAGAGGGACAAAGCTTATTCGCATTTTTTTCCCGCTGAATACGAATCCATCGTTAGTTTTGGTCTATGGGGTCACCTTTTGTCCATAACCTCAAAGTACAGTCAAAAAATGCAGTTAAGTGGCTGAGACTGGAAATAGTGTACAAAAAAAGCTCATCATCATTCTTCGTTGGTTTTTAACAGAGGAATACAATGCTGTACTCGGTTTTAACCTTGACTCAAAAGCTCATTTTCAAGGTCATTTCAAGGACTACTGTTCAAAGACAAGGTCAAATTGTTTAAATTTGACACTATTTTAGCTATTATTTTGACAGGAATGTCATGTTTATGATGGTATTGTGCCCTTCTACAGGAAGCTTTGTAATTGTAAAATATTCAATTTCATAAAAAAGGCGTTAAAATCATGTTTTGAGATTATGGAGTCCGAATCCCGTGTTTTTAGAAAATGTTTGTGCGGGCATATGTGTTTTTAATTTTGCAGTTAGATGTAGAGGCTACTTTTCGAAAATTAAATTGAACTCAAAAATCAATATTTAATTAAATACTATGTTCCCAGTCGTATTTGTTTAATTGCACCTGTTTCAAAATAGAATGAGATGTTCTTTTCCTAGATGTCATTAGTTTGGATATAATTAGATTTTTTTTTCTCATCATAACCAACATCGAATATATCTTACAGCATAACATTTTTATCAATAATAGTTCATTCGATAAGCTCAATGATCACATCTTTTTTATATAAGCTTATTCGATAAGTAAATTCCATAAGAAAATGAACTATTACGTATAAAGATATGATGATTGAGCCAAAGCTAAATAGTAGTTCATATACCTTGATATTATTATTTTACTATAAATTGTGTAAAAATTCAATTATTAATCAATTAAGTATTGGATACATGTAATTTATTTGTAATAAAGAACAATATTTCTTATTTTTCAGAAAATATATTTATTTATATGAAAATAATAAAATAAAAACAATTGCTTAGGGTAAATATTTATACTAGCTACACTAGTAAACACACAAGAGCTAAGTACATTTTTTGAAAATACGCATTCTTTTTATATTGGTTCAGCTTATAGTTAAGGATGTTTACTTTTAAAAAGGCAGACTTTTTTCATTTAATGGAATTGAAATTTATTTAAATGTCCCCTTTACTCCTAACAAAATAAATTCCTTTAATATGGTTTTTATATTCACATAGATGAATTTAAAGTGGAGCACTACAGAAAAATTGATTTATCAAATGGATTCTTCATAAAGTTTTTAATAAAATGAATATTTTAAAACTAGGTACAGGATTTAACAGACGAATTCATGTTTATTATTCGTGAAATGAGGTTATCCATATAATGTTGGTTTATTGTGATTATAAAAACGGGAGTGATTATATTAATAAAAACTGAATTGAACAACAATAAATAGTGATGATGTGTGCATAAGAAATTGTGTAATTTAGTGTAATTAAAAAGTGTTAATATATTAAAGTATAAAATAACTATGTGAAAAGTTTCAAGTTTAACTGTTGCTAATTATTTCAAAAGTTTTCAAAATACATCAAATATATTGTAATAGATGAATGTAAACATTTTTAAGGTAAAGTCAGGTGCAGTATAAATATTCTGAGATTTCCAAATTCTCAATCAATGTAAGTGATATTTCAAGTGTAATTTGGTTATCTGTCATATCATACGGATACTGAATTATTTTAAAGTTTTTCATGTATGGCACATATTTTATCTTACAAATAATTATAATGTGTTGTAACGTACTAAGTGTATTGTTTATTCTCAGAATATAAACTGACAATATTCTTCATATTCACATCCACATCATCATAAATACAATGGCAATTTGTTGTGTTAAATTTCAGACATTTATTAATATGATGAGGTTCGAATATCAATATATGGTTAGCTTGATTTTTTAATATAAAGATTCAAAAAAGATTTTGCAGATTTTGTTTGTAGGATAAGAAGAGTATACAATATGTGAACATATGAAATGTTTATCGTAGTTTTTATTCAGTATAGATTATTACATCTTTTTACCTTCCGCTCTTTTATATCACATATTTTCTTTAACATTAAATTTTATATATTCTTTTTATATGAAATGTTTATATCTGCATTGACTATTATTAGATTACTAAATTAATCTTAAAATGTTGTTAACATATTAATCAAGAATTCAGCAAACTCGAATAAATCCTGAATAACCTTACAAGTAGAAGATCATATATCTGGTTTGTACAGGATTTGATACCTAATAATAAAGCCCATAACCCGTAGTTTAATTTCATAGGCTCCAGAACCCAAGATACAACTAAAAAAGTATTGCTCATATACGCAATGTTAAAAATATTCTATGTATATACATATTAGCAATAATAATGAGAAACGTTGTATCTGCCTCACAGTAGCATACCATAATAGTACCAGGAGAGTGGCCAATTATCAACTGGGAGTGCGAGTGAAAAGCATAGAGGAGCATGTTAGTGAAAGTGAGAGAAAAGTTAAAAAATAGGGTCTCTGATCCAATGGATGTCTGATTTCCACTATCAGGTTTTATATATGCTTATCACTCACACGCACAGGCCTGATTGACTATTATCGTATATCTGAATGATTATTATCGTATATCAGAATGACTATTATCGTACATCTGAATTAGTCTCAAAATATTGTAATATATTTTTCAAAACTTTAGCAAATAGGAGTAGTTCAAAATAATTTCGTTTTCATTTCAACCTGGATTAAATACGTCAATTCAATATTATAGTTAGTCTTATCTTAAATGCAATCAAAATCTGGAAAAGTTATTTTAATCTGAATCCTAAAAAGTAAATATAATAAAAATTTGTATTATATCACTTTACAATGTTTTGATATTATCTTAAATTCAATCAAAATCTGTAAAAATTTTAAACTTCATACATACCTTGCACAATCTACTTTAACTATTTGTACATTTTATTATGCGAAAAAAATCTTATATTTTAATATCTAATTTCAGTTATTATGCTAAAATAATATAGTACACAGAACGTAATATAATATTTCTTACACTATTGTTTCATTAATGTACTACTTATTTACAATTAAGAATAAATTTTTTTTTTGTTATTATTCAATAATAAAAATGATTAAAAATAATAAATAAATACATTCATCAATGGAGAATAATTTATCATTTTTCTTAACACTTTTCATTACAATCACCTATTTACATTTTTTAATCACAATATTTTGTGTGCAATAATTATTATATATTGTTGTTCCTCTCAGATTTATTATTACAACACTTTAATAATTTAAACTAATTTCTTTAATGATATGAAATTACTTTGACAATTGAAATTTTAAAAATAATTGGGGTATAAAGAAAATCGCAATTTAACATTCTTTGTGCTGAATTATGGGAATAGCGGAGACTGGGGTATAACGGAGCTTGGGGTATATAACGTTGCAATAAGAAACCACCTATTAGGTCGCGCCTCTATTTACTAGTGGTAAATGCGAGAGTTTATTTACAGAATTTCATTAATCATTACCATGCAGAAAGAATTTTAAAAATAGAACATAGTTTAAGATGATAAAAAACAGTAAATTCTTCTAGGATTACTTTTTTCCAAATCGCCAACCGGTTATGTTCCTACTGAAAATGGTCACTTACGACCCGCTTCATAGGGGGGAAAAGCGAAATCTGTGCCTGTGTTACACGAAAGCTTTTTGTTCACATCAATATATCAAATAGCAATTGGTAAACGTATACAAAAATTAGATGACCTATTGTATCTATTAAAAATGCAATAAATTTCATACCCTAATGAGTGTAGTGAAGCATGAATTAAAAATAGTAAAGCGGTGTGTATTATGTCAAAATAGAAAGGAACAAATAGACAATAATTGTATATTATCGTTATACATACCAGACAGAAATAAAACTTACAACTTACAGGAAATAATAGACTATAGCATAGACGATTGGAAAAAATTCGACGGATTATGTGATGATGACAAATGTAGAGGTGATCAAAATGAAAAAATTGTTATCAGTACGCGAAATAAACTTATTATAGCTCAATTATTAGTATTTACATTAAATGAAAACAATGAAGTTTTAAAAATAAATGATCTTAAAATTAAAGAAGTTCAAAAAGCGAAAGTTAAGATTGGCCATAAACACTATGTGGTTATAAATGCCATTTTTCATCATGGGTATAATGTATCCGAAGGACACTACACAAATATGTTGCGTCAAGGTGAAAGTTGGGTTAAAGCTGATGACAAAACGATAAGCAAACAAGCTTGGCCTAAATGTGCTAAGAATGTATATATTTTATTTTTAGAAGAAGTATAGATTTAAGTAACAAATTTCGCATGTTAAAGAATTATTATTTATTATTCACATTAATATTGAATAATAATAATTTTAATTCTAATAAGTGAATAAGTTTTTAAATGTTATTATTGCTACACGAAAATAAGAATATTTTTATGCACAAATATAAAAAAAAAATATTTTATTCTATTATTAAAAATTTTACTTAATTTGCCACCTACTTATTAGATACAAAATTATAAATAATTGTATAATAACTGCAATTTGTGCTACAAAAACAAAAGTAAAATCTTCAAAAAAAAAACTTTTTAAAACAAGTTTAAATACGAAGAAATATCTTTCTTTTATATCGACTTATCCTCTAATTTTTTTTTAAACAATTTAACATAATAAATATATTAAGATTTCGTATACGCTATACAATTATCTCAATAAAAATAATGCAATTAATATAATACCATCTACATATAACACGAATAATTTTATTTTCCTAGTATAAAAAAAATAGGAGTACAATAGGAATTATAGTTATGTATACAAAATCAGCGAAATCTTTCAAAACATAACTTGCGTAACTGTATAAACTAGATTTTCTATCCCAATAAAATAATACAATACTAGGTACATTCCTACAAAAATTTGTGAAATCTCCGAAAAAAAACCTTTTAAAAAGGTTTAAACTAGGAAAGTATGGCTTCTTTTTTAATTAATTTATTTTTGCTGTAAAATTAACAATGAAGTTTCGTTTTATGTAATAGTAAAAATATAACAAAGATTAGAGCACTTATTTTTCTAACCAGAATAACAGAATAAAATTGTATTGTACGTACGTACAAAAATTTGTGAAATCTCAAAAAAAAAACCTATAAAGAGATCTAAACTAAGGAAGTATTGCTACCGTTTATTTAATTCCTCTTTTTTAAAAAAGGATAATAAAAACATATATTTATTTAAATAATATGTAAATAACTGTAACAAAAATTTGGAGTTATTTCTACAAAAATTTGTGAAATCTCCCAAAAACCTAAAAAGGTTTGAACTAGGAAAGTATGGCTTCTTCTTTAATTAATTTATTTTTTCCCTAAAATTAACAATAAAGTTTCGTTTTATGTAATAGTAAAAACATAACAAGATTGAAGCACTTAATTTTCTAACGAGAATAACAGAAGAAATCTTCCAAGAAATACCTTTTAAAAAGGTCTAAGCTAGGAAAGTATTGTTACCTTTTATTGATTTCGTTGTGAAAAAATACACTTTAAATAATATATAAATAACTGTATATCAAAAATTTCGTGTTATGTAATAGTAAAAATATAACAATGATTGGAGCACTCAATTTTATAACGAGAATAACTGAATGAAATTGTATTGTACGTACATACAAAAGTTCTCATTAAATTCCTCCTTTTTATATAAAGGTTAATAAAAAATACACTTTAAATAATATGTAAATCACTGTAAAACAAAAATTTGATTTGGTAAATTTGAACTGCAAATAAACTATATTTTATTAAATTCAACATAATTCAACATAAATATAAATCTTCCAAAAAATACCTTCTAAAAAGGTTTAAACTAGGAAAGTATTGCTACCTTTTATTAATTTCGATTTTATATGTAAGGGATATTAAAAAGATACACTTTAAATAATATGTAAACCAAAAAATACCTTTTGAAAAGGTCTAAGCTAGGAAAGTATTGCTAACTTTTATTGATTTTATTTTAAAAAAATACACTTTAATTAATATGTAAATAACTATATAACAAAATTTCGTTCTTATAAAAATGGTCAGCTAATAAAATAAAATTTTAATTTTGATAACTTTTTTTATAATTAAATTAATGAAAACATTGAAATCTAATGATAATTGTCAAGTATTTTTCAACCATTTTTATACATAAATATTTTATTTTAATTATCTATATACAGACAGTGATAAATAATAAACAAATTTTAATAATCATGATAATTCTTTTTACAATTATATTAAGGAAAACACTGAAATCTAATGACGATCGTCAAGTATTTTTTTTTTAATTATTTTCAATTGATATTCTTTTTATCCTTACAGTCAAAGCCCGCGCACTGCGAATTCGTGCACTACATAATTCAGCGCACTAATAACGTTCAGCCGCGCTTCAATGCTATTGGCCGCCGTGGCAGAGATTTTGTATAGTGCGCGGGGTCTAACTGTATGTAGATAATAATAAACCCCATGCAATTAATACAACTAAACATTCAAATACTACCCTTTAAACATGACTGCTCGACGTACAAGCTCCTTGAATATTAATCTGGTATTTTGCTTTCATTGGTCTGAAATAACTCGCAATATTAACATACAAGATCTGAATCAATATCTGAAACTCGGTATTATTACTGAACAATGTCCAGTCTACGACTGTAGATAAATATGTAGAAGCATGTTTATTACTGCTGTACAACAAAAATTTCTGTACATCAAAATACCAGATTAATATTCAAGGAGCTTGTACGTCGAGCAGTCATGTTTAAAGGGTAGTATTTGAATGTTTAGTTGTATTAATTGCATGGGGTTTATTATTATCTACATACAGTTAGACCCCGCGCACTATACAAAATCTCTGCCACGGCGGCCAATAGCATTGAAGCGCTACGACCCTAACTTGACAGTTTGCGGAGGCTGAACGTTATTAGTGCGCTGAATTATGTAGTGCACGAATTCGCAGTGCGCGGGCTTTGACTGTAAGGATAAAAAGAATATCAATTGAAAATAATTAAAAAAAAATACTTGACGATCGTCATTAGATTTCAGTGTTTTCCTTAAAATAATTGTAAAAAGAATTATCATGATTATTAAAATTTGTTTATTATTTATCACTGTCTGTATATAGATAATTAAAATAAAATATTTATGTATAAAAATGGTTGAAAAATACTTGACAATTATCATTAGATTTCAGTGTTTTCATTAATTTAATTATAAAAAAAGTTATCAAAATTAAAATTTGTTTAATATTTATTACAGTTTGTATATAGATAATTAAAATAAAATATTTACTTATAAAATTTATTGAAGAACACTTGACAATTATTATTAGATCTTAGTGTTTTCCTTAATTTAATTGTAAACAATAATATGTATTTCAAATTTGGAGAGTGATGCGAAATGGTAGGATATACCATACAATAATAGAGTAATATATGTTTAATGCAAAAAAAATTATTAATCTATTTGTGTAGAAACCAATTTTTTTAAATTGTTATTTATGTAGTATTTAAAGTGTATTATTTTAATACCTCTTATTACATAAAAACGAGATCAATATAAAAGTAATATATATATATATATATATATATATATATATATATATATATATATATATATATATATATATATATATATATATATATATATATATATATATTTATATATATATATATATATTTATATTGAATGTAATAAAATATATTTTATTAGCAGACCATTTTTATAAGAACGAATTTTTGTTATATAGTTATTTACATATTAATTAAAGTGTATTTTTTAAAAATAAAATCAATAAAAGTTAGCAATACTTTCCTAGCTTAGACCTTTTTAAAAGGTATTTTTTGGTTTACATATTATTTAAAATGTATCTTTTTAATATCCCTTACATATAAAATCGAAATTATTAAAAGGTAGCAATACTTTCCTAGTTTAGACCTTTTTAGAAGGTATTTTTTGGAAGATTTATATTTATGTTGAATTATGTTGAATTTAATAAAATATAGTTTATTTGCAGTTCACATTTACCAAATGAAATTTTTGTTATACAGTGATTTACATATTATTTAAAGTGTATTTTTTATTAACCTTTATATAAAAAAGAGGAATTTAATGAGAATTTTTGTATGTACGTACAATATAATTTCATTCTGTTATTCTCGTTATAAAATTGAGCGCTCCAATCTTTGTTATATTTTTACTAGTACATAACACGAAATTTTTGATATACAGTTATTTATATATTATTTAAAGTGTATTTTTTCACAACGAAATCAATAAAAGGTAGCAATACTTTTCTAGCTTAGACCTTTTTAAAACGTATTTTATACTTTGAATTGAAGCACAATACTCAACGTTGATATGACATCTATATTTTATTAACAATAATTTATTATAATGTACTACCATTAAGTTATCTACAGAAATTATTTGATTACTATTTTTATTGCGATATTTATGATTTTGAGAAATGTTATTGATTCTTTTATACTCTGGGTAACCATTTTTCTGAAATATAGTCGATGCTCGAAAAGGTTTAGGAAATTTCTTTATACATGTTTTTTTTATTTCTTTGTACAAATTTATGTATGCACATATGTAATCATATATAATCACTAGAATGAAAATAAAATTCATTTACATCTGAATTATTCTTTTTAAATAATTTTTTCTTTGATTTATAGTTTATTTTTTTATTAATTTATTCAATCATTTAGAAAATTTTAGTAGAAACTGTGTAAGTTACAAAAGCAAAAAGCTACACAAAGGGAAATGTTACTTTTGAGTTGATACTGCAACATTACTCCACTATAACAAATTTAGGAGTATTCCAAATACTGAAAAATTGAAAACCTACAAAAATAACCTTCCCAGAAATTCCAATCAATAACGGATTCATAAGTATATGCCTAACATTAAATATTATTTTTTTTACATTCAATTTTTTATAAATGTAGAAATTTTATTTGTAAAATAACAAATACACGTATAGAAATTTTAATTTTATAGAAATTGCAGGAATTAAAAGAAAATGTTTCGTTAAAAAAAAAATAAAAATAATGACAGCGAATTGTTTGGTGCGATCACAGACGGGCAGTACAAATTAGAAGTGTATACATTCAAAGATGAAAATTATGTAGATATTGAAAGAGGAACCAATCTAGAAATAATTGGTGATATTCAAGAAAGCGGTAAAATGACAATATAACTACTACTTATATAACGCCATCGCCACCACCGTCGTCGAGATAGCAAAAATGTAGAGATTGATTATTAAAACATCAAACCCGACAATTTTGAGGTTATTAAAATCAATGCTTAGTAATAATTTGTAATACAATTTTGAGATTATGAGGTATTTAGATTTCCTTTTTTAGGTTATAGTATTTCGATTTAAACTTAGCCTGTCAATGTAATTTTGATGTTATAAACTATGTGCAGTTTTGAACCCAGGGGATGTTTTTATAACTACATTTTTGCTATATCGGTGACACTCAACATATATATACATATATATATATATATATATATATATATATATATATATATATATATATATATATATATATATATATATATGGGACATTCTTAGTCAAAAAAGCCACCCCGCTGTCCAAAAATCAGAGGCTCAAAAAAATTCGTGTCTCGGCTTAAAATTTAGCTTAATATATCTACTTTCCATTACTGAGTGGCCTTTTTGAAAAATTCAAAATGGTGGGCTGGTGCAGCTCTAACAATACACCGATATTACCACGGAATATCAGTTAAATGTTCTTAAAACTTGTAGGGGCAAAGAAAAAATTAGTAGAAAGGTTTTTTGCATGTATTTTTTCCCGCTGAACACGAATCCACCGTTAGTTTTGGTCTATGGGGCTATCTTTCGTCCATAACCTCAAAAAACAGTCAAAAAATGTAGTTTACGTGGCTGAGACTCGAAATAGTGGTAAAAAAATTAGGAACAAAGTTTATTCACATGTATTTTTTTCCGCTGAATACGAATTCACCGTTAGTTGTTGTCTCTGGGTCCACCTTTCGTCCATAACCTGAAAGAACAGTCTACCAATGCAGTTTTACGTGGCTGAGACTCAAAATAGTGGTAAAAAAATTAGGGACAAAGCTTATTCACATGTATTTTTTTCCGCTGAATACGAATCCACCGTTAGTTTTGGTCTCTGGATCCACCTTTCGTCCATAACCTCAAAAAACAATCAAATATTGCAGTTTTACATGGCTGAGACTCGAAATAGTGGTAAAAGAATTAGGGACAAAGCTTATTCGCATTTTTTTCCCGCTGAATACGAATCCATCGTTAGTTTTGGTCTATGGGGTCACCTTTTGTCCATAACCTCAAAGTACAGTAAAAAAATGCAGTTAAGTGGCTGAGACTGGAAATAGTGTACAAAAAAAGCTCATCATCATTCTTCGTTGGTTTTTAACAGAGGAATACAATGCTGTTCTCGGTTTTAACCTTGACTCAAAAGCTCATTTTCAAGGTCATTTCAAGGACTACTGTTCAAAGACAAGGTCAAATTGTTTAAATTTGACACTATTTTAGCTATTATTTTGACAGGAATGTCATGTTTATGATGGTATTGTGTCCTTCTACAGGAAGCTTTGTAATTGTAAAATTTTCAATTTCATAAAAAAGGCGTTATAATCATGTTTTGAGATTATGGAGTCCGAATCCCGTGTTTTTAGAAAATGTTTGTGCGGGCATATGTGTTTTTAATTTTGCAGTTAGATGTAGAGGCTACTTTTCGAAAATTAAATTGAACTCAAAAATCAATATTTAATTAAATACTATGTTCCCAGTCGTATTTGTTTAATTGCACCTTTTCCAAAATAGAATGAGATGTTATTTTCCTAGATGTCATTAGTTTGGATATAATTAGATTTTTTTTCTCATCATAACCAACATCGAATATATCTTACAGCATAAAATATTGTACGTTAAAAGAAAATATGTACTTTTCTCTATCGTTTTATGCTTTCATTTTTTCAAATAATCTTCCGAGAATAGTTAAACGACATTCTTTTGTAGTGCATAACTGCTCCTTGAAGTCATTGTTTCTTCAACAGTCCTTCTAAGCATAGTTGAAGGAAATTTCTTCTCGTTTCGTAACTGCTTGCGTAACAGTCCTTTTCAGGATAGTTAGCGAGCTCTTACATTAGCGAACTCATTGTTTCTTCAACGGTCCTTGTAAGGATAGTTGAAGGAAATTTCTTCTCGTTGCGTAACTGCTTGCGTAACAGTCCTTTTCAGGATAGTTTTAGCGAGCTCTTACAGTAGCGAACTCATTATTTCTTTAACAGTGCTTGTAAGGATAGTTGAAGGAAATTTCTTCCAGGTGGGTGCAGACTTGCGCAACAGTCCTTTTCAGGATAGTTGTCAAGCTCTCGAATCATTTGTAGTAATCAACTTTTCAACAGTCCTTCTAAGAACAGTTCAAGGGAGTTCCTTCCCGGTCTTGCGCAACAGTCCTTTTTAGGGTAGTTTTAACATCATGTCAAAAAAATCCGTACAGATAGATGCATCAATCCTTATAACGATAAAGGCTTACCTAATCATAAGGGTTCAAATTTAAGAACAATACCAAAAGCATTACTGCAGGAGAAGCCTAATTTACCAGTAACTGCAATGGTATGTAATGATTGTAGATTAAAACGTTCATTGAATCGATCTGATAGCTGTATGGATATAGACGATTCCAATGATATCAGTAGTATGGAATGTGATGATACCTCGGCAGACCAAGGTACTGAGTGTCCAAATACTTCCTTAACTACTGAAAAAGATGCTTCATCTACCAGGTTACTTAAATTGGAAGAACTTCTGCAAGGATTAAAAGATAAATTCACAAGTTTGGAAGGTAATGATCCCACGAAGCTCAGAATCCTCACTATTGCGCCAGAATCTTGGAGTATAAGACGAATTTCGAAAGAGTTTTATACTTCCCGAACTTTAGCTAAAAAAGCTAAAGAATTACGATCAGCAAGTGGTGTTCTGGCCGATGTTACAGCAAGAGCTGGTAAAACTATACCAAATGCTACAATTACATTAATTAATGATTTCTATAATGACGATACTGTTGGTAGAATGATGCCAGGAGTCAAAGACACGTGTTCAGTTAAAGTTGATGGTGAGCGTATTAAAGTCCAAAAACGGTTATTGTTAATGGATCTCAAAGAACTGCATACATTGTTCAAAAAGACTTACTCAGATCATCCAGTTAGTTTCAGTGTTTTTGCAAAACTCCGACCGCAACATTGTATTTTGGCTGGAGCAAGAGAAACTCACTCAGTATGTGTATCTACGATTCATCAGAACTGTAAATTGATGCTTGATGTAATTAAAATTAACAGCTTAACAAAAGAAACTGAGAATCCAATTCGTGATTATCATGATTGTTTGAAATCAATTGTGTGCAAGACACGTACGCCCGATTGCTACCTAGATCAATGTCATAAATGTCCAGATATTTCATTTTTTTCCACGACATTACTTGAAATTTTAAATAGTGCCTTTATCGATCAGGTACAATATAGTGATGGACAGCAACTGATAGGTCGACTTTCAAAATAGTTATGAGTGAAGTTTCTGACTTTGTAAATGAATTTTGTGACAAGCTACAGACTCTTAAACCGCATTCATTCATAGCGAAACAGCAGACTCAATTTATTTCGTCAACAAAACAGAATTTAGATAAAGGAGAAGTACTTGTTATGTTCGATTTTTCTGAGAATTATTCATATGTAGTTCAAGATGCTTCGCAAGCATTTCACTACAACAATCAGCAATGTACAGTATTCCCAATTATCTACTATTATAAAGAAAACTCTAAATTAAAACATAAAAGTTCCATATTCCTCTCAGATAGTTTAAAACACGATACTTCTGCCGTCTTTACATTCCAGAAGCAATTGATTCCAGAAATAAAAAAAAATATTAAAAATGTTAAAAAATTGATATACGTCACAGATGGTGCAAAGCAACATTTCAAAAACCGATTCCAGATCGCTAATCTCATCAACCATAAAGAAGATTTTGGAAACGTAGCGGAATGGCATTATTGCGTAACAGCACACGGTAAAAGTGGATATGATGGTTTAGGAGCTACATTTAAAAGAGAGGCTTACCGAGCAAGTCTTCTAGCTAAACCATCTGAAGCGATTTTGACTCCAGAACCCCTTTTTCATTGGGCAAGCAAACATTTCGAAAACATACAAATTTTTAATTATAGTAAGGTAGACCATGATAAATCAACACGACACTTGAATAAAAGATTCTGAACGGCATTAGCAGTACCCGAAATTTTAAAAAACCACTCGTTTACTATTCAACAACCAAAAACGGTAGTTATTAAACGATTTTCTAATGCTACCAAAGGAGTAGAATTTTATGCAGAAAATGCTTAGTATTTGATCCTTCAGAAACAAAAAAAAATGATTTTTTAAGAACCATTACCAAAATAGTGCAAAATACGAAAAATCTAATAATATCCAAAAATCTTCTAAGAAAAGAATAACTTTTTTAAATCCGGAATAATCTTAATGAAAATACCGCTACGATGCATTGGCACGTACCTTCTCTAAAATCGTTTATCGTTCCAATACGCATAATATAATGTTTGAAATATAGAATCTGTATGTTTTACTCCACTATAAGTAAGATTTACTCAGCTATACTCAAGTAAACAATAAAACACACATTCATATGGAGATTTTATAAACACACGATTTTCAAACTCCGTAACCTCAAAACATGATTATAACGCGGTTTTCTATGAAATTGAAAATTTTACTATTACAAAGCTTCTTGCAGAAGGACGCAATATCATCATAAACATGATATTCCTGTCAAAATAATAGCTAAAATTGTGTCAAATTTAAACAATTTGACCTTGTCTTTGAACAGTTGTCCTTGAAATGACCTTGAAAATGAGCTTTTGAGTCAAGGTTAAAACCGAGAACAGCATTGTATTCCTGTGTTAAAAACCAACGAAGAATGATGATGAGCTTTTTTTGTACACTATTTCCAGTCTCAGCCACGTAAAACTGCATGTTTTGACTGTTCTTTAACGTTATGGACGAAAGGTGGCCCCATAAACCAAAACTAACGGTGGATTCGTATTCAGCGGGAAAAAAATGCGAATAAGCTTTGTCCCTAATTTTTTTACCACTATTTCGAGTCTGAGCCACGTAAAACTGCATTATTTGACTATTCTTTCAGGTTATGTACAAAGGTGGACACAGAGACCAAAACTAACGGTGGATTCGTATTCAGCGGAAAAAAATACATGCGAATAAACTTTGTCCCTAATTTTTTGACCACTATTTCGAGTCTCAGCCACGTAAACTGCATTTTTTGACTGTTTTTTGAGGTTATGGACGAATGATGGCCCCATAGACCAAAACTAACGGTGGATTCGTGTTCAGCGGAAAAAAATACATACAAATAACCTTTTTACAAATTTATCTTTGCCCCTGCAAGTTTTAAGAATATTTAACTGATATTCTGTGGTGATATCGGTGTATTGTTAGAGCTGCACCAGCCCACCATTTTGAATTTTTCAAAAAGGCCACTCAGTAATGGAAAGTAGATATATTAAGCTAAATTTTAAGCCGAGACACGAATTTTTTTGAGCCTCTGATTTTTGGACAGCGGGGTGGCTTTTTTGACTAAGAATGTCCCATATATATATATATGCATCATTTCAGATCTCCCAGGCCAGGAAACGAGCGCGTTAACCTTACGTTTTGAGAACTCGCTTGCGGTATCAAAATATATCTAAAAAAATAACTTTGCACACGTTTTCAATTTATTTTTTCGTCAGATTTTGATTGTGACATTTCTTTTTCAAAATTTTTGCGTTGAGTCTTCTAAAAACAGAAAATGTGTTATATCTCGAGAAGTGTATTCTTAATATTTTTTTTGATAGTATAAATCGAAAGATCATGTTTTTTTACGTCGAAATAGCTATTTTTAAAAATAAACTGTTTCGGTACTTTCGAGGACATAAACTGCAACGATGCACCACAGCGTCAATTAAGCTATAAACGCAAAAATACGGTATCATAATATATCTAAAAAAATTTGCATACGTTTGCGATGTATATTTCGTCAGCTTTTTGATGCTGACATTTGTTTTCGATAATTTTTGCGTTTTTCGCTCAATATAATATATATATATATATATATATATATATATATATATATATATATATATATATATATATATATATATATATATATATATATATATATTGTAAAAACTAGAGTTTGTTTATCCTCGGGCATATGTTGAATACACATACATTTCAGTGTGTACCAGTAATTCAATATCAGTCATATCTGGTTAACAAAGCCTACAGACAAAGCTAAAAATAAAACTAAAAAAAATGAGCCTGAGCAAATAAATTTTAATTTAATCGAACAAGTATATTTTTACCTTGCTCTACCTTTAGCAGCAAAATGTAAAGGAGTACATCCAGGCCAGTTAAATTTAAGGGAACTAAGAGCGCGATTGTAACACATACACCAGCTTGTAGAAACTTTTTCACAGGACTCAAATGATTTTTTGTACTGCAGGCAATATGAAAAGCCATAGTCATCCATTAGATTGAAAATTGCAAAATCTTGAGAGGAAAAAGAATTTGAAGAAATTGATTGATCATTTCAGTGCCAACTCCAAAATGTAGAGGTGTATATAACCTGGCCGAACATAACAAAACCGGCGTAAATGGAGGTTAGTCTCAAACGAGTCCGTTCGCATTCTTTCGCAGCTGTCTATAGGGTTATTCTCGCGCGCGAGGCTAGTCGAGGGTCAACACTGTCGCGCGGTACTACTCCAGGCTTACTCGAGCGCGCGAGGTTTACTCGAGCACTCCAGACCACTCTAGGGTTACGCTAGCACTCTTGGCTCAACTCGAACGCGCTAGGCTACTCCCGAGTTGACTCTCGCGCCCAAGGGCTCCCTCTCTCGTCCGCGATTGACTCTAGCGTTCGCGGCTACTCTTGGACTGCGATTCTCGCTCACGAGGGCTCGCTCTAGCGTCCGAAGTCGACACTAACGCCCGTGAATCGACACTGGCACCCGAGGATCGTCACTCGCACGGCTTTCGCCACCCTATACATGATACAATACTTGCGCTAGCACAAGCGACGGCATGCGAGCAGCCGAATCTCGCTAAGATATCCCAATATATAAATACCGCGCGGTCGAGCATGGAGTAAACACAAGGAGCTATCGTGAAGACAGGTGCGCATCATACATGGCTATATCTTAGAAAGAGACTACTGCACATCTATATCATCTACATCTCGCTTGTTATAGCATCAACGTGTCACTGGAGAACCGTTACGCCCAGGCGTCTCGTGGATTGCTCTCGACTCTCAGTGCATAGCAGAAGCATCGAAATAAATGCTCGCAAACCCGTGCATGATTGCCGCCAGGTCTGGGCTACTGCTAGCGCTCGCGCCACTGTGAATGCACTAGTTGTAAATATCGTTCAGTTTGAAGAATATATTTTGTTACTTTATTAACCGTTTAAATCCACGTTTCGTTAATTAACCCGGACCCGCCTTATCCCCGTACCGAGCTAGGATAATCGAGGCTAATCACATTCGCGCTGCGAGACTGTTAGCCTTCGTGTTTTCGTGCCCCTTTCAGGTCGCGAAAACTTGTGCGTGAGGAAACTCCGCAAAAAACCAATCAATAATTGTGACGTGTATTTCACGTCCCAATGATATTAAAACACGGGCAGTCAATCGCGACCAAGTCACCCGTCACCAGAGCCGAGCATTTTTTATATTAAATAATATTGTTATTAATGGGGGGAATTGTTATTATTTGTTGAGTGAATGAGGATAAGGAGTAGCGACCGAGGAAAGCCGCAGATCGGCACACACACGCACACACCCATACCGGCGGCACCAGCTGATCGCCGCAGCGACGATTGCTCGGAACAAGCAACGACGACGAACACCTACACAACCATGCACAGCACCAACACCACTGCACACTGTACGCGCGACCCTCTCTCTCTCGCTTGCTTTTTCTTCCTCGCCTCTCGAGGATGATGAGTCGCTGCCCACGCACACACATACACACACGCACGCGCGACTGCCCTCTCTCCCGATGCACGCAGACGCGGGAGGAGAGACGATTCACAGCAGCAGCGGCGGCTTCCTCGAGACACACCATCTCTGCTGTAACCGCGAGAGAGAGAAAGAGAGAAAGAGAGAGAGAGAGAGAGATACCGACACGGCTGTCGACAGAGGGGAGAGCTAGCAGCTGCCGCGCCGCGAGCCGCATGAAGCTGCCGGCCTATCCTAGCGTAGGCCGACGCGCGCACCACGGCGCGCTCCGATCAAGTTTAAATAAAAAGATCTTGCACCTCGCGAGTTTTTTTATAAATCATTCCTGGGATATCTTCCGATGATTTTAAGCCTAAAATGAAAATAATCCCTAGAGGGATTTTCAAATAAACTCGATATTTGATCATTTTCGTAGGTTATCGTGACTATTTTCTATATAGCATCTTGTCTTTAGATTTCTTAGGCTTTAAAAATATATTTCAATATTAGAAATAAGTTTATAAATTCTTAATACTCATTAAACTTTTAAGATTCATATAAATTTTTTTAAATACTGCTCAGAAATTAAATTTTTTAACTTCTTATTTAAAATATTTTTCTGTGCGCTCGAAGTTTCTTTTTTTTTTCTTTCATCGAGGATAAATTTGGTATTCCGTTGCCATGGCTCCGATAAATAAACTTTTGCTGATTTTACGGTTAGTAAAAATGCCGAAGGCAAGAACACACGATGAAAATCGTCATCAAATTTGTTTACTTTGCTTTGGAAAAACTAAAGTAATGATTCCTGTAAAAGGAGAATTAAAAGTGCTTGTTTGAAAACAGTTTAAGTACGATACTAGTGATGACCGATTACCTCTCGTTCTATGCAGTAGTTGCAAAAGAGATTTATACAGAATTAGAAACGATGAAGATATAAGTGTGAATCTACCAAAATTTTCTGATCTTCAACCTTTGAAGAAATCTACTAGATCAAGCGACGATGTTTTATGTGCTTGTCATATTTGTGAGCTTGCGAGAAATCCCCTCCTGGAAAATTTTCAAACTTTGCAAAGAATAATGTTATGCCTCAGCGACATGGAATACTTGTTGATGTGACAAATATAAAAGTTCCAAGTAAGCTATTAAAACATATCTTTTTCTAGTTATAATAACTACAATATAATAATACAATTTTAATCTAGATGAAAGAAAATCACCTTCCGTTGAAAGCCGGTGTAGTTACGGCTTTTCTTTGTTGGGAAAAGGAAAATCTCATAAATGTAACTTTACCGTACGCTTGGAGAATTTGACTGAAAACATTATGCAAACAAGCTCAAGAGCTACAGATCAAGTAATTTCGTCTTTGCTTAAACGCAAAATGATTACAGAAAATACACAAAATACTACAACTCTATCACTTTCTCAAACACGCGGTAAGCCTCTTAAAGTTGCTATTGGTTCACAAAATAACAAAGCTTTAAGCAAACCTGAGCTTTTCTCTGCAGACGATTTTTTAAAAATCTAGACGAGTTTACATTTGAGCCAAACGAAGACACTTGCGATTGCTACAGCTTTGCGAGTAGCTACGAAAAATGCTAAGGTCGTGGAACCGCATTTGAAAAAAAAAAAAACTATCAATTAAAAGTCACTGTGTTGATGATTATTTTGGTACTAAAAACTTTGACTTTGTTCACGTCAACGCTTACTGCACAAATCTTGATGGTTTAATAGAACACATTAAAGAAAAACGCTCATTGTCTGAATTTCACTTGAAGTTTGGTATTGACGGGGGAGGGGGTTTTCTGAAGATATGTTTATCCATTCAATCTACTTCAGAAAATGAAAAGCTAAATAGACACCGGCATAAGTTTGAAGATGGTATTTCTGCTAAACGGTTTAAAGATTCAGGTGTTAACAAATTATTGATACTAGCATTAGCAAACAGTTCTCAAGAAAATTATGAAAATGTATCGCAGCTGTGGTCTGCAATAAAAATAAACAACTTTCAGGAAACTATTGCGACAGATTTAAAACTTGCTAATATTATGGTTGGCATCATGTCGCATAGCAGCTTTTACCCCTGCACTTGGTGTTTCGCATCGAAAAATGATTTAAGTAGCTGCGGAATACCGAGGACAATAAATAATACGTTTCAAAATTATATTAACTGGCATCAAGCCGGATCTGTCAAAAAAGATGCGAAGAATCATAAAAATTGTATTCATATGCCTCTTTTATCAACTGATATAGACAAAACATTTCTTCGGATAATACCTCCACCTGAACTTCATTTGATGCTAGGTGTAGTAAATACATTGTATAGACACTTATTGGCTGAATTCGAGAAAGTGACTCGTGATATACGTCAGGGTAATACAAGTTTTAATGGCAATTTGTGCAAGATATTATTAGACAAACTTGATTTCCTGCGTTCACGAAATCACAATTTGGGATGTTTGAAATATGTAAATGCTTTTGAGCACTTCAAAAATGTTGTACATGCCTGCTTTGGAAAAAATCTTGACCCATCTTTCAAAGATAAGATTAATGCCTTCAAGCAAAGTTATTTACATTTAAATGTACCAATAACGCCCAAAATTCATGCAGTATTTTTCCATGTGCCTGACTTTTGCGAAGAAGTTCAGACGGGACTTGGATTTTATAGTGAACAGGCTATGGAATCTGTCCATGCTGATTTCAAATCTGTGTGGGAGAAATATAAAGTTTTTAATTTCTCCCACTGCTTTATGTGAATATAATAGTTGACATTCATTTTAATTATTGTACATAATAAAGATATTTTTTTAATGTAATAAAATGATCGCAAAGTTTGAAAATTCGAATACGGTTTTGAAAATTTTTATGAATTTAAAATTTATAATACCTATTGAGCATTTATGAACTTATTTCTGATGTTGAAATATATTTTTAAAACCTAAGAAATCTAAATACAAGATGCAATATAGAAAATAGTCACGATAACCTACGAAAATGATCAAATATCGAGTTTATTTGAAAATCCCTCTAGGGATTATTTTCATTTTAGGCTTAAAATCATCGGAAGATATCCAAGGAATGATTTATAAAAAAACTCGCGAGGTGCAAGATCTTTTTATTTAAACTTGATCGGAGCGCGCCGTGGCATGTCGCCGCTGCCAACTGTGATGGTCCGGCATCGACATAACCGCAAGTGCCCGATATAGATATACACGCCGGGTTGCCCGGGTGACAGGGCGGCATTAGCGAAGCGGGCCAATGGTAATTAGCGACTCAAATCGCCGCAGACTTGGCCTTGATTTTCGAATCTAGGGAAAATCAAGGCCAATCCCCGTGAAGAAAGGGGCGGAAGCAACAAGTGTGTAGGCTGAAGTTGTTCGAGAAGAAGAGCGAAAATTTTGGAGGAGATTTCCGCCCTCTCCGATTTTGGGCATTGCCTGCCCGTCGGTCAGCGAATATAGACACATATTTTGCCTGCCCGCCCGTCAACCAAGATAGACGCGCTCAACACAGTACATATTTTGCCTAGTAGAGAGCTTATTCTATCCGACGAACTTTTGCGACCAGCTTGTGAGGAGCATCGCGAGGCGTGCCAGATTGGCGACGGTGAGTGGATTGGAATTGTCGAGCTTCCCTCGGCCCTTGCAAGTAAAAATCTTTGTAGAATAATTATCGTGCATCGCCGCCATGTGCTCGGGGTTAGGCGAGTAAATTCGTGGTGGTGTGACACCAGTATATAGAATCAGTGCGCGTCGGGCCAACGTTAGATTTATGGACATTATTGGAGAAAATTTGCGCGACTCGGAAAACTCGGGAAAACGTGGTGATTTGGTCGTCGCGAGAGACGCGTGCGAGGGCTAACGTAGCCATATTGTATAGCGACCGATAGATATTGCGCGAAAATTGTAAATGTGACGACCGTGCGTATATTAACTGCAATAAAGCTGAGGTACTTAAAGAGAAAGATTGTGTGTGTTTATTATATAATTATTAATTCCTGATTTTCCACTTCACAGAACTTCCTCTGCGAAAGGGCTCGTGCAGAGTTAGCCGCGCTTTACCTGGCGCCCATTAACATAGAAAAATTCGGTAAAGTGTCGAGAGAAGTCTAATAAAGAAGCCGTCGTAACGAAAAGCCACGTTACAAATGGCGCCCAATGTAGGGCTTAGTGAAACAGGAAAATCAGGAAAAATAGCGACAGAATAAATTAATTAAGAGTTAGTTCGGAAAAAGTCGGAAATTTTTTTTACACAGTACCCGAGCTAGCGAAAGTGCAGCGACTAAAACGTTTTTTTTGTGTCGTATAAAAATTTAAGTAAAGTGGAAAAATTCTTTTTGTGTTTAAGAAATTTATAAATTGGACTTTAAAATTTTTTCACTTGGGTTAATGGGTAAATAAATTTTTCGATTTTGGGAATTTTCCGGAAAATCTTTTTCATTATTTTTGAGATTTTCCAAAATTATGTTTTGAAAATTTTTCGATTTTGAGAATTTTCCGGAAAAATTTTGTGAATATTTTTAAGAATTTTTCAAAATTATTTTTTGAAAATTTTTCGATTTGAGAATTTTTCGGAAAATTTTTGAGAATTTTCCGTAATTATTTTTTGAAAATTTTTTATTTTGAGCATTTTTCGGAAAATCTTTTTGATCATTTTTGAGAATTTTCCGAAATTATTTTTTGAAAATTTTTCGATTTTGAGAATTTCCGGAAAAATTTTGTGAATATTTTTAAGAATTTTTCGACATTATTTTTTGAAAATTTTTCGATTTTGAGAATTTTCCGGAAAATTTTTTTTTTGGATATTTTTAGAATTTTCCGAAATTATTTTTTGAAAATCTTTTGAGAATTATCCCAAGATATTTTTTTTTGAGATTTTTGATTTTGAGAGTTTTTTGGGAGTTTTTTTGACAATTTTTCAAAAAAAAATTTTTCTTAGAGATTGTTGTAATTTTCTTAACATATTATTTTTGAATGGTTTTTGCTGAGAAAATTCTTTTTTGGATTTGAGAGATTTTTTTTCTTTTTGTTTTTCTTGAAAATTTTACGAAAAATTTTTTTTTGATCGATTTTTAATTGAGGATTTTTACAGTTTCTTGGGTGTGTAGTAAAGGAAATTTTCCAAAGAAAATAGCGAAATACTAGAGTAAGAGGAAGGCTGCGGCAGCGCACTAAATATAATAGCGATAAATAGGGAAGGTGTGGAAAATAGGAGACAAATTCAGAAAATCTTTGTTAGGAATTTAGTGAAATTTGAGTAATGAGTTAGAGTGATAGATAAATTAATTTGTGTGTAATTATTCTGAATTTCGACCTATTTTTCAAGTCTCCTCAACAACTTTTAAAGTAGTATAGTAAGAGTGTCACCAGCGTATAGGAAAAAAATTATTTGTGAACACCTCCACAAAATATTATTTGCTGTGCTACTACCCCCAAATCGATAAGTAAGAACGATTTATAATTTGGATAAGAGAAAATTTTTCCTAACAACTACTGGAAATTGGGTATAAGAATACAACAACTAAAGTTGTTATTATAACTACTGTGTCAAAAAAACAATTGTTTATTACATATATTTATATTTATTTAATTGTATTGGGAATTATTTACTGAAAATTGATTGCGACCAAGAAGAAACCTCAGTTTATTACTCCAGATATGAACAAGAAGAGAATACCAAGAGCTACTGAAGATTGAATAGCGACTTTATTAGATTCCCGTCAGGGTATTTCAGCAGCTACTCAAGAGCTAGGCAAACAAATTTCGAGTAGGTATTTTCAGCTAAAGGAACCGTTAAAGAAGACCTCAAGAAAAGAAGCTATTTTCATTGTTTTATCTCCTTTTGTCCCTTTATCAAAAGTAAACAGACGGTAATCTCCAGAGTAACCTATATATATATATATATATATATATATATATATATATATATATATATATATATATATATATATATATATATAAATATACATATTATTATTATAAATCATTATAAAAATTGAAAATTAGTGACACAGTAGTTAGGCAGGAAAATTGTGCCGTAAAAGAGTTAAGACTGATTCCTTTATTAGCGACCTCTCCATTCACGTGCACCAGGTATTGCAAGTTAAATCCCCGTATTTGAGAAGATTCCAAAGACTTGGGCGGGCCCTCCCAACATAGCGAATACTGCAGTAACGGTAGAGAGTAACTAGCGACCAAACCGCTGTTTTTGTTTTCTTCCCTTTGTGTACGAGTAGAGTACAACATGAACACAAGACAAGCAGCAAAGAAGGATCCGCGCATACGCCAGCGAATGGCAGTATCAAGTAGAATAAATGGGATGGACCCGAGCGAACTAATAATAATTCTAGATCAGATGGGACTTAGCGTATCTGGGACAACACCCCAACTTAGAGACAGACTCTTGCGGGCAAGTATAAGTTCAGTGGAATCAGGTGCAGCAGTAAATTGGGATACAGTATTGGACGAGAGACCATGGGATCAAGTACCAGCAACATCGGCGGCCATAATGCGAGAGGAATCTTTTAAACAAATACCTCAGAAGAAGAAAAGTGGTAAGAAGCCTAAGAGAGCGACCAAAGAAGTAGAGTTGCAAAGCACAGAAACGGAGTATAGCCAAGAAGAGAGACAGGCAATCACAGAGCAGATTCAAGAAGTCACAACACAACAACAAGCGACCGATGCACCAGTAGTTACGCTAGAAACAATAAGCAAAGCGACTACCACTCTCACTACGACGACACCAATTCGTACACGGGGACCAACGGATAGCTTCGCGATGCAGATGGTGTCTGCAAACACACGACCAAGAGTGCAAACAGGGTTTCCACCGGAACTCTTAGCGATGAGCAGTCATACACAGTTGGCATATACTCCGGGACTAATGAAGATGATACCAACCGGCTACCAATGGAGGCTGCCAGAGCCACTTTTCCATTATACAGGAAATCATCCATCACCGGATTTCAGTACGGGAACTCCCGCGGTACCAATGATCCCGAGACCAATACAATTGATTACACCACCGTCAACGACTTCGGAACCAACGTTACCTTCGATGCCAACCACCACAGCGCCATCGGTCACACGACCTCCTGCAATGTCGGGGCCGGTCCGGGGACTAGTCAGATGGGACAACCCCTAGCAAGAAGTGACAATCCGACAGGAACATCACAAAGCCAAACGCCACAGCAGGGGATAAACCTGAACGACAGTATTCAATATATCAGACAAGCAAAACATACAGACCCCATAGCCAGTAACCCAAGAAATGGGATCTCAACAGACAGTAGCGACGTAAGCAACAAAGAAGATGAGGAGAATCGAGAAGAAGATGCCATTCCACGATGGGCAGGACCATACGAACGGCTACTGCAGGAGTTTGAACAAATGAAAATGGCACAACATAGACCAATTCTCCTCCGAGAACCGGTATACGCGCCACAACCTCCGGTAGTCCCACGTCCGGTAGCAAACCCACAGGATTACTTAGATACTCCGAGACCACCAAGGGGATCTCAAGAGAGACGGGAGCGACCCAGGAATCACGAAGTGGCAGAGATTCGGAGTCCTAAGGCGAACACCGTTCGTAGACCAACAGACCAGCAAACCGAAGTATCAAAACAGAGAAGAGGAGAACGAAAGCGACTGTAATCGAGTAGCTCGGAAAATAGCGTACTAGACCGAAGATCAGTAAAGAAGAGAGATAGCCGTAAATTGAAAAACCGTAGACATAGGAGTTCGAGTAATAGTACCACAAGTAGCGACTGTAATACGACGTCATCAGACTCAGATAGCGACGACAATAAAAGAAGCAGAAAACACAGGAGAGGCCACAAGCGGAACCAGTCGACATCGACTAGCGATTCGGAAAATGAAGATAAGAAAATGAAACAATAAAATAGGAAATGTCATTCGAATGCAGACATAGCGGGGAAGAATGTTAAAATATTGCAGAGCTGGAATCTTAAGTTCAATGGGGAAGATAAGGAGTCAGAGGAAATTTTGGACCGGCTGCAGGATTACAAAGCAAGCCTAGCCATGAGCGACAGGGAGCTGTTGAATGCTTTACCATCGATCTTTTCGAAAAATGCTAGCAGATGGTATCGATCGAAGCGACCGGACCTAAAATCATGGAAAGACTTTAAAAAAGTGTTCAGAAGGCAGTATTTGGGTCACAGAGATGAAGAAGACATGATGGCGGACTTACGGAACCGATTGATGGCGAAAGGAGAAAAGATTGCCAATTATATATCCTGCGTGGAATTCATTGTCGACCACTTTAAGCGACCCCCATCCAGGAAAACAATAGTAAAACAGGCCTACAAGGGCTTGAGGAAAGACTATCGACACTTCATGGCGGGGAAAGAAATCAAGACGCTCAAGGATATAGAGAAACTAGGAAGAATTTGGGAAAAGGAGAAAGAACTAGATGACCGGTTTGAAGAGCCTTCACCAAAGGAGAAGATGAGCATACCAGGTGCAGCATACTCTGGGACACCCTCAGTCCGTAAGGTAGCGGCAGCCTATGAGAAATTGAACCCAGAAAGCGACACTAGCGACAGCACATCAGCGACAACCAAACCTGCGAGAAAGAGAAATTGGAATAGAAAAGCGAAGAAAAAACAAAAACAAATAAATGCGGTAGCCGCTGCCAAGGAGAATCAAAGGCCTGAGGCCAACGTACAAGCGACCCCAGTACAGCCAGCCTCGCACAACGCGACCGCAACGATGACGCACAGCACATCGCTGAATCCACTGCGACCGAGATTTGTGCCCGCTTGGCAATGGTCTCCTCCCCAGAATGTTAACTCGTTTCAGAGTAGAGGTGGTCAGGCTCAAGGATTCACCGGCCGAGGCGCCTATAATATGAGAGGAACTAGAGACCAAAATGGGCCTCCTGCCCAAAATATACCAGTATATGGTGCATGCTATACATGCCAGACGGTAGGGCGAGCAAGAGAATGTCCACAAAGGACATGCTACTTGTGTAGGGCTATGGGACACTATGCAAACGAATGTCCCAATAGACAACCGGCATGGCAGTCTTCTCCAAATAATCAGGCCATGGGAAACGGGATGCAGGGGAGGCAGAAGAGTCCCATACCTCCCCAGCAACCGCAAACGGGACGAAACTGGCAACAATAAAGGGAAGCCAGCATAGCGCCCAACCGACCATACAGGAGAAGAGAATAGTGACCCCAGAGAAAGCGAAAACTAGCAGCGACCAAGAGAGAAGTGGATCGATGATAGGCGAGGCAGCTAAAAGTATTAAATCCATATTGTCAGATGGGGAGACTCACCCAGTATGGAGTAATATTTCAAACAGCGGAGGGTTAAATAAAACCTCACCAATAGCGACCACAAGACCATTAAGTAAAGAGAGTAGTGAGAGCAACAAAATTCGAGAAGACAGAGAAAAAGTAGAAAGTAGAGAGAGTAGTGAGAGCAACAAAATTCGAGATGAGAGAGAAATAGTAGAGAGTAGTGAGAGCAACAAAATTCGAGAAGAGAGAAAAAAAGTAGAGAGTAGAGAGAGTAGTGAGAGCAACAAAATTCGAGAAGAGAGAGAAAAAGTAGAGAATAGAAAAAGTCGTGAGAGCAAAAGAGTGACCGAAAGAGTGACAACTTTACCGATCCTCGAAGGGTCCGACGTAACGGTGCTCAATCCAACAGCTGACGAACAGAAGGATTTCGAGCACCTAGCCCTCGTACGAGAGGCGGTCGACCTTCTGGAAGGGTCACAGGTGTCCACTCCCTCGTTGGAGGGCCCCTCCACCTCTGTTACAGACTTAGATGTTGGGGTGCCCACATCTAGACTAGGGGGGGAGAGCAGCGTACTACGTACGCCGGAGGTCCGACCAACTTGAGGTTCCGGAACCAGGCGAAGACGAAGTCGCAGGTATGAGCGCAGAGAACCGCATCTTCACGAAGGTAATACTAGGTGGTAGGCCGTACAGAGCCCTAATTGATGGAGGAGCCACGGTCTCCCTAGTAGGACCAGAGATAGCGGCTATGTTCATGGACTGATTGCGACCAGCAAACTCTGTTATAAGAAGTGTATTAGGTGGAACAAAGAAAGTATTGGGGTATCTGGACATCAACATGGAATTGGATGGCAGGTCCAGGAAGCTGACGGTAAGAGCCGTAGATCCTTGCGACCACGACATTTTACTTGGACAGGACTTTACCAACCCATGGTTGATGTAAGATACGGCAGACGGATGTGGAGGACTAACGAGGGCCCGTGGAAGCAATCTTGGGACGACGAGGAAATTGAAGCGACCCCAGCATACGCCGAATGCGCCGGAATTACCGAGGCAGACGACGAGCAGTGGAAAGCCATAGAAGACCTAGTGACCAGGATATTACCACCGCCATCGGAAAATTTAGGAACGACCACACTGACCGAACATCACATAGATGTCTTCTCTGCAGCCGCCATCAAACATCGGCCAAGGAGAATGTCACCCAAACTTCTGCAAATAGTACACGAAGAGATAGAGAAGATGTTCAGGAGTGGAGTAATAGAGCGATCGGCAAGTGAATGGAGTAGCGCCCCGGTAATCATCAAGAAGCCAGATGGGAGTTATAGATTTTGTATAGATTATCGCGACCTCAACAAAGTGACCCGGAAGGATGCATATCCTATCAGGAGCATGGATCCCATATTGGCCAAATTGCGTAAAGCCAAATATTTGATCAAAATTTACCTCAAACAAGCCTATTTTCAAGTACCGATGGAGCAAAGCAGCAATAAATTTACAGCATTTGCAGTGCCGGGGTCAGGGCTTTGGCAATTCGTAAAAATGCTCTTCGGATTAACGAATGCGCCCATGACCTTTCAACGCCTGATCGATGCTTTGTTTGGCGTCCAGTATGAACAACATGTTTTTGGATACTTGGACGACATCATTATAGCGACCGAGACCTTTGAGGAACATCTCCAATGGTTGGAGCTGGTCCTCAAGAAGTTGGTCGCAGCAGGATTGGTAGTAAATCGGAAAAAGTGCGAATTCTGCTGCTCGAGAGTGACGTACTTAGGCTTCTTGCTTGATAAAGATGGATTGCGACCAGACCCAGAAAAGGTATCGCCACTGACAGAATATCCAGCACCAAAGACCGTTAAGCAGCTGAGACGATTTCTGGGTATGGTAGGATGGTACTCGCGATTCATTGAGAACGACTCAGAGATGAAAATTCCGTTAGTGAAGTTACTAAGAAAGGGGCAAGTATGGAAATGGGATAGCGACCAACAAGAGGCCTTTGAAGGTCTAAAGAAGGTGCTAATGGTAGCTCCGGTCCTGGCAAGACCAGATTTTGGCAAAACCTTCACAGTCCAGAGTGATGCAAACGGAGTGGCGATTGAGGCGGTTTTGACACAGGAAGGGGATGATGGAGAGCACCCCATCGTATATGTGAGTAGAGTACTCACGGCGGCTGAACGAAATTATACCACGTCCAAAAGAGAATGCTTGGCGTTATTATGGACCATTAAGAAGTTGCATTCATATCTTGAGGGGTACGAATTCAAGGCCATCACCGACCATAACGCGCTCCAATGGCTTCGTAATCTGAAGGACCCTACTGGACGACTAGCCCGTTGGGCACTTGAAATCCAGCAGTGGGACTTCAAAGTAATCCATCTGAAGGGCACTCTGCTGAAGGTGCCTGATGCGTTGTCCAGGATGTATGAAGATGGAGGGGAAATAGCTGGATTTGAAGAGATACAGGACGAGCGATACGTAACTAGGATGGAAGAAGTACAAAGACACCCACACCGATTCCCAGACTGGCGAATCGAAGATGGCATGTTGTACAAATTTCGTAGCGACCCCCTATTAGACCCAGTGACATCTCGAGAAGAAGGATGGAGACTTGTGGTCCCAGTAGAGTACCGTGAGAGAGTGATGACGGAGAGCCACTCCATCACCTCCGCGGGACACCTGGGACTTGAGAAGACCTATGGCCGAGTGGCCCGCGAATACTACTGGCAAGGCATGTACTACGACGTGCGCCACTTCGTCCAGGCTTGTCTCGAATGCCAGAAGCACAAGGCCTCTCAGACGAGACCCATAGAGCTACTATGCAAAAGAATTGTAGAGCGACCATGGGCCGTAGTGGCAGCAGATCTTATGGAATTTCCACCAAGTAAGAGTCAATTCAAATACTTGCTGGTATTCCAAGATCTCTTCACGCGGTGGATCGAGCTGAAGCCGCTGAGAAAGGCGGATGGCAAGTCGGTGGCTCGCGCCCTAGAGGAACTCATCTTGTTTCTGTGGAGACGCTAAACTACGTACTCACAGATAATGGGAAAGAGTTCATTAATAAGCACCTGACCGACACTCTGAAGGAGTATGGATGAACCCATGTTACCACGCCACCATACCATCCGCAAGCCAATCCAGTGGAGAGAAGCAACCGAACCCTAAAGACCATGATAGCGACCTTCGTAAAACAAGACCATCGGGATTGGGATGCCCATCTTCATGAGTTCAGGCATGCAGTCAACATTGCGATGCAAGCGACCACCAAGGTATCACCAGCCTTCTTGAATTATGGACGAAACCCAAGGCCGGTGAAGAGTTTAGGAAGAAACGTAGAGCCAAAGCGACCAATTGTTAGTAGCGACCCCGAAGATTGGTTAGATAGAGTAAGAAGACTGGATGCCCGCTGGTATATGTGGTAAATATGGGAAAGGATAAAAGAATACCCGAGGTGAACGTAAGTGAATTGAAGACATATATTCCCCCAAGGGGAAAAGCGCAATAGTAGCGACCTCCTCCTTACAAGCGACCTTGAAGTGGTTATTTATCGAGATGGCCAGTAAAGAAGAACAAACTGATCATTCTAGGTACCACAAATATAGCGACCCATCCGAGACCCGAAGCATCGGCGACCAAGGGCATAACCTGAGAACCCATTAGCGACCGAAACATGAAGTGACGGAGGCATACCCATGCCCAGTAAGTTGTTAAAAGTCTTGTTATTTATATATTTATTGAATTTTATTTAGGATCTTATAATTTCCCCTATGGTCGTGCGATCTATGAGCGCCGTTGCTTTGTGGTCGGATTGGGAGTAGTAAGGTGGAGGTATTAATAATTTTTTGTTTGTTTTCAGCCTGATTAGTTCTAAGTATAGATATGTATATATATTGTTCTTGCAAAAGCTTTGGTGTCGAGGGTTGTTCGGGAATCGCGTTGATGGGATACAATGGCCCAATTAGAGACTCGTTGATTATTGAAATAAACAGTCCACTCCTGGCGGTGTGTCCCGTTTAGGGGGGGAGAGTTTGTGACGTGTATTTCACGTCCCAATGATATTAAATCTATAAAACACGGGCAGTCAATCGCGATCAAGTCACCCGTCACCAGAGCCGAGCATTTTTTATATTAAATAATATTGTTATTAATGGGGGGAATTGTTATTATTTGTTGAGGGAATGAGGATAAGGAGTGGCAACCGAGGAAAGCCGCAGACCGGCACACACTCGCACACACCCATACCGGCTGCACCAGCTGATCGCCGCAGCGACGATTGCTCGGAACAAGCAACGACGACGAACACCTACACAACCATGCACAGAACTAACACCACTGCACACTGTACGCGCGACCCTCTCTCTCGCTTGCTCTTTCTTCCTCGCCTCTCGAGGATGATGAGTCGCTGCCCGCGCACACACATACACATGCGCGCGCGCGACTGCCCTCTCTCCCGATGCACGCAGACGCTGGAGGAGAGATGATTCACAGCAGCAGCGGCGGCTTCCTCGAGACACACCATCTCTGCTGTAACCGCAAGAGAGAGAGAGAGAGAGAGAGAGAGAGATACCGACACGGCTGTCGACAGAGGGGAGAGCTAGCAGCGGCCATGCCGCGAACCGCATGAAGCTGCCGGCCTATCCTAGCGTAGGCCAACTGTGATGGTCCGGCAGCGACAAAACCGCAAGCGCCCGATATAGATATACACGCCGGGTTGCCCGCGCATGTGTATCTAGCAATTCATATTGCCCGCGCTGCGTGGACCTGGCGGCATTAGCGGAGCCGTCCAATGGTAATTAGCGACTCAAATCGCCGCAGACTTGGCCTTGATTTTCGCATCTAGGGAAAATTAAGACCAATCCCCGTGAAGAAAGGGGCGGAAGCAAAAAGTGTGTAGGCTGAAGTTGTGACACCAGTATATAGAATCAGCTCGCGTCGGGCCAACGTTAGATTTACGGACATTATTGGAGAAAATTTGCGCGACTCGGAAAACTCGGGAAAACGTGGTGATTTGGTCGTCGCGAGAGACGCGTGCGAGGGCTAACGTAGCCATATTGTATAGCGACCGATAGATATTGCGCGAAAATTGTAAAGTGGCGACCGTGCGTATATTAACTGCAATAAAGCTTAGGTACTTAAAGAGAAAAATTGTGTGTGTTTATTATATAATTATTAATTCCTGATTTTCCAATTCACGGAACTTCCTCTGGGAAAGGGCTCGTGCAGAGTTAGCCGCGCTTTACCTGGCGCCCATTAAGATAGAAAAATTCGGTAAAGTGTCGAGAGAAGTCTAATAAAGAAGCCGTCGTAACGAAAAGCCACGTTACAAATAATAATTTATAATAATTAAAAATTAAATTAAAGTAAAAAAATTAGAAAATTAAATTAAAGTAAAAAAATTAGAAAATTAAATTAAAGTAAAAAAATTAGAAAATTAAATTAAAGTAAAAAAATTAGAAAATTAAATTAAAGTAAAAAAATTAGAAAATTAAATTAAAGTAAAAAAATTAGAAAATTAAATTAAAGTAAAAAAATTAGAAAATTAAATTAAAGTAAAAAAATTAGAAAATTAAATTAAAGTAAAAAAATTAGAAAATTAAATTAAAGTAAAAAAATTAGAAAATTAAATTAAAGTAAAAAAATTAGAAAATTAAATTAAAGTAAAAAAATTAGAAAATTAAATTAAAGTAAAAAAATTAGAAAATTAAATTAAAGTAAAAAAATTAGAAAATTAAATTAAAGTAAAAAAATTAGAAAATTAAATTAAAGTAAAAAAATTAGAAAATTAAATTAAAGTAAAAAAATTAGAAAATTAAATTAAAGTAAAAAAATTAGAAAATTAAATTAAAGTAAAAAAATTAGAAAATTAAATTAAAGTAAAAAAATTAGAAAATTAAATTAAAGTAAAAAAATTAGAAAATTAAATTAAAGTAAAAAAATTAGAAAATTAAATTAAAGTAAAAAAATTAGAAAATTAAATTAAAGTAAAAAAATTAGAAAATTAAATTAAAGTAAAAAAATTAGAAAATTAAATTAAAGTAAAAAAATTAGAAAATTCAATTAAAGTAAAAAAATTAGAAAATTAAATTAAAGTAAAAAATTAGAAAATTAAATTAAAGTAAAAAAATTAGAAAATTAAATTTTTTTTTGTTTATCGGTGATTTCAAAATTTTAACGTGCGAAATAGGTCGAGCACGCGAGCGCGAGGCGAGCCTAAATTGAGCACGAAGCTCAAACATACCGAAGTGTGTCTGACAAGCAGTCAGAGCAAAAAGCAATCAATCACGGTAGTGAAGTATGTATAAATTAAGTTCAGCCTGCGAAAACACCTTCGCCCATCTCAGGGATTCTATGGTCGACCGATCATCACGGTTAAGTAGCGTTAGACGCGGTCGTACTCGAAGCGACGAAAAATTATTTTTTGTTTTTTTTAAATTGTTTATTGCAAAAATTAATTTTTTGCTTGTTTACTGGGGGACAATTACCAATTATCACTAGAAAAAGGATTTTTTTTTGAGTTTTGAAATTTTTTTTGAAAATGAAAAGGTTACCTGAGAGCGTTATACAAGGTTAAGCAGCGTTGGTCGCAGTCAGTACTTGGATGAATGACCGCCCGAGAACACCACGCCTTATGATAATTTATTATTTATCAAGATTTTTTTTTCTTAGCAGTAATATTGTTTATTAATTATTAATAAACAATATTTTCGGAAAATTGGATTTTTTTTTGGATTTTTGAAATTTTTAAGAGGAATAAAATCCATTTTTGATCTTCATTTCTTTATTTTGGAAAATTGTTTTTCGGAAAAATTGTTGTTTATCGAACACTAATGAACAACGATTTCAAAAATATAAATTTTTTTGGATTTTTTGTATTGTTTACAATAATTCAATATACCGTACTGTTCAATTTGGAAAATTGTTCATCTTCGAAATTATTGTTTATTCATCAATTTTAGGATTTTCGTTCATTTTATTATTTTAGAAAATTGTTTTTCGATAAAATTGGTGTTTGTCGATAATAAACAATAAAATAGAAAAATTCAAAATCCAGATTATACTTTTTTTTAATAAATACAACTAGTTAAAGTAACTTGGAAAAATTTTGCAGAAGGAAAATTCATAATAATTTTTTATATTTTAGGAAATGGGAGAAATTTATTTAGGAATAAATTGTTTTTTTTTTAAATTAGAAAATTTTTGAACAAATTAAATTTCTTCCGTAATAACATTTGGAACATAAAAATCCAATTTTCGTCGGAAATAAAATAATAAGGTGCTTCTTTTCACTCTTTTTCATATCTGAATGATATTATCATAATATCGGAAACGTTCGAAGAAACACAAACGCCTGCTAAAATTGTTCTGAAAACCAGAAGCCAAATATTTGGGAGTCTTGGTAAACCGGGATGGTGTCAGACCAGACCCAGAAAAGATTGAACCGGTTATGAATTACCCGGCTCCCAAAAATTTGAAACAATTCAGGCGTTTTCTGGGTATGTCTTCATGGTATAGAAGATTCATGAAGGACTACGAACGTTGGCCGAGCCTTTGACTCGACTTTAAAGAAAAACCAAAAGTACGAATGGCTCGCAGACCAACAAATCGCGTTTGACAAGCTGAAGGCGCTGATCGCCTCAGCCCCTGTTCTACAGAGCCCTCTGCCGGATAAACAATTCGTAGTCAACGCTGACGCTAGCAACACCGGAATTGATGCAGTCCTCCTCCAGGAAACGCAAGAGGGAGAGCGGGTACTAGAGTTTGCCAGCAGAATGTTAAATTCGGCAGAAAGGAATTACAGTGTACCCGAGTGCGAGTATCTCGCAGTGGTATGCGCCATCGAGAAATTCCGGCCATATATCGAGGGTTACCACTTTCGAGTGGTAACAGACCACTTGAGCCTGGCTTGGCTATGCAACTTGAACAACCCCACCGGCCGTCTGCGTGGTGGGCGCTACGCCTACAAAGTCACGACTACGAAATAGTCCACGAGAAAGGTGCTCTAAATTACGTCCCAGACGCATTGTCCAGGGTGTACGAAGAGATAGAGACACAAATAGGCTCCTTGAGTTGATCAGAGGGTACAGAAGACCAATGGTACCTAGCTACCCTCAATAAAACAGCCACAAACCCTCGAGAAAACCCCAATTGGAAGATCATTGGGGGAAACCACTACCATTACAAGCCAGACGAAGAGATCGAGGACACTGTAGGCGACGAAGATGCTTGGAAGTTGGTAGTGCCAAAGGAACACCGGCACACCTACGAGAAAACCACGATAACCCGACCGCTGAGCACCTCGGACAAGAAAAGACCTATGCCCGAGTGTGACAGCAATACTTCTGGCCACACATGTACGCGGACGTACAAGAGTACGTCCGCGTGTGCATGGTTTGCCAACAATGTAAAGTGGTCCAGAAGCCACCTATCGGGAGAATGGGTTTGCGAACGGTTGAGAGACCATGGCAAATTATAGACGGCGATATCACCGGACAATTGCCACGGAGTAGGGGTGGGTACGAATATATCTTGGTGTTACAAGATTTATTCATCAGATGGGTAGAATGTATCCCCATCCGGAAAGGAAACGTCCGCACCGTCATTAAAGAGTTTCACGAGAGGATCGTGATGCAGTTCGGAGCACCAGAGACTTTCCATTCGGATACCAGCACAGAATTTAAACATAAGGCTGTCGATGAATATATCTTGCAACAAGGTATCTACCATACCACAACCCCCCCCCCCCCCGTACTGCCCGAGAGTAAACCCCGTGGAAAGGGAAAATAGGACCCTTAAGACGATGATTGCGTCATATATAACCGAGAACCACAAGACTTGGGACGAACATCTACCCGAGCTCGTCTTCGCTATGAACACGGCTAAACTTAGCTCCACTGGTTTTAGCCCAGCGATGCTGAATTATGGTAGACAACCAACGTCCCCTGGCACCGTACGTAGAGAACAGGAAAGTTCCTCGTCGGAATCCGTTCAGCAAGAATTGACGCATGCTTGGAACACCCGCATGCTAAGGTTGAGCGAGGCGCAGGAGCAGTCCGCCTTACGTTCCAAGGCTGAACGGGTCAGGCAGGCGAAGTATTATGATGCTGGATGCAGAGAAGAAGAGTTTCCGCTAGGAGGCATAGTCTGACGGAAAAATAGAGTCCTGTCTTCGGCAACCGTGGGTGTCACCGCAAAATTGGCACCCAAGTATTCGGGGCCGTACATCATAATAGGCGTGCACGGGCCCAACTCATATAAGCTCTTCGGCTCCACGGGGCAAGTAGAAGAACTCGTCCAGGCCGAAGACTTGAAGATGTTCGTACCGGGCGTGAATCCGACAGAAGAGACATCGAAGACCCCTGAAGAAGAAGACTTGGGAGCGACTCAACCACCGAGGGACGCGATGGAGACGCGCGACCCTCCTACACCCGACGAAACCGCGCGAACCGCGACCCCAGCGAGGGTAATACCACCGGAAATATCGTCGCGGGGTGCAACAAAACCGAGACTGGGACGACCGCGAAAAACAGCATACGTCATCAGAAATGTAGAAGCTGGGCCATCGACGAAAGGCCCACCGAGACCCTTTGAATCATTAGAGAAAAGACCATGCGGTCGGCCTAGAGGAGGCGATAAATTCAGATAAGAGGGTTCGCCGGGATGTCCATCTCCTCGGTGAACTCGAAGGAACTTATTCCCATAAAAAACGACGCAGGCAAGACCCGGTACTGCGGCATATGCCGTAGACCGGGAGTTCGATGGCCGTCCTAGTGCCCGAATGTAGGAAAGGTCCACGATGCGGTCGTGAAAGGCTTGGACGACCTCGACGAGAGTGAGACGGGAAGGAAGAAAGAGAGAAAGAATAAAGATTAGAAATAAAGAAAAGAAAAAGAAAATAGAATCGAATCACAGTTAGAGTCATCTTCTTCAACCCCCTTTGTCCGACCCCTTCTCCGTTCGTTTCGCGACTTCGTAGATTTGGTTGGCAGAAGTTGCTTACCGAGGCAAGCAACGTCTGGGTAGGGATGTAACGAATCGCGAAATAATTGCCAAATACCACGATCCGGTGTAGAAGAGGTACATGGGACGCCATCTACCCGCCACGCGAGGTACGCGGTACACGAGGGACGCGGGAGGCGACAAGACGCCGCGAGCGCGATTACATCATTCGACCTGTTGCACTGAAGGGACGCGCTTGTATCGTAGGCAGAGTTTTTCGCCATCTTGGCTGGCTCCCGCGTGTTTTGCGTGCCGTGCTTTTCACCCATCGTCGCTTGTCCTGGAATTCGCTCGTGTTGTGCATCTGGTGGAGGCGAGCGTCCCACCACGAGAAGGAAGTAAGAAAGAGACAACACGTGGGCACTGAGTCCACGGAGAAGCGACGAGAGGAATAGCATGGGGTAGTGGCAAGCGGAGCAGCCGTGATCGGAGTGACAGAAAGCGAGGGGAAAGAGAGAGGAAGAACGAGACGTCGGCTCCATCTTCTCGCGACCACTGATAAGAAAGAGGTAAGGGCTAGCCCACGAGATAACGTGCGCGGGTCATAGGGCCACACTGCAAGTAGTGTGTCGTGCCCTCATTGATTAAGGGCTCCGTACTGCCCAAGAAAAGAGAGAGAGCCGCGCGCGTCCAAGGAACTGTTTCTACGCCGGCGGCGAGCTCAGCATTGGTCGCGCGGAGTTCGCAAGCGACGCTCGACCTGTTCTCGTTTTCCAATTTTTAACACCATCGCTTATTACTGTTATCGTCGTTATAAATATCGTTAAGTTTAAAGAATATATTTTGTTACTTTATTAACCAGTTAAATTCACGTGTCGTTAATTAACCCGGACCCGCCTTCTCCCCGTACCGAGCTAGGCCAATCGAGGCTAATCACATACGCGTTGCGAGAGTGTTAGCTTCGTATTTTCGCACCCCCTTTTAGGTCGCGAAAACTCGTGCGTGAGAAAACTCCGCACAAAACCGAGTACTCGTGGACTCGGTGTATACACGGGAAAAACCTGCACAACTACACCGGGGTAGGCTATAGCGACGGTACACCGCGAGCCGCCTCAAAGGTAAGAGCTGCGGCAAGCCGCGCACACGCGCTGTATGTGGCGCATGCCTGCAGGACGCTAGCTTAATCAATTAATTAATGTTATTAATTGTTGAGCACCCCGTTATAATATATATATATATATATATATATATAGTCTTCTATTATTTTGAAACTATTTAATACAAAACATTTTTTTTACAAGTTATAGGAGTAAACGCTTATTTATAAATAAATAAACCAATGTTAAAAAAAACATTTAAAAAGCAACTTAATAAGTTATGCATATCAAGTTACATTTTTTTAATTGTCAATAATAAATTTTATAACACTATAATTGTTGATTCAATTTTTCTTCAAATGTAATAAATGCATACTACTCTTACAAATAAATTTTTTTCTTAATTTTGTTGGATTTTATGAACAATGGATTAATTTATTACAAAAATATCATAAAAATAAAAAAACGGAATAAAACAAAAACAAATCGATCAATCTTAAATTTTTTTTATTTGAAATATTAATCAAAAAATAAAAATAGATCTTTGAATGGCCAATGATTACCGCATAATACTCAAGAAAAAAGATATTAAAAGTTTTTTGAAAAAAAATTAAGATCATAAAAATGAAAAAAAATTATAACACATAAACAAATCGATAAATCTTAAAAATTCTTCTTGATTTAAAATCTTCATAAAAAATCATATGAAATGAGCTTTATTTGGTCAAAAATTACCGTGTTATAAGCAAGGAATCTACAATAAAAAATTTGTTGAAAAAGAAATAATCATAAAAAATGTAAAAATGTTATAAAATTAAAACGATTTGATAAATCTTGAAAATTCTTATTGATTTATAATCTACATTAAAAAACGAAAAGAATATGCATTCATCGGTAAAAAATTACCGTGTAATACCCAAGAAATAAGTAATCAAACATTTATTGAAAAAAAATATAACCTCGAATATTTCGAAAAATAAAACTCCTCATGATCTGGGCAAAGAACTTAGTAGAGAGATAGTAAAAAGCTACCTATTTGGAAATTTCCGAAGGAATAATGCCGTTTTACTCAAGTTATTGTTTGCTCAGAGAATTGACTTTTTTACAAAATGTTTTTTTTTTCAATCATAAAAAAATAAAATGTTTTAGAAATTTTACAGAATATTCTTCTCCATTGTCCTAATTACCTAATTTTTTTTAAAAATTTTCCATCATATGTTTCAGAAAAATCACTGTTTAAACAAAAAATGACATTTCCGTGTATACCAGAAGAAAGGAAACACCTTATCCGAAATTTCGGGTGCTAAAAGATAGATAATTTATGCTCTTTCAAATGCATTTTCACTGTGTCGATGATATTATTTCTAACTTATCAAAAAAACCCGGAAAACTAAAAGTCAAAAATCGAAAATCCGTAAAAAACAAAAACTAATCCAAAAAACTTAAAAAATAGTTGTTGTGCCTTCTTTGTTTAAAAAATAAAAAAATGAGCCCTGAAATATTAATTTTAATGGTTGATAACGCACATACACACATTCATACGGACATTTTCTAAAAATAGTGTATTTTGATTTCTTATGTTTCAAAACATTTCCTTATTTCATAAAATTCATTCTTAATTAATTTTATTTTTACTATTACACAGCTTCCTTTTTAAGGAAGCAAAATTCAGTCGACGCTTTAGCGGAGTGGCATATTGAAGCTTGGACGTTCGGTAAGATTAAATAGCTCTGAGATCGGGTAGTAATTTAGCGTAAGGTATATATGGATTGTCTCCAGTATTTAAGGGGATACGTTAGGCAAACTTTATTCGTCGATATCTAAATCTCAAAATTATTAGCGTACTATATCAGTGTTCTTGTTAAAAGGCTATAGGTAATTAGCCTTATTAAATTGCATTTATTTAGGAGAGTAAATAATATCTTGAATTTGAAGCTCCATAAAATGTATGCTTTTTTAGGCAGGCGATATAAAAATCGACCAACGATATAAAATAAAAGCTCACTTTTAGCAAAAAATGCAGATAAGTATTTTATAGTACTTTCATTATCAGGGCGGCGGTATAAAGAATATGTTTAATATTATGCCGATATACTTCCTCTTAACAAGGGGTATGAAGTAAGAAAATTGAATATGTATGTCATTAACAGTACTTCAAGCTGTACTTAGTTTAATAACAGGTGGCCGCTTCGTTTCATTTATGCTTTAAGAGTGTAGAAGACAACCTTTTTGCAGACAATTTTCATCTATCGATTCATTTAAAATGTTTCAGCTAAACTATCTTAACAAGGAATATGAAATAAGAAAATTGCTTGTGCGTATTATTAACTGCAATTAGTTTGATGATATGTACTCGAGTATATATTAATGATTTATTACCCTAGACGAGAGAAAGAGGACGTTGTGAAAGAGCGTTTTTACAGAGACCTTATATCAATTGATTGTATCGACAGTTTCGCATCTGATACTTTTATATAAACTATCTCAAAGAATAATATAATAATCTTAAGATTGAAATTATAGAAATAATTTGGACAGGCAAGATAAATTCCATTCGAGTTGTGACAATGCATCTTATGTTTGTAGCAATTTCAATTATTTATTTTAATTAAGAATGAACTTTATGAAACAAGAAAATGATTTACCATTACCTTTCCTATACTTAAAATTTTACTGCGTTTGGAAACCACTAACTTCTCAATTTTGGTTAGAAGTGATTTATGATTTATACTCAGTATCTATTTAGTTATTATAACTAAGTTATTATAACTAAGTTGTTATCATTACTAAAATATTAAGTATTATTTTTGCGATCGAAAATTAGCCACAAAAGTTTAAAGATAACATTTATACTATATTTACAACGTTGAGTGGCCGGTTAAAAATGTTAAGTTTTATTAACAGAAGACAAAAAATAATACTATTGACTAATCGTTGTGTGGCTAAGCAATGGAATCCATCGAGGGACCAAAGAGAATCTTTAACAAATACCAAATACAGTCATTTGACCAGGTTTGATATATTTTTTCTAAAGAATTATGTTGCAGATAAATTTGAATTTATTTACATTTTAATAACATATACATTTGAGTTGAAAGAAGATAAATAATTATTAACCCTTTCTCGCCTATACAGCCTCTGTAGACTTCCACAACTAACATTTTTACTGGTCCATTTCATAGTTTATATGAAGATTAAAATTTTGATACCGGTAAAGAAACAAAAACGTGCAAATGTTAAAACGCTGCCAACTAATTTGGCACTAATCTTTCTCAAAGAGGTATCGGTCATGTCATACAGTATATTATATTATTATACATAGGTCAATATCTGCTGATGAATTTGGCGAAATACGTAATATATTAAATTGTAATTGCAGATTAAATGTTTGCATAAAGTTTGATTAGATTATAGCAACTGGCTTTTGAATACGGATAAGTAGACACACACGTCTACATACACACTTTCTGGAAGTACCATATTCAAACTACCCAAGGCATATCATCTGGTTTTACGTTAAAAAATCTCAAATCTTTTAAATTATCTTTGTCTAAAAATATTCATTTTTTTTAACATTTTGTTTTTTTAAAGTAATGAACCTTTTATGACATAAATATTTGCAAGATTAAAGTTCAATATGGAACTAATAATAAAATTCATAATCACATAGTATAACAAATGAAAAACGATACATTTCGCATCGTTCCCGGCCTAAAATTGAAGGATTTTATGAATAAATTATGTAAAAAAAAATTCATTTCCTAAAAAATTCCTTAACTAAAAATCTTTTAAAATACCTAATTTTTTGAATTTTCAAATTTTGAAAAATGGCTAGAAAATCAAAAAGGGTCGCCCATAATCTCTAAAGTTTTCGAGCCCCTCCTAGATATGGATCTATCTCCCAGACATGCCTGCAAAGTTTGGCCAGGTGTTGCTGCGGAATGTTCGAGCACCGATGAGCTACATACACACACCCACCCGCACACACACCCACCCTCGCGCGCACACACACACATACGCACGCAGACGCACGCACATACACTCACGCACGTACGCATACGCGTGCACGCATGTGATTAGATATCGCGTAAATTAGACAATGATTTGACAAATGATCCGAATCTTTTTCTTTCATTATTCAATTTAAATTTGGGAGATCTCATTTTGATCCTAGAAAGATTTCAGAGGGAGTTACTGACAAAAAAATTGAAAAATATCGAAAAACCTTTAACGTTACAGTTAATTATTTATACTTGTACAGGTACGAAATTACAAAAACACGTGTAAGTATGGGCTTATAAACAATTGGATAACAAATAATAAAGTTTCGGATTATTTGTCAAATCATTCAACAATTTTCGGTATATCTAATTTTCCAATATCAACATTTACATGAGAAAATTTTTTTTCTGACTTAAAATACCCTTCCGTCATCTTATAACGATTCTGATATTGTAACACTTATATGAAATATTGTAAAAATTTTTATTTTTTAAGTTGATTCTCACGAACAAAACACTATCAAAAATATGTTTTTCGAATTCGATTGCGTAATCCCCAATTTTTTTTGACATTCTAAGGAATTACTTCTTACAAGGAAGGGTCTCGAAGTGTCGGTTACCAATTTCAATGAAACTTTGCTATGTTATAGAGAACACGAAAATAAGAGAACGTATATTTGATTATCTGCCTTTATATATTTTTTCAGAATATCTCTTTAATTAAACAAATTTTTTTTATGGAACAACAATATTAAATACAGCATTTTGATCTCCAAGGGTTGCATCCCTTATTTTTTATAAGGGTAAAAATGATTTTTTTTAACTTTTTGCTCTACAAACATTTTGAAAATTATCAATATGAAAATTATTTATAAAAATAATTTTATTTTAAAGAAAATAAAATTCTAAAGCTGACGTGTTTCGGGGCATTTCAGTAAAGTACATTTTAAGAGGATAAACCACCCTTTATTTTCACTTTTTCTTAAAAAAATATTTGTACATTAATCTAGCGTAACTGTATTTATATGTGTGAACTACAAATAGATCTTGTGTTTAAATGTAAGCACAAATATAACGGTTATTGCATTTTGGGGGTTGAACTATCCCTACAGGGCGTATTCAGATGAGGTAACGGGCATTGTCAAACGAATTCTTTGTAGTTTTATGAGAATTCATTAATTACCTATAATAAAATTATAGACATTTTTTTCATGTACATATTCAGAAGTTGTATATAAATACAGTAACGCTAGTTTAATGTACAATAGTATATTGTGTATCAAAAGCGGATGGTAGGCGACTACCGCGAAGGCATTGTGAGGGCAAAGTGACTTACTTTACCGTCCTATGGTTTTATTTTCCGCCCGCTTTTTATGCACGAAAAAGCATACCTAATTGATGCAGGTAGGACAAAATTATTTTTTAAAATGTACTTTACTGAAATACCTCGAAGCACATCAACTTGAGAATTTTATTTTAACTAAAATAAAATCGTTTTTATAAATATTTGATTTTTAGAATGTTTATAGAGCTAAAAGTTAATAATCATCCCCTTATGAAAAGTAACGGATGCAACCCTTGGACATCGAAATGGTGTTTTTAATATTGTCGTTCTATAATAAACAATCTCCAGTTGGTTTCAAAAAATATTTTGTACAATAAAATAAATATTTTTAATAAACTGTTTTTGTGGGTGAACTTCGATGTCGTTGAAGTTTGGAACGTTCGACGAACTAAATACGAAATTTGTATTGTAAGCTGTGTATGAATGCGAATCTACGAATTCCGATACCAATAACCTCTAAATGATTCGGGAATCTATTGTGCGGAGTTTTAGCAAAATTTACAATGTAGATAGTGTAAAAAGAACCTAAAATAGTTAAATAATTTCGATTACTTCTAAAGTTAAGCCCTAACCCCGAACACATATTATGCATTACATCGGCAATATTATAATTGATATATTAGCCAAGTTTCATGAGTATTTATCATGTGGAAGGTATTGAAAGATTCAAAATCCTCAAACTTTGGTGATTTTTAATTTTTATTGCAATATATAAAACTCTGAACCCGCTAATACTTTAATCGAATCCATATAATCTAATAGATGTACTTGATTTTTTTCATCTAATTTTATCCCGTAGAAACAGATTTTTGTTACCAAAAACGGTGCAAAAACCAACGAAATCTTCAATATTATCTTAAGTAATATCTTGAAATCCTTTAGAAATAAATTCTCTTTATTTTTTTTACATAAATCTACAATTTTGAAATGTATTTTATGATGTGGGAAGTATTTTTAAGTTAATTTTACTGAAAATCGCGACTGGATTATGGTTGGGAATACCGATATATATAGACGTGTCTATAGTTCCTGTTCTTTAACACCTGCATGCATACGAAACAGCCGTGTGACTTTTAACTTTCCTTGAACTTTATAAAGCTAAATTAGTTTTATAATTGTGTATTCATAGTTTTCGATGATGTATTACCCACGTGAAAAGTCCCACATGGTTACCACATGGAAATCATATGGATTCTACATGATTCCCACATGATTCCCATATGGTATCTTATGGGAACCACGTAGGAACCACGTGGGCTTTTGGAAAGACTTCTCAGTGGGATCCCAGTTGAAAACATATGGTTCGCATACGAATTTTACGTGGTTCCCACATGATCAACTAAAAAATATAAATATTTAATCGAATAAGCTAAAAATAATATTTACGTGGAAACCATATGGTAACCACGTGGTCCCTGTGAGTGTTCCACGAGGTTCCCATATGAGTTTCACATGGGTCTACAGATATTGAAAATATGCACTTATGAAAAGAACTTTAAGTTCCAGAAAGTTCTTAAAAGCTATAAAATTCATAAAATGAGTGCCTATATCAGTGTTACCATGCGAATGATAACACCAAAACTGGGGGACTAAGCTAAAGAGTTCCTATTTTTAAAAATTCTTTTTAACAAAAATATTAGCTTTAGTAGATTATATGGGTATCATGTGGGAACCATGTAAAATATATATGCAAACCATGTGTTTTCAACTGGCTTCCCACTGAGGAAACTTTTCAAAAGCCGACGTGGTTTCTACGTGGTTCCCATAAGATACCATATGGGAATCATGTGGGAACCTCGTGGAATCCATATTATTTCCATGTGGTAACCATGTAGAACTTTTTACGTGGGTAGTAATATATTTTCTGTTGTATTCATGATTGTATGATAATATTATAGATTAAAATAATAAAGAAAATCTCAAAATTTGGATAAGTAATTATGAAACATTAAATTATTTGTAAAAATAAATTATGAATTTAGAACTTTGAAAAATTCGTTAATTTTCTCGATGCACACCAAAATGAATTTCTCTACAATAACCTTGATTTATATAAGTGTACGTTATGTAAAATTGACCGAAATAAAGTACTTTATTTCCCGTGGAATATCCCAGACAGAACATCTCGTTGTGTCATCACTTATATAAAATACATATTTAATAAAAAAACCGTAGAGATAGTGATTTTTGACAAAAATCATAAATAACCAAAAATCTGGCCATTTTTGAGCTTGGAAACCAAGAAATTTGGATTCCCTATACCGGAAAATATAAATATACACTAAGTTACCGAGTGGACCTAAAATGTTATACTCTTCTCCCCCCCCCCCCCCCCAGCGACCGGACTACAAGGTTTGTACCATATTTCAACAAATCTTGATTAAAAAGTGTTATCAAAAGGTAAGTTTAGGAAGATGTAAACTTGAAAAACATTGGAGTGCTAACTCGTAGTATGAAATTACTTATGTCCATCAATTAAAGGTGCCTAAGAAATATTTTATTGATATCTTGACAAAATTTGTGTATGTGAGTGTGTGTATATATGTGTGTGTGTGTTTGTGTTTAAGTGTGTGTGCGTGTGTGTGTGTGTATGAGTGTGTGTATGTGTGCGCGTATGTGTATGTACTTGTGTATGTGTGTGTGTGTGTGTGTATGTGTGTGTTTGTGTGCGTGTATGTGGGTGTGCGTGTTTATGTGTTTGTGTGCGTGTGTATGGGTGTGCGTGTTTATGTGTATGTGTGTGTGAGTGTGTGTGTGTTTGTGTATATATGTGTATGTGTGTGTGTATGTGTGTATGTGTATATGTTTATGTATATATCCCTCTATATTTCGAGTAATCTAAGGTTACAATTAATATTTGAGGGCTCATTTTTTTTATTTGTGTTTTTGTTTTTTAGCGGTTTTTTTATTTTAGGGATTTAGTTTTTCGGGTTTTTTGATACGTTAGAAATAATATCATCGATCTAGCGAAAAGTCATTTGAAAGAGCATAAAATTATCGAACTATTCAGATATGAAAGTTTAGATAAGGTCATTTCCTTCTTTTGTTGTACACCAAAACGCAATTTTGTGTTTAAACAGTTATTTCTCAGAAATATATGACAAAAATTTTTGTAAAATTTTAGATTATTAAGAATATGGAGAAAAATATTTAATAAAATTTTTGATTTTTACCTTTTCCTTTTGTCAAGAAAAAGAATTTTTTTTTTTAAATTGAATTTCTTTTTTGGACAATAACTGAAGTAAATCGGCAGCATTTTGTCTGAAACTTTACAAAAAAGTTGCTTTTTACTATCTCATCATTTGTATGGTTTTTCAGAACATGGGATCTTTTATTTTCTTAGATATTGAGGTGATGTTATTTTTCTAATTTTTTTTCTATCGCTTATATCTCGAGAAGGGCGCGCGGTCATTTATCACCAAACATAGCTCTTTTTTTTTCGTTTTTAAATGAATATTCAAAATTTAAAAGAAATTTCAAGATTCATCGAATTGTTTTTATTTTTCAATTTTTCTATTTATGAGTTTTAGATTTTCGGGTATTTTGGCATACAAGAAATATTATGATCAATGCAATGAAAGTGTAAATGCATTAAAAAGAGCATAAAATTACATATTTATTTTTACAACCGCAAATTTTGGATAACATTTTTCCTTTCGTTTGTTATACATGAAAACGTAATTCTTAGTTTAAACGGTTATATTTCCGAAGGATATAGGAATTTAAAATTAATTTATAAGAAAAAGAATTTCATATTGCAACAATTAATTTAGTTTAAGGAAGCTAAGTGCCAATGATGTGGTAGTGGTTTTTAGTTTTCTATAAGAATGAATTACGCTGAATGATTATCATCCCTTATGTCTATACAAGTATGAAAACTCGTAAAGTAAGCGTGCACGCATTTACAAAAACAATTTTTACTTTTTGCAAAAATTAAAGATTCTAGAGATTTGCGTATATAGGTAACCCAACGAATCAAACTGAAATGATAGTGATATATAACACGCCTCTATCTACGTTATGCACTTAAAATAAAATACCACATATAGCTATTTGATCCAGTATTGCCCTAAAAAATATAATGAAAAAGTATCATCCAAATTCATGCATACGTCGAGGTATAGCTTGAACATAAATGTGACCTGCGGTCAAATTCAATAAAATATCTCTAAATATCTTTAATAAACGAGGGGTTATGGAATAATCAACGCAAGGAAGACATCGACGGCCGCTACGCGGCAGCGATTCCCTTGGCGAGCTCGCTTCGCTCGATCTTCAAATTTGTTGGGTTTTTGGTTGTTAATAAAATGTCTAATCGACTAAATGGATCACTCATCATATGATCAATAGGGTTTTGACACAGTACAAAGATCACAGTTTTATATTAATATATATCAATGTATATACATATGTAAATATATTTTCTAACAACCAATACTATAGTTTAGAAAAATAGTAAATTAGAATAGATTCTGCACTACAACGAAAAAAAGTTATACATCATCAATAAAATTATATTATTAGTTAAAAAAATTATTTTTTTGAAAAACCCATTTGACGAAAAGCCTATTTAACGAGAAATGCATTCGATAAAAGATGCATCGATCCCCTCAAGATATAATACGTTAGAGATAAATAGAAAAGTGCTCTTTTTTTACTATTAATAATTTCTATATTTTTTATTGGTAATACGGGACGTGACACGCGAACCTGTAGGCTTGGCTTATTTTTGCGCCTGGGTGGTTTATTTATACGAGAGGTACCTTACTTATCTATGTATTCAACTGTTCTGCATGGTACGGGTAATGTAAGTAACTGCGCTTCAGATAATCCACTTAGTAACCGTGTAACGTGGCAAGTTACGACGGCTTATTATTTAGACTTCTCTCGACACTTTACCAATTTTCTATGTTAATGGGCGCCAGGTAAAGCGCGGCTAACTCGGCACGAGCCCTTTCCCAGAGGAAGTTCCATGAATTGGAAAATCAGCATTTAATAATTGTTAACAACACACACAATTTTTCTCTTTAAGTATACCTAAGCTTTATTACATTTATAGACGCACGGTCGCTACATTTACAATCTTCGCGCAATGTTTCTCGGTCGCTATACAATATGGCTACATTAGCCCTCGCACGCGTCTCTCGCGATGATCAAATCACCACGTTTTCCCCAGTTTCCCGAGTCACACAAATTTTTCCCAAATACTGTCCGTAAATCTACCGTTGGCCCGACGCGCACTGATTTTATACCCTGTTGTCACACCACCGCGAATTTAATTGTCTAACCCCGAGCACCGGGCGACGATGCCCAATAATTATTCTACTAGATTTTAATTGCAAATGCCGAGGGAAGCTCGACCATGCCAATCCACTCACCGTCGATAAATCGGGCTCGCCTAGCGATGCTCCTCACTCGTTGGTCGCAATGTCGCCGGGTAATGTTCCCTCAAAATATAACTCTCGATGAGTGCGTTTAACGTAGTTGACGGGCGGACGGGCGATATATATCAGAACGTGTCTCTCTACGCTCGGACGGGCAGGCCAATTTCTCAGTGCGTCTGTCTTCGCTGACGGGCGGGCAATCAATGCTCAAAATCGGAGAGGGCGGAAACCTCTTCCAAAATTTTGGCTCTTCTTCTCGAACAACTTCAGCTCACACACTTGTTGCTTCCGCCCCTTTCTTTACGGTGATTGGCCTTGATTTTCCCTAGATGCGAAAATCAAGGCCAAGTCAGCGGTGATTTGAGTCGCTAATTATCATTGGCCCGCTCCGCTAATGCTGCCCTGTCCACGCAGCGCGGGCAATATGAATTGCTAGATATACACCCGCGGGCAACCCGGCGTGTATATCTATATCGGGCGCTTTCGGTTTTGTCGCCGCCGGACCATCACAGTTGACAGCGGCGACGTGCGCGCGTCGGCCTACGCTACGATAGGCCGGCAGTTTCATGCGGTTCGCGGCGCGGCGGCTGCTAGCTCTCGCCATTCTTTCTACAGCCGTGTCGGTATCTCTCTCTCTCTCTCTCTTTCTCTCGTGGCTACAGCCAAGATGGTGTGCCTCGAGGAAGCCGCCGCTGCCGCTGTGAATCCTCTCTCCTCCCGCGTCTGCGTGCATCGGGAGAGAGGGCGGTCGCGCGCGCGTGTGTGTATGTGTGTGCGCGGGCAGCGGCTCATCATCCTCTAGAGGCGAGGAAGAAAGAGCAAGCGAGAGAGAGAGGGTCGCGCGTACAGTGTGCAGTGGTGTTGGTGCTGTGCATGTGTGTGTAGATGCTCGTTGTCATTGCTAGCTCCGAGCAGTCGTCGCTGCGGCGATCAGCTGGTGCCGCTGGTATGGATGTGTGCGTGTGTGTGCCGGTTTGCGGCTTTCCTCGGTCGCGACTCCTTATCCTCATTCCCTCAACATATAAATGAACAATCCCCCCCGTTAATAACAATAATTATTTCATATAAATTGCTCGGCTCTGGTGACGGGTGACTTGGTCGCGATTGACTGCCCGTGTTTTAATATATTGGGACGTGAAATACACGTCACAATCGTTATATACTATTTCACTTAATGATTGATTTATTCATTAATTATAAAAAATGGCGAATTTATGTCACACGAGCTATAAAATAGTATACGATACTCGTGGCATAAACGGCCTATGACACGACGTGAAATATCGCCCTCGCTTCGCTCGGGCGCTAACTTCACGCCGTGCCCTAATAGGCCGTTTATGCCACTTGTATCGTAATATACTATTATACAATTGAAATGGAAATATCTAACGTAAGTCTTAGTTGGTAAAATAGATTTCTTTAATATGCGCACTTCGATCCGGATATCACATATTTCATATGCTTCAGTGTTTAATATCGCGATGATTACGCAATATCATGCATCCCTTTTTCGAGATTAGTCGACATGCTTCTAGAACATTCGAGAATATTCTAGAGCATGAAGAAATCGCGCACAGGTGAGACAGTTGGAGCGGGGCTTATTCTCACCTCTCCGCCTCGACCAATCACAGAGCTTCTCACCTTCACAGGTGAGTCGAAAAGTCGAGTGGTGGGGGGGGGGGGGGGCAGAACTGCCATTGCCTATCTACTCATACTTATTTCCAGCGATTTACAATAATAGTATATTGCGCAACAACCCATGCAGCAAATCTTAGGTAAACCAGACCCGATTCAGACCAGATTCTCGTAGGTCAGGTTGGAATCGGACAGGAAAACCACACTCGATCTGGGCTCCGATTTGTATACCATTTTTGATGCGTTTCGGGCTAGAAATCTAAGCCCGATTCCGACCCGATTTTCGGATGTAAATCCTCAGCAAAGAAAAAATTATTCATCTCCTTTTCGTGTACTCTACGTATATTCATTCTTTTTAAACTAGTTTTATTTGCATTGTAGTTATTTATTATTATGATAATCGGAAACAGAAATATAGAATTAATTATAAATTAAAAAAATTTTTGGTTTATGCTGGAATCGAACTGGCGTCCTCGAGATTCGTAAGCTGATGCTCTATCCACTTGACCACACGGACCTATTACTCGCGTAACTTCAAAACATATATTTATGTTACACGTTAAAGTTTACATTTATATTTTTGTTTTCGTAGGTATTTAATATCTTTTATACCATTCTTTTTACGAAAAGATTAATATAATTAAAATATGGAATAGCTATTAAGGAGATAAGAAATACTGACACGTTTCCTAATATACCAATGCAACTTTTCGTATATCTTTTCAATCTTTTCTTCTCCTTTATATTGATAAAATAAAAGATATATTTATCAAAAACATGTATAGTACTAACTCATTCCTACCTTACAGGCTTTTTAGTTTTATAATGTTCTCTCGTTATTGAACTTCAAATTCATAATACAAATCTTAAATTACATTTTTAAAGGTTTTTATATAAAATTTACAATAAAATTCATGAAAATTTAAAGAAAATTTAATTTTTTAATTAATTTAAAATTTACCAATAAGTTGTTAAATTTCATTTAAGAGCATGCCAGTTACCGACAGTAGATTCCTACTGTCTCACGTATATTTTTCTATTTATTTATTTCTTTATTGAAGGGGATATTAAAGTGAATTAAAAATTCCTACCTACCGGCATCACACTTATATTTTTTTCTGTGCAATAAATAAATATTTATTTAGTCAGACAAAAGAATATAAATGTGATGCCGGTAAGATAGGAACGGTAAGGTAAACTTTTTCCTTTCCGTTTGAGAACAATAAATATTAATAAATATTTTAAGTAACAAAAAAGTACCTATCTTTTTTTAGGGAAATACAAAAACAATTACTGATTTTAGTATATAGATAATATTTGGTGATTTGAAATCTACCTTATTCTGTCTCTCGAAAACTTGCTTAGACAAGGGCAGCAATATTGTTAGTACAGTTGGCAAAACCTTACAAATATTAATGATTTATTTATAGTTGAAAAATAAATAAGGAGATGTGAATTATCCACGGGTGACTATTAACACTTATAAATTTTTTTCTATGATAAATATGAACTTTGTAATTAAAATTGTTATAATAGCAACAAAATATTAATAAAAATAATATTACCATTTATCATAAAAATTTATCAAAAATGTCGGCAAGGTAGATCTCTATATTGAATTTATCACTTATTTTTATTCACACTAAAGTAATTTTTTATTAATGTTTTCATGTTCATATACTATTATTATTGTTTTAAAAATAATATAACAGTAGAGCAAGTGAATCAATTAACTTAATATTAATAACACCGGCACACAAAAAAAAAGTTGTCTGTACAAGAAACTAGACCCATCTATCCTTATGTTTTTCGAGTCGCTGAATCCGAATCCGGGGTCAGTTTGGCCTCATCACGTCAGGGTCAAGGTCAGTTCAAGGTCAAACTGAGAAGAAACGGTTTAAACGGATAAAAATGCCATACATTTATGTTTTTTAGGTCGCTGAATCCGAATCCGGGTCAGTTTGGTCCCACCACGTCAGGGTCAAGGTCAATTCAAAGTCAAACTGAGACGAACGGTTTAAACGGATAAAAATGCGACATATTTATGTTTTTTAGGTCGCTGAATCTGAATCCGGAGTCAGTCTGGCCCCATCACGTCAGGGTCAAGGTCAGTTCAAGGTCAAATTGAGAAGAAAAGGTTTAAACGGATAAAAATGCGATATATTTATGTTTTTTAGGTCGCTGAATCCGAATCCGCGGTCTATCTGGCCCCATCACGTCAGGGTCAAGGTCAGGTCAAGGTCAAACTGAGAAGAAACGGTTTAAACGGATAAAAATGCCATATATTTATGTTTTTAGGTCGCTGAATCCGAATCCGGGGTCAGTCTGGCCCATCACGTCAGGGTCAAGGTCAGTTTAAGATCAAATTGAGAAGAAAAAGTTGAAACCGATAAAAGGGTCATATAAAAACTTCCCAACAATAGAAAAAGATACCAAAAATTGTAAAAAGTCTTATTCAAGAGATTTGATCACGTAATATCTTTCTTGTGTACAGAGCAAAGTTGCTTTCGTTTATATTTTTTTCTTATTTTTATTTTTTTTTCACTAGTTTAGTAACTGTCGATGTCTTTCTTTACTCCTTTTTTCTCTTGTAAAGAACTCTTTTTTCTTCAAATGACCTATGCAATGGGTTTCTTTTTCTCTTTTTGTTATTTGTTTTAATGTCTCTCTTCAGCGTCCAGCAAAAATCTGCCATCATGTTGACATTCCATCTTCCTCGGTATCGATTCTCCATTACATTTATATCTTGATGAAACCGATCTCCCTGTTCTTCACTGACGTCTCCTAGATTAAGAGGAAAGTAATCAAGATGGGAATGTAAAAAATGCATTTTATAACTCATCAAGCAACCCAAATTTTTAAAATTTTCCAACATTTGTGCAACTAGTTCTTGATAGTTCTCACTCTTTTTATTTCCTAAAAAATTCTCTGAACAGTTTTGAAACTTTGCCATGCAGCTTTTTCTGTGTCGTTCATTTTTGTGATAAATGTTTCGTCTTCAAATTGTGTACGAATTTGAGGACCATCAAAAATACCTTCTTTCAATTTAGCATCACTTATTGCGGGAAACTTTTCTCCTAAATACTGGAAACAATCGCCATCTTTATCCAGAGCTTTGACGAAGTGCTTCATGAGGCCAAGTTTGATATGAAGTGGTGGTAGCAGATAGTTTGATGGGTCAATCAATGGCGTACGTATAATGTCGTCGATTCTACAGGCACAAGCAATCGGTCTTGCTCTTGTGGAAAATAAATTAGTAAAATACTGAAGGTATATATTTGACAAATAATTTAATTACAGTGAATGCTTTGGTATTGAAGTAGGAAATCAAAATGTAAACTGGATGCCACAAAAAATTTGTAGTAGATGTAATACACTGCTAACATGCTGGGAAAGAGATAAAATAGAAAGAAACTTGAAATTTACAAAACCAATGATATGGTCTTCTCGAACGTGTCAAAATGACTGCTATTTTTGTATGACTAATACCAAAGGTTTTAACACGGCTACTAAGTCTAAAATTGTATACGCAGACGTTTCTTCAGTAGTGAAACCTATGAAAATAGAAGTCAGAGATAAAACTGTTACCATCGAACCCATGGATGTGAACCGCTCAGGCGAAGTAGAAGAAATGCAAGTTGATGAGTCCTGTGACAAAGAAGGTTCCGAGATTGAAGAAGAATCTGATGAAGAATCCTCAGACGAAGAATACTTGCCAGTTGGTACAAGAAAAGCTCCAGAAACCTTTAACCAAGAAGAGTTAAGAGACATTATTCGAAATTTAGGATTACCTAAAGATGGAGCTGAATATCTAGCGTCAGTTCTTAAAAAGAAAAGCCAGTTAGCAAAAGAAACAACAGCGGAGAAGACCATATCATTGGTTTTGTAAATTTCAAGTTTCTTTCTATTTTATCTCTTTCCCAGCATGTTAGCAGTGTATTACATCTACTACAAACTTTTTGTGGCATCCAGTTTACATTTTGATTTCCTACTTCAATACCAAAGCATTCACTGTAATTAAATTTTTATTTGTCAAATATATACCTTCAGTATTTTACTAATTTATTTTCCACAAGAGCAAGACCGATTGCTTGTGCCTGTAGAATCGACGAAAATTATACGTACGCCATTGATTGACCCATCAAACTATCTGCTACCACCACTTCATATCAAACTTGGCCTCATGAAGAAGTTCGTCAAAGCTCTGGATAAAGATGGCGATTGTTTCCAGTATTTAGGAGAAAAGTTTCCCGCAATAATTGATGCTAAATTGAAAGAAGGTATTTTTTATGGTCCTCAAATTCGTACTCTATTTGAAGACGAAATATTTATCACAAAAATGAACGACACAGAAAAAGCTGCATGGCAAAGTTTCAAAACTGTTCGTGAGAACTTTTTAGGAAATAAAAAGAGTGAGAACTATCAAGAACTAGTTGCACAAATGTTGGAAAATTTCAAAAATTTGGGTTGCTTGATGAGTTATAAAATGCATTTCTTACATTCCCATCTTGATTACTTTCCTCTTAATCTAGGAGACGTCAGTGAAGAACAGGGAGAACGGTTTCATCAAGATATAAATGTAATGGAGAATCGATACCGAGGAAGATGGAATGTCAACATAATGGCAGATTTTTGCTGGACGCTGAAGAGAGACATTAAAACAAATAACAAAAAGAGAAAAAGAAACCCATTGCATAGGTCATTTGCAGAAAAAAGAGTTCGTTACAAGAGAAAAAAGGAGTAAAGAAAGACATCGACAGTTACTAAACTAGTGAAAAAAAAATAAAAATAAGAAAAAAATATAAACGAAAGCAACTTTGCTCTGTACACAAGGAAGATATTACGTGATCAAATCTATTGAATAAGACTTTTTACAATTTTTGGTATCTTTTTCCATTGTTGGGAAGTTTTTATATGATCCTTTTATCGGTTTCAACCTTTTCTTCTCAATTTGACCTTGAACTAACCTTGACCCTGACGTGATGGGGCCAGACTGACCCCGGATTCGGATTCAGCGACCTAAAAAACATAAATATATCGCATTTTTATCCGTTTAAACCGTTTCTTCTCAGTTTGACCTTGAACTGACCTTGACTCTGACGTGATGGGGACAGACTGACCGCGGATTCGGATTCAGCGACCAGGCAGGGAATCCGTGAGTCCTGTTCAATGCGAGGAAAAGACGGGGAAATCGGGTCTGAATCGGGGCTGCCTTCCGTCGGTCCGAAAATCTGGTCAGGATCGGGGCTAATCGCGGGGACGGCCTCTGAAATTCCTGCACGGGAAGGGGGGAGGAAATGGGCTATTTCTAGCGAGGGTAAGATGAATGCGCCCGAGACAAAACTGAGTGCTCAAATTATTACCCGAGCTAGAAATTGCCCTCCCCTGTTACACACCGTGTTTTCTTTAATAAGTGCATATATAGGCCCTTTTACTTCCTCATAGAGGAAGCTTTGTGATGGTAAAAGAATGATGTATGCTTATGACCACACGGTAAAACTGAATCTTTGATAGTAGAGAGGAATGTTCTAGATTATAATATTAATTATTAAAAAATAAATAATTGTCATAATTATTTTTATAAAAATATAAAATTTTGATTCTGTTTCAATTTATTTTAATCGATTTTTGATCAACTAAAAATAAATATACAATGAAGATTTCAATTTGTTTAGGAATCTAGCTAATAGCAGACATAGATATCATTCAACTTTATCATTATAATTAATTATAAGGAAGGTTTGTGAGCAAATTGCAATAATCTTTAGTAGAATTGAAATCGATTTAGTAGGAGCCAGTTTTGTTATACATGTGAATTGGACCCGTCGATTATTGAATATTAAATTTATTGTGCCTCGATTTTGCTACTAAAAAAATTATAAAAATATATAATAGTAACTCGCTGCAATAGTACATTATGCATCAAGGGAGTAAAGTGGGCAATGTACGCACTATGTGACATTGCCGACCGAGCGAAGCGAGGTCGGCATTTCACACAGTGCATGCTTGCCTACTGTACTCCAGAGGTGCGTATACTACTTTTCACCACACCCCCGTAAAGAAATGACTGTACGCATCTCAGCAGGCCGTACAGTACCCCATGCTCTGCCTAGAAGTAAAGTGACTTGTGTACGCGCGACGCGCTGTTTTACCGCTCGAGACGCAGTCGATGACGTGTGTGTGTGTGTGTGTGTGTGTGTGTGTGTGTGTGTGTGTGTGTGTGTGTGTGTGTGTGTGTGTGTGTCCCTCTATATCTAGAGTAATCAACGGTTAAAATTAATGTTTCAGGGCTCATTTTTCTATTTTTCTTAAAAGAAGGCGGGGCAAAAATAATTTTCTTTTGTTTTTTGATGTGTTTTTGTTATCTTATGCGGGGGGACTCTCCTTTCCTCATCCCGCACACTCATCCATACACACTTTGCATACGCAAAGTGTGCATGGATGTGGATGAAGATTACTCTGAACATTCACAGTCAAAATTAATGTTTCGGAGTTCAATGATTTTGTTTTTTTGAAAGACAGAGGGGTGTAAAACATTGTTGTTATATTTTGATATTATTTGTTCTTTTAGCGGTTTTTTTTATAACATTTCCATTGATATTTTGAAGTATTGATTGAGAAGGTACTAGAAGATTAATGAAATAATGTATATCGGTATTTTTTATATTTTTTTTTTATAAATCTGGGTAAATATGATACGTAGGAATGATTTAATTACACGCTAAACCCGTTGAAGTGAAATAAATCACTCTAATTAGAGTGGATTTTTAACTCTAAAATTAGAGTGGAAATCTTTCACTTTTAAGTAGAATGATATCTCACTCTACTTTAGTGCACATACTTTTCCCATGGACATCGAGGAAAAACTATCGTTTTTAAATGAAGATTCAAAATTAAAAAGAAATTTTTAAATTTATCTAATTGTTTTTATTTTATAACGATATTTCGATCATTAAAAAAAATTGTTGTATAATCGGCTCTTATTTTACGGGAAGCTATAAGTTGTATGATACCTGTGCGTGCGGTGTAGCCGTGTTGCAAGCGCAGCATTCCGGTTTCCTCGATATCGAACGCGCTGTCGGATGATCGTTTACAATTAGTAAAAACCTTTTCCCTTTTACTAATTGAAAAGATCCATGCATTTCGAATGCTACTCCTTATCCAGAATGTATTCTTTAGTTTGATTAATTTTATTTTAGATGAGAAAAGGTCTAGTTAATTTTTTTAATATTGCGACGATAAACAAGTATAATAGTATAATAGTCTATAAAATAGTAACATTATGTCCCTTCTCCATGGGACTTTAAGCGAATCTTGCTTTATTTTTCACTGTTAAATTTTATTGATACTGTAACAATCAGGCTATTTCGAACAAGTGCGATCGGTAGAGAATATGTTTCTTTATTTTTTACACCTTAACAGATATTATTTACATGAATGGAATAAATATTATTGAACATTGAAAGCTAAAGCGAGACGCACTTAAAGTCTCCGTGAAGGCGAGGCGTTAGGACCCTTTGTTAGTAATATAGAAAGAAGATCTACAACAAATGTAAAGGTTCCTGAGATATCTAATTGTCAACTAAGGTTTGGAAAAATAATGCGTGTAACTAAGCTTTTCATGAATAAATAGGGAACTTGCATGAATTTTAAATTCAATTTTGTTCGATAATATACTTAAAAATAATAAACTGCCAAAGACAGTTTCTTTTAATGCCTTATAAGTAAATTAAGTTGATAATTTATGGTTTTTAAGTTTGATGATCCTGTGTTACAAAGCAGTAAAGATATTCTAAACATTTATTATATTTACAGAAAAATCAAGTAGATAATTAAGTTTAGCATAAACAATATATGTTGCTATTATAATAGTTAATTTTAATAGTCTTTTATTGCAGATAAATAAAAGGTTTCGAAAATTTACCATACAATTTGAGAAATCAAATTATTGATTGAGATTTAAAATGCATCTCGAGTGAACAAAGAGCCAGGCACGTGTGCTTCTTTTGCTCGGTTCTTCGGGTTTCTTCGCTGAGCACATTATTTATGGTTCTTCTCGGGTTTTCCGCTCACAGATGAAAATAGTCATAAATAATACTTTATTAAGTGACCGTTAAAATAATTTATACGCTTGTTTGCTACGTTTTAGGCACGCACAGAATACATTAAAATATACAACCGTTTTCGGAGAAAACTAACGAAACGAAAGAGAACGACTATATCGTAGTATTAGCATATTGATATTAGCGCGTAATATACTATATATATATATATATATATATATATATATATATATATATATATATATATATATATATACTATACGCGAGTTCGAGAACCGTGGGAAAATCAAAAAAATTATCCTTAAAAGAAAAAAACTTGTGTAAGTTTCATGTTTTGAAACTCAAAGCCTGCATTATCCAAACAAGCTGCGTATTCACAATAACAGCTGGATTTGTCACTAAAATGGCTATGATAGTAATAATACAATAACATATTCTTCATACATTTATCTCAATATTATAAATATATTCTGTTTAATGTGGCTAAGCGAGTGATAATTGCAGTTCATTTTTGTCGCCGAAAAATGTAACTTCCAATACTTATACTTCTAGTGCCTTAAGTTTATCCTACACACAATACCTATATACTAAATTATAGTAAAGAAAATGTAATTGACATTTTAGTATTGATAAAGAATATTTAATAAACAATATATTGTTATTAGGATATTTGTTAACATTAATAGTCCTGTATTGCAGAGAAGTAAAAAAGTTTCAAAAATTAACCACAGAATTTGAAAAATCAATTAGTTAATTAAGATTTGCATCAATAATCTGTATTATTAATGTGATAATTATTCAGTGCATTCACAGTAGCGAGCGAACGAGGCAAATTTTTGGTTGCATCTCGGGCCCACGTGTATCGCAAGTTTAACTCGGAAGTTACATCCGCGCACTAGCATTGGCACTGGCATTGGACGAGTATATCGAAAATTGCTTGCATCCGAGGGGCCATCGCGGACGCGCGCAAAAATCCAGATACATGCAGAGACTCGTGATACCAGTGGGCTGAAGTAGATTCTCGTAGTTTACTCGCACGCGCATGAACAGTTAAGTCTGTTCAAAAGTTTTTTAAAATCGCCCGTGTTCCCCTGATTACCCTTGAACACAGGTGAACTCGCCTCTGTCAAGGCCAATAGTTGCTCGCGATTCGAGCGCTGCCGAGGACACGAAAAATTAGGGTTACCTCGAGCTAGAGGCCTACGCGCAAGAGTTGCGCGAGGGCGGCCATGATACATGTCGGTACAACAGTCTGCCTTGGTTACTTTCGGGCACTGCGCGTGCAACACGAGGAGGCAAGCAAACTCGCGTTAATTTTTCGTGTCCTCGGCAGCAGTCGGATCGCGAGCAACTATTGGCCTTGACAAAGGCGAGTTCACCTGTGTTCAAGGGTAATCAGGGGAACACGGGCGATTTTAAAAAACTTTTGAACAGACTTAATTGTTCATGCGCGTGCAAGTAAACTACGAGCATCGATCTAATTCAGCCCACTGGTATCGCGAGTCTCTGCATGTATCTGGATTTTTGCGCGCGTCCACGATGGCCCCTCGGATGCAAGCAAATTTTCGATATACTCGTCCAATGCCAGTGCCAATGCTAGTGCGCGGATGTAACTTCCGAGTTACACTTGCGATACCCGTGGGTCCGAGATGCAACCAAAAATTTGCCTCGTTCGCTCGCTACTGTGAATGCACTGATTAACTTTACTAGTCCCATATAGTACCGGTGTGAGAAGGTTTCATAAATTCGTCATAGAATTTGAAAAATCAATTAGTTAATTATGATTTCCATAAATAATCTATATTGTTAATGTGATAATTATTAACCTTATCAGTCCCATATAGCAGGGGTGTGAGAAGATTTTTAAAAAAATTTCATAGAATTTAAGAAATTAATTAGTTAATTAAGATTTACTTAAATAATACATATTGTTATTATGCCAATTAATAACTTTAACAGTCCTATATCAGTACCGTCTTTAGGCATGGACCGAGCGGGCCCTGGCCCAGGGCCCCAAGCGCTTGAGGGGCTCCAGAAAATGTATATAAATATCAAAATCTTTTTAGTAACCTTTATTCTTTTAAATATATAATTCATATTTATAAGTAACATCCAAGTTTAGTTTTAAATATTTAAGTTAAAATTAATAACATGATATTTTTCTGAAAACGAAAAAATAGTACAAAATTACAACTTTTTTCTGAATTTTCTTAGTCGCGAAATCAATTTTTCTGTAATATAATAACTTCGATGCTGATAAATTATGATAGTTATAATAAAAAGCTAATTTCAGATCTGGATTTAAGGGGTTACATGGGTTTTAGAGGCAAAAAAAGCAAATTTTCACGAATTTTTCTTAGGTATAATAAAAAACTTTTTTTATTCAACTAAAAAGTTTTTACTACATACAAATATATATCTTCAACAACATTTTTAAAAATTTTGATGAAAAAAAATGGAAAATTGAGCCGATGACAGCGCATTTTCCGAAGCCCCAAAAAAAAGTGTCGTTGCGGTGGACATAATAACTCATGTCGGTTTCATCTGAAATAAAAAGAAAAATATTTTTCAGTTAATACATGGTAATAGCTCGTGATTGAACGAAGGGATAAGAAAAAAATTAAATTTTGAATTTTTGGGAGAGACTTTTGCAAAAAGTTTGACTTTCGGTAAAATTTTGAGCTCAAAATAGGTTGTAAAATAAATTGTGATTGAAAGAAACGAAAATCCTTCGTTCAATCACTAGTCAACGTAATTTTAAAGAAGTGTGCAATATTTCAGAATGATCGGTACATTAGTTTTCGAGAAATCGTGTTCACGGACTTTGAAAAAGTAGTTTTGAGAAAAACGCGTTTAAAGTTTCAAGTACAAATAAAACACGGAAAAAATATTTTTTTTTTAACTTACATAGAGTCGTCGATTTTAGCCCCATAAAGCAAAGATCCTGCTGCAGCTGCAATGTCCAGGGCATCTTTTTTCTCTTGTCTGAGACGAATTCTGGCCTCTCGAGTCACAGACTCAGCTCTCTTGTTGGCTAGGAGTACGCGCTGCTCATCCTCTTTCCTAGCATATTCATGAATAGTTCGTACAAGTTTCACATCCATGCTGTGCAAAAACTACAATAAAGCTGAGATTCCTTTATTGAAAGTACAGGCAGCAACTGAGGCAGCAATTTCAACAACTTTTGAGCCAGCAGGAAGTATTTTTGGTGTGATTTTCCATATAAGCTGGTTCAGGCTCTCGTTGTTGTTCTGCGTGAATCCACCAACACACCGTTCCAAAAGTGCATCCTTGCTGAGTTCTTCATAAATTGGTTTGATAGCTGATTGAACATCACTCGGCAAAGTAGTAAAATCATGTTCGTATGACTCCAAAAATCCAAGATTCCAAACTGCAAAGTGGAGTCTTCTGGCACACATTCCAAATCTTTATGTCTGAGTTTTTTCGCCGACGTACTGGAGAAAGATTCGTCGTCTATTTCTGCCGCTTTTGGATTGAAACTTTGTTTCCTCTTTCAAGGTCTATCCTTCCTGGTATTTTTGGAGATTCGTTCATCTCTCGTAACTTTGTGAGGCTCCATTTCGCAAATAAAATTTAGATATTTTCACCGCACAAACGTACAACTGTGTGACTCGATAAACGAAGCCAAACTAAATCTACCTACGAATTCTCCCTACTTATATATACTTGTACATTCCATCCAAATTCTTACGGATCACAAAAGGCGAATCTGACGAATAATAGAAAGGTAGGGAAAGGGAGATAAATAATAGCTAGGCAGCTGCTCCGATGTACCTGCGACGCGCTGAAGCAGTCGAGCTAGATAGGCGGACTTCCTTTTGCTCTATTTCCTAGAGTCTTAGTACGATCGACTTGTATCTTTTCGAGAATATTATTTAATGACTATACTTTCAAATACAACATTTAAGAATAATGAGGTATACGGAGAAATTGAGATTAACAATATCTAAGCAGATATTTCGAAACATTTACGAAGCAATAAGCTAAATGGGAGGTGATTCATATGGCTCTAACTTCTGAAGTTTTATTACAACCGACTTAAAACCGACTTAAAATTTTCTGGGAATATTTTCTATATAGTGTATATTCAAATAAGCCAATTACGGAAAATGAGAAATACAGAGAATTACAGATTAACAGCAACCAAGCTGCTGCATCGACACACCTACGATGCGCTGCGCTGATCAAGCCAAATGGACGGTTATTAAAATAGCTGTAACTCCGAAAGTTTTACTCCGATTGACTTGAAATTTTAAGGAGATATTCTTAATTTACTATACTTTCGAATAAGACAATAAAAATTTTTTTTTAAAATTGCGAAACCCATGTAACCCCTTAAGCAATGGGCATATTAAGCACTACCTATAGCTTCCTATCATTTGGGGCCCCCAATGTAAACCCTAAATATCCAGGAGAAAGCAATTTCTATTTAAAAAGAAAAATAAATGTGCATCCTAAATACCTAGATACAGCGAGTGCTATGAAGGGTATAGACCGGTCGAGATTTGCGAAAATCGGTGAAAGTATAAACATTGTTTAATTAACAATTTGCTGGCTGTAATTATTTAAAATCACAAAAAAACTTTTGTAATTTCTTTGAAACTTTCTCTTTAAGAAATTAATGTATCTATCAATCACTTTTTATAATCTAATTTGTTCAAACAAAATTATTTATAACTTTTTTTTATTTTATTATTTATAAACTTTTTTTGCTGATTGCTTAATATATAATTAATAAATGTTTAGCAGGCTTTTATTTACAGCTGAAAAGCAGTAAAAATCATCGAAATACCGATTTTTTAAAGAAAAAGTCTCTGGTAGAAATATTGATGAGTTTTTCGCGAATATATCGATAAAATCGCCACAGTTTCTAGCCAGTTTGTTAATAAGAGTTAAAAAGTGGTTTAAATACATTATTTCTTACCGCAAATCAAATATTTGTATCAAGTACAACTATTTTGTAATATACATTAAGAAAAATGAAAAGTTATTAATCACTTTAAGATTATTTAATAGATTTATTTATTCATACCGCGTAATATATCTATAGTTTCAACGCTTGTATAAATACCTTAATTTTTGTGCAACCATTTATTTTTATTACAAAACCTGTATAACATCAAATGAAGTAATCAATTTATTATAAATATTTCTCTTGATAATGGGAGCGAACTTGATCAGCCAGACTGGTCAATTTTCTACCAGGGGTTCTTTAAAAATTTTTAAAATATAAACTTTAGCGTGTAAAAAAATCTGTACTACATATTTTCTTATTTTGATGTATATTCTTTTGTGTATATTTATAAAAAAGAAATATTGCTGAAGCGAAAAATTAAAAAATGTCATCACAAAACGGGCTTCAAAGAAGACTAGTTTTTACCCACTTTTTACCTGTTTTTATCCCATAAAAAGAAATGAAATCATTATTTGGAGTTTTAAATATTGTATTGAATTCTATTTTTATGTCACATAACATTGCAAAATTTAGCTAAACTAGATATTAAACTATTAAAGTGAGGTTCTTGACAGGTCTATATTCTTAAACTATAAATCCAAGTTTAGCATTTTGAGATGATAATAGGTCCGATGGGGGAAAAAGTAGGCTTTTTTGCCCTCGTGTGATGCTTACAAGCAGACAAAGGCAAAAATGCCTCTCCCCCATGATACACACCGTATTTTTTGTAACAGTTGCTTTGTTTACGCGCTTTTTATTTTTATGAAGAGGAACTAAATAGGGCTGTTCTGTGAAATGGTGCAAACATGCTCCTGTTAGATGGAAAATTAAAATATAACGAGTTTAAATATGTCTAAACCCCCCTAAACACTATGATAGCCAGATTTTTGTGAAATGAGCCCTAAAAATGATTAGACCCCCCCTACACATGTGGTATCATACCAGGGTCGGAATAAGTAATGGGAGAAGCAATCCAGTGATTTCTATATCGGACTGGCCCAATTGAAAAATCGGGGGAGGGGTAAAGGAAGGAGTGCAAAAATTTTCTATTTAATTTGAAGATAATTAACTTTTCTATTTAACTTAATAAAATTTTCAAAATGTTTGAAAAATTTCAATTTTTTTTCAATTTATTTTTGAAAATTTTTGAAAAATTTGAATGAATATTTGAAAGTGCTGCCTGTGATTTTGTGTATTTGCACGAACACAAAAACACATAATCCCTGGCATTTGCCCTATGCCTCCGAGGAAACCGTGCAAAACTCGGTGAGGGAAACGGCATTGGACACCCTTTTAGTGAATTATTAATCAATTATAATTTCGGTTTTCATATTTTATAACTTTTTTACTATTTTCTTAAACGACAATAAATTTACATACTATACGTTTATTTTTTAACATTCGCGCTTGTATTTATAACCCATAAACTCGCCCTTCACCTCGGTTAAACAACTGTATATATACTCCTTAATCTCGATACAAGTCCTATTCTATTCAATACTTATTCAATTCTGTAACTGCTACCTTCTGGATTATTAATGTATGGCAGGCAAAACTCATATCCGTTTTTCTCTCAAATGTATTACCAGTTGACTGTTATTACTATTTCATGAGTAATAAGCACGTTACACGTGTATTACTTTAGTGTCCATTTGTAAATTATAACATTCATTTCATATCCGAATATAATTAGCCTATTGCAAAGTCATTATACGCATCTGCGTATTCACGTGACATCTCCCACGGTTTCGCATTTTGACCTGCAGCCACGAGTCGCATTGCCAATTCGCGAAACAAATGCTAAACCGTGGATGACTGTCGGCAATGCCAATCTCAATGAAGAAATATACAATAAACTATAGCGAGCTACCAAATTCATGTACAACAATGATGCTCTCCCCTGTTCAGACTTTTGGCCTTATGCATTCGATGACCTTCAGAGCAGAGCGAACTCCCATTTGAGGTTCCATGATAGTCTCAGGACGACCGGGAATCATCCCGAACTAGTGACTGCAAGAGCTTGACACTTTAAGAGCGTCATTGATATAAAGCTTTGGCGTCCCCGGTTATAGCCTCACTTCCTAGCGATTCCTACAGCTCAACCCTATGCTTGTTTGAGCGGCGGTCATTTTGCTTATAGAAAAACACTTGACGTTTTTAGTGAGCCTACTCTTACAGCTCATCCCCGTGCGTGCTTGCGCGGTGGGACTATTGCTCATAAGAGAAGTTATGCAATAACTATTGCAGAGACATTATATTTTTCCTAATTTCCAAGATAAAAATTTCTTCATTTTGCACAGAGTTTAAACCAAATAACCTGGGCCCTAGGCCAATTGGAAAAAACAGCTAGCAAAGACAAAGTAACCATAATACTTCGCGCGAACGACAACATTTTTCCAAACGCAAAATATACAATTTACTTCAAATTTAAAGATGATTTTTACTTTTACTATTCTTTCGTTTAATCAATAGTTTCCAAACGATGATTAATATCTCGTTAATTGAATTTCGCTTTTAATAATTTCATCAAATTATAAATCATATAAACCATATCAGAATATGACGAGTCGCAGTACCTCAAAAGCCTACTGCGATAAATTATCAGTTATTATCACTTGTAACAAATAGTTCATAATAATTCGAAAATTTATAGAATTTTTAATATTTCAACTTATATTCTAAATCCGACTTTGTTCCAAGCTGAAAAATGTACCGCACACTAAGAAAACATCTCTAGAAGGTTTATACACGAATATTATGTTTTGCCTACAGTACTTCTCCCCATCCAAGTTAATAAAATTTTCGTTCTCTTCTTCATTTTGTTTGTACTATTTAATTGCTCTAAAACCCAATCGGTTCACCTGTAAAATTTTAATAACTCTCAGTCGGTTCTAATATATGTCGCATTTGTATTCCCCTGTTGATGCATTTATTGCACATATCATGATGAGAGCATCTGTTTCTTATCTTATAAGTTACGGCCAAAATCCGTTTATAAACGATTGCCGCTACACCGTAACCGCTTCTTCAGCACCTGCAGTTACAGTAATTGCATTAGTAATTGAATGTGATCTTTGCAATTGCAGCTTGGTTACTGATAAATCCTCTATAGAACAAAGTTTACCAGCAATAAGAATTTCACATTAAATAAAATTAACTTTACAATTAATAGTATTAACAGAATATCATAAGCAAATTACGACGCGCTCAACCGTTCCATAATATATTAAAAGTTACTGATATTCCAAAATTCTTTATAAAAAATGTACTATAACGCTATATTATAATATTACACAGCACATTGTATTACGCTCAAAACGATTCTTGCCATGGGAAAGTTCGATAGGCCTAGTTTAATTGTTTTTCAAGGAATCCCAATCGTCTCACTTAAGAAAACTGAACTCCGCAAATTGACACCCGATACGCGGCTGCACCGACTTCGAACATGCTCGGACGTGCGGCTGCTCCCCGCCGCGATGCATTTCTTTCATGCGGTAATACAGTGCACCATTGTGCGTCACACGAATTTCCCTAAGCTTCTTTTATTTTGAATCTTAACCAATATTAAGAAAAGGCAAATACTCCAAAACTTTTCTCGTGTTATTCAACTATTACAAACAAGTCATGAGGACTAACTGACAGAAATGTACTTGCAATACATTCAAAACACTTGTAAAGTTAGCTAAATTAATATGTCGCTGCACGAGTAAATCTCATTTATTTTAAAACCATTTAATATCAATTATTATTTGCGAATAATCTATTATTGTATATTTAGTACTAACTCCATGTATTAATTCATAAAACACATTTGATTAGCAACCAGTTTGTAAAATGCGCAATATTTTTACCATCTTTCAAATAATATGTACATTGTTCTCAAAACTTTTATTCTATAAAGAGTTAATTAAATAGAATTCTATCTACTGATTTTGCTCGTTTGAAATTGGATACGACGTTTCATGCAAACATTCTGTTACGATAATTATTATTACTTGTGTTACTTTATGTGTCTGTACATTACACATTTTTCTTTTTTAAAATCATGAACGTCTATTTTGCTCGCACTCAAAACTCATTATATTTATTCATAATACTTTCTCTGTAGTAATATTTCCGTATTCAATGGTATCATAATTAAAACAAATTCCCATTTAAAGAAAAATGATCATGGAGCACACAACCGGGTATACTTGTCAAAAGTTCTAAGCTTAAAATCACTTTATTTTGCAAATGTAACTTAATTATTACAAACTAATCGATAAACCGATTTTGTTAAACATGTCTAGCTTTACTAACTGCTTTATTAATTATTCTATATAAATTATCATACACTCTTTAACAAAAAATCTACTATATTTATTAGAACAGCAGAAACAACTACTTTGCAGGCTAATACCCCTCCCAGCATTGGATTACACTGTTAATTCATAAAATATGTAAATGTAATAAAAGAAGCAGCCATGCATTATTAAACGATGAAGTTGAAGTTCATGATGAAGAGGTAGAAATAATAGTTTCAATAGATATTGAGTCTATTAACCACACTAGTATAAAAAATTATTTACTGAAATGTCCATTACTTAAGAGTTTGAGCTGGGATAAAATAGAAAAAGATAATTCGATGATTTTTACACAAACCGATATTAAAAATCGAAGTACCCGCATGAATAAAATTTAGTGGGTTATTAGACTTGTACAATATAAAAATTCAGTTGAGGGTACGAAATAACACTCAACTTCAGAGTTTTTTCCATGCGGGTATAATATGTTATGTTAAAATTGCTGAAGATTTATCAATTTCCGTAAGTACATATGATACATAAATTTACCTCCGATACGATAGTTGTTATAGAACTTACGGATATTACAATTAAAGAAAATGGAAAATATAACAAATATATTGATTAATATACAATGAACATGTTTGTGCGAAGGGACATGTTTTGAAGATCAAAAGTATAACATTGTCTTTTTAATTTTGTTAATTAAAGATAATTAAGAACTAATGTAAACAAAATGAAACGTTTGCTATGAATATTTACTTATAAATAGGTGCTCAGAAGATTGCAAAGGATTTATTCCAGAAAATTAAACATGCAAAAGAACGATGGATCATTAAAGATGCCTATTAAGTCGTACTCTAAGAAGGAAAATTCAAAATCGCTTAAATTATAAACAAAAAAATTGTCATATCAAGAGAAAATGAAGGATGCGAAATATGAACTGAAACTATTGTGCAATAAATATCAATGATCCAAGGAAAAAGTGAATAAAGCTTGAATATATAAAATCTCCAAATATTACTTAAAATAATTGCTTTATATAACATTCTGTCATTTTTTTCAGGTTGAAAAATGACAGCTATTCCTAAAAGAAATTCAGTCAAGTATTACTACATTGAAAATAGACACTTTAGAAGATGCCATTTCACAATTACCTGAAAATCATCAAGAAGTTATTAGTGTTCTAAAATTTCTCCAAAACAAAGGCAGTATTCAATGGATTAGATTTATACATGCTTACTAATGGGAATAAAAAATAAGCAAGTGTATGGCCATATGAGATAATTGAACATTCTTCCACTACCATGTAGAGACACACTGAATTCATATATCAAAAAGGTGGACACATCGTATGGATTTCAGTCTGCTATTTTTGACTGCCTAAAACTGAAAGCTTGAATAATGGAAATCGCAGATAAACACGGTAAATTCAATAAATCGTTGATATATTACAAAAGTATAATAGAACGAGTATATTGTGTACCATGGGTGAAAAATGAGTCTTCTTATTATCGAGTGTGGAGTTTGCAGTACATATGTATGACGTATTTTACATAAATCAAGCTACTAAAGTGTTTAGCTGCCCCCCCCCCCCTCCGCCTCCCCCAATCACATGGTATTATCCGGATGGTACCTCATGTTTAGGGGACCTAAATACCTTTTGGCTAAAGTTTTGTCTTGTTTACTCAGGAAACTAAACAGCTCTAAGCGGGTGCAAAAGTCTTTTGGGCCCGCTTTTTTACCGGTCGGAAAACGTTCACTTTAGGCCCGTTCTATAGCGTATGTGTGCGTGTGTTACAAAATATATTTATGGCCTTCGCTTTCTTTTCTAGGCGTACTTCTTGCAGATAAAATGTCTACCAGTGAAGCTATTGCCTTAGACAGAAAAATCATGGAATTTCAAGGATTTGTACATTTAGGACAACACACTCCAGCTAGTCAATTATAAACAAGATCTGACCATGTTTTAATATTAATGTTTCAGCCTTTTCGTAGCTCTTGGATTCATGTACATGTATGCAAAATAACACAAGTATTACTAATATAACAGTTCATTTACATCATAAATAATATATAATGTAATACTATAGTGTTCATGCAAACAAATATATCTTTTTAACTAGGTCATCGGAGCTTTTGCTAGTAAATACTCTGTGAAGAGTGATATTTTATCGAAGATACTTATGGAAGGAATCGCACTTCTTTGTGGTTCTGGTTTTCACGTTGATGCTATTACAATGGATGGTGCTCAATGGAACAGAGGCATTTGGACTATGTATGGAATCAAGGATGGACATTTATTTTATGAACATTCATGTAACGAAACAAAAAGGCTTTGGTTCATTTCGGATTTTCCGCATTTAATCAAAGGCTTAAGAAATTAATTAATGAAGTTACAATCGTTTTGGGTAAAATACCATTATGAAATTTAAATATGTATAATTTTATGTATTTATTTACTTTGAAGACGTTCAGTTTTTACCTATGATATTAATTACATTTCTTATAAGAAATCTAGTCTATAAAATAAACTTTCATGCGTAGTATTTGTTAATTTATGCAGTTATTTTTTGCAACGTTATTAATTTGAATAATCTAAGAATACGAAGTAGTGTATAAAAAAGAGTATAAATTTATTGCTTTTTTGTCATTTTAATTTAAATTACTAAGCAGAATTGGGGTAATCCCGGTCACAATGTTATTTATATGACGCTCCCGAAAGTAAGTCTAAGAAAACGTTGCGCTGCGCTCTCAGGATTGAACAGTGGTTATATTATTACATATTTGACTGTGTAAGTGCGAATAATAATGCGATGGATCATATGAAGGTTCATATAATGGATTTAAAGAAATTTTTCACCTATAAAAGTAACTTTTTAATAGTGACCGGAATTGTACCAAGACTGACCGGTATTACCCTTTGATGTGGGGTAAATCCGGTCAAAATGCTTTTTTTATTTCGACTTATAGCTTCGATATTTTAAATGTTTATATTAAACCAATAAGAAATATTTAAAGTCAATGGTTTGAACAAACATAATAATTATTTAAAGTTAAAAGAAAACAATTTGAACGTGGAAATAACAAGCAGGTTTGCTTAGGTGACTGGCAATACCCCGTTCGCCCCTATAGTTAATTTTTATCTTTTGGTGAAAGTATTGTATTAGTATTATGTACCATTTTAGAAATGTAAGTTAGTATACATACAAATATATGATTCTAAAATTACAGGCTATACAAGACTTCGTCGTTTATTTGAGTTAATGAGAACATGGTGCAAAAGAACGAAAAGTGAGCTTTGCAATCTCAGCAAGTACCAAAACTTGATTAAAAGTTTCTCTTGGAGCTACTCTGGAAATAGCACAGTATCTTCATAGCGAATGTAATTTTGAATATTTAATGACAGCTCGGCTATCACAAGATGCATTAGAAGTAAGCTTTTTTATTTAATATATTTTTTTAAGTGATTTTTAGAGATCTTTTGGCATTGCAAGAAGTGCTTGCGGATCAAATGATCACCCTGGCCCTGCATTATTTGCACAAGTGTTCCGTCTTTCTGCTATTCTTCAGTAAAACCACCGAAAGGTTCTAATGTCAGTGGTACGGAGTTACTTCAAAGTTTAACCCTTAGCGGCCACACGGAGTAACTAGTTACCCCAGTCTCAGAAAAGTGAAATTAGAGGTCTAAAACATTTAAAACATTTGACCAGTTTTTAGAACGCCATCTATAAATTGACCGATAAAAATCATTAGAAATATTGAAGAACACTTCAACAAACATGAAACAATCGGTTACAAGTGTTAAAACACCCATATGTCTTGTACAACTAGGATTTTCTGCGTGGGGTAATGAGTTACCCCATGTGGCCGCTATGTGGCCTGGCTGAGGTGTGGCCGCTAAGGGTTAATGAAGACAAAAGATTATTTAGCTGCTGATAAAGCTCAGAAGAATAAATGGATGCAGAAAATTGATGAGATATTTGATACTGAAATACTTGACAATTTCTCGGGTATTATAATAGAAAATACTCCAAATCCAGTTGAACTTGATAATGTTCCAAAACATTCATGTACATTTCATCTGGAAACATATGATTATGCCCTGGTAGAAACGTTGACTAACTATTCGCCATATAATGCCTAATTTTATGGTGTGTGGTCAATTTATGGCCTATATTATGGTCAATAACCCAACTTATGGCCGACGGTTTATGGCCAAAAAATGGTGTAATTTATAGAATTATTTATAAATAAAATTTAATGATCCTTAAATAATTCAATACGAATTAGATATTTAAAAGAGAACAAATAATTAAAAAATTATACTAGTATGTTGCACACCGAGCCTACATGCTGAAAATATTCAAACCTAATCTACAAATATTTTTTCTTATATTTCTTTTAAGATATGTACGGTAAATTTTAGTTTAATTTAATCGTCTGCATTAATAAATATATATTAATTAACAAATAAATACATAAATTGGAACAAATACTGCTTATTTATTTGCGTTGAATTTGTCGAACTGCTCTAGCTCAACGACTTAAGTAAAAATTTATTTAGTCATTAAGTAACATTTACTTGATTCTATTGGGCACATTTTACTCAGCAATTCTGTTAAACTTTTTAAGCAAAATCTGCTAAACTGCTCACAACGCAAAACTAAGTTTTTCTTTATATGTTTCAAACAGATAAGGGTCTGCTCTCTCCCTAGACTCCAATCTGTCAACACACCGTGAATATATGCATGTCTGCATGTGTGTTGGGACACATAAGCATAAGAATAACATTGATATATCTATATATATATATATATATATATATATATATATATATATATATACCAATCAATGTTATTTTAATGTTTATGTTTATTGTATATACGATAAATAAGATGAATACAAACTTATTTCTCTTGTATCTGTATATTTCTGGTGTACCTATATATATACTAATCAATGTTATTCTTGCGTCTTATGTTCTTATATGCTTTTAGCGAACAAACAACCTATAAGCGCCCGACGCCGTTCGCGTGCGCATGGACTTATACTATACTATACTGAGCATCATGGGCATATATTTTACGTATAGAATCAGAGTTAAAATTTGTAGAATGTATGAATACTGCAACTTCGCTTATATATTTCCTCGCATCAGTAAGCTAAATTTTATATTGTAAATTCGTTTAAACCAAAAAACATTATGCGAATTTAAATTTTTATACATGTATTTGAGGTTATAGTACATTTATCTTTACTCATATGATGGTCAACTTATGGTGTAAATGTTGGCTACAAATTGACCACGGAAGTTGGTCAATAGATAGCGAACAGGCCATAAATGATGGTCAATTTTCTACCAGGGTGATGTTGTGCATATGGGCAAAGCTGTACTCTCATTCATGGCAGTGTATTTTGTGAGTAAAATTCAACGCTTCACAAAATTTAATGAATGTATGGATACCAAAAACCTTATAGAACGTCATAAATTTATCAAGTTAAAGGATGAAGGATCTCTTATTAATCTAAACCTTATACTTGAGGAGCTGATTATACAATTCGAAATGCAGTACTTAGTACCGTTGGATAACTGCAAATAAAAATCAACACTATGTTCCAAATAATAGATGAAATTTCAAATTTATCGAATATACCTAGACTAGGATGTGAACATCATTCCAAAGATCTGACCAAAAAGATAATAATTTTTTATATTATAACAAGAGGACATTTCCTGGCTCAGTCATTGCAGAAAAATAATTCTGCAAGGCAGCAACAAACTAAAATCTACAGAAAACTGTCTAAATTTTAAATATAATATAATAATAGGTCTGTTAAATATATTATTAATTATATACAATTAAAAAAATATTTATATTTCAGGAAAAAAAACAAATATCATCATGTAGCACAATTATTTTATCCGAAAGTTGAATATCAATGAATTCGAATATGATATAATATGATTAAGTATTAATGCGTACAAGGTATAGTTAGTTCATATTTCAAGAGAGAAACATGACTGTCCATCACTATACGTTTGTTAAATATGTACAAATTTTTAATGAAATATAAGACAATTAAAATAAAAATACGGCATTTGACTCCTTTTCTAATATTTATTAGTATAATGTTACTTTTATCATTTATCTTATAATAAAACTTATTAATGTATCAAGTATGCCTATTGAACTTATAAGCATTTATAATAATAGTTTACAAAAATGGTCAACAAAACATTTATAGTTAACTGATTTTAAACAAAAAACCAGTACTAATATCGATATTTGTATTTTCGAACATAATTGTATCGGTATTCAATTTGTAGATCTATATTTATAGGAAACCGGCGATTTGAGTGCCCCCTGATACTTGAAATTCCATTTAGACGTATTAAAATATAGAATATTCCTTAAACATTACGTTCGTACTCCTTTACTCTAGTCTTCATGACATAGACTCAGGCGTAACCACAGGTGGCATCCGTTGCTTTGGAAATAATTGTATTTTGATGAATTTCGTATGGTTGAAGTTGCCACATTTGAGTTCACTACTTAGACCATTGTTTGCTGGAATACATAATTAACTTGATCTTGTATTTTAGACAGTTCAGTACATTATAGCCTTTAATTATTACTTACGCAGAGCACTGAAAATATATACACAATAAAGTGACGGCTAGCTCGTGTTATATCACTAAAACAGCTGACCATTCACGTCTATACATATATATGGGTAGTTCCATGCCAAGTGAGCATGTCCAAAAATTAAAATGTCTAAAAATATGTTGGTGTGTACTCAGAGTATGCAAAAAAATTCAGACCCGAAGGTGTTATATGTCAAGGGAAATTGAAGGTTGAAAAATGCGTTTTTATTGATATTTTGAGACTTTTCCAACATTGTTTGATTTTTAGCTAAAACATTAATGACTTTTGAGAAAAACGTGTAAAAACATTTTATGTTCAAGATGAGGTAAATAATTTAAAAAAATTTTATTAGACCCTATTGTGATATATTGTGATATTTAGATTCTAGAAAATCTTTTTCAAAATAAAATTTTCTTTAATTCTAGATTTGTTAGAAAATGGTCTGAAGCTGAATATAATTTTTGCAGTATAGCGCTCTTTAGATTCATGCAGATCGCCATCCCCTTTTTTAAAGCAAAAAATCTTAAAATTGATTATTTCATGTCAGCTTTCATTCTATATCTCGTGCAAAATGGTCTCAAGCTAAATATAATTCCTGCAGAACTTTTAGATGGTGAATTCTTATTACTTATTTCTTGTCACACAATGGAAATACGGAAAAAAGTTCGCTATTTAAAAATTCTGCAAAAATTATATTCAGTTTGAGACGATTTTCTAACAAGTTTAGAATTAATGAAAATATGAAAAACTAAATTTTAAGATTTTGTATTTTGAAATAGCTGATGGCGTTCTTCTAGAATCTTAGTATTACGATATATCACAATGCATGGGTTCACAATACGGTCTAATATATTTTTTAGATTCCTTACCTTTATTCTTTATTCTTTATTCTTCTTAACCAGACAATTATTACATATATATATATATATATATATATAATTATACATTGTAATCCTGCAGAGTTAAATATAATTAACTGTTCGCAGGTCTGGTACATAATAGAAACTTAATTACTAAAGCTTACATACTAAGCTTAAAAATCTAATAGTACTGCCTTTATATTATATCAAAGACAGTAATCTGTACTTATAAGAAATATTTACTATATTTGCTTATATTAATATCACATTTTGAAAATATTTAATGCGAGGACATATTATTGTCCACTTGCTTATAACATTAGTATGTTCGTTATGATCCATTGCTTTAGTTTACATTTAGCTGATTTTTGTTGGATATTGTGAGTTTTTAAATCAGTCGGTAGATTATTGTACAATTTAATAGAAACTATGTAGCTGTTTTTGTTACTAATGGCTTTGGACATTTTAGGAAACTGTATACTTTTCTTTCTTGTTATACTGTTGGATTCGATGTAGATCTCCTTAAGGGAGTTATAATTATAACACAGTGATTCGTAGGCAAACAATTGAGATAAATTCATAGGATTTTCTTTAATGAATTTATTTTTATTTGTTATTTTAATTAGTCTATTTTGTACTCTTAATAATAGATCAACATTGTTTTTATATGCTCCTCCCCACGCTATTATACCGTAACTGATGACACTGTGGAACAAAGCATAGTATATCATTCTTAGTGTTTCAGTTGACATAAATTTGGAAATTTTGTAGAAAATGTAGATCAGGTATTTAGTCTTCTTAACAATATATTGTATGTGTTTGTCCCATTTTAGATTATAGTCGAATATTAAACCTAAATATTTACAGCTGTCGACTTTCTGTAATTTCTTATTATCTATCAATATATCTAAATTTTTGAGAACGCTATCACAGTAGTTACCAAAAGTAATATATACAGTTTTCTCTATATTTAAAGATAGCTTATTAAGTGTTAACCATTCAGCTACCTCCTTTAAATACCTATTCATTATAATTTCTACATCTTTCCAAGTTTTACCAGTTGATATAATCGCAGTATCATCAGCATACGATAATATAGAGTTTTCTGGCATTATAGCTAGAAGATCATTTACATATAGTATAAACGATAGTGGGCCAAGGATTGTCCCTTGAGGAACTCCTGTACTAATTAGTGCATAGTCACTTTCAAACTCATCTATTCTAACTTTTTGTAATCTTTTCACTAGATAGCTTTTAATGAGATCATGTGCACTTCCTCTAATTCCATAACTATAGAGCTTATCTAATAAGATTCTGTGATTTACACAGTCAAAAGCTTTGGCAAGATCTAAAAAGGTAATTGCTATAGGGTTACTCTTATCTAGATTATCATACAATTTGTTAGTAATAAAATTTAATGCATCTTTAGTGCATTTTCCTTTTATGAAACCAAATTGTTTAGAAGCTAAAATGTTACTTTCCGAAATAAAATTGAATATTCTATTATATATTAGTTTCTCAAAAATTTTTGCAATGTTTGATATCAACGATATCGGTCTATAATTTACGACTTCGTACTTATGACCAGATTTATATATAGGAACGATTTCAGTAACTTTTAGAGAGTGAGGCCATAACGATTTTTCAATACATAGATTAAAGATATGTGCCAAAATATCTGTAATATATGTAGCCATGATTTTTATAGTTTTTGTATTAATTTTATCAGTTCCACCATTTTTGAGTTTCATTTCATCTACGATTTTTTGGATTTCAAATTTATTCGTAGGTTTTAAAAAGATAGTTTTTACATTCATAGGTGGTAGTTTTAAATTTTTGTTTAATGGCACCTTAATTTTTTTACTTAAATTATCCCCAACTTTACAATAATAAGTGTTCATATATTTAGCTATTTCTGTAGGATCTTCGATTTTCTTTTTATTATTGTCATAGATGTAATTAATATTTTTAGCACTTTTTTCTTTTTTACCTGGTTTTGAGTTAATAATTTTCCATAGCTGCCTAGCATTATTACAATTTTTTTCGACTAGTTTTTTGTCGTATTTTATTTTAGCATCTTTAATAACCTTATCTAATATTTTGACATAATTCTTGTAATCAGTCTTTGTTTGCTCATTATTTGGATTTTTCTTTAGTTTATTATATAACATTTCCTTCCTTTTGCAAGATTTAATTATAGCCTCTGTAATCCAATCTTTTCTAGGTGCATTATCATGAGTTTTACTTTTAGTTCTTATTTTTTCTGTACAAAATTGAATTTCTTTTATAACAGAGTTTATAGCTTCATTTGGATCATGTATTGTTTTGTATTTGTTTCAGTTTATTGTACTTGCTATATATTGTAATTTTTTGTAATCATATATAAATTTAGATTCATGTTTTTCAGTTTTTAGTGGTTTTTTTATATTTATAAACAGAGGATAATGATCCGGTGACGGAATCATTAATTTAAAAGTTTTAGTTTGTATTGTTTTAGCTTTAATAAAAATGTTATCAATACATGAACCATTACCACTATCATCAGATGGTCTAGTTGTATTAATAAAACCAGGATAAAAGCCTTTTTCAAGTAAACTGTTTAAAAAATGTTCACTAATTTTATTTTGCTGAGCGATATCTATATTAAAGTCACCTACTATTAGGTGATTTTTATATTGTTTAGTTTTATTAAGAAAAGAATTAAAGTTTGAAATGAATTCTAGACTAGGTAGATCATGGGATCTGTATAGTGCAGATATTGTAAGTGAACTATTATTATTTAATTTAATGTTAGCATTTAATCTTTTTAGTTTATTAAATTCCAATATTTCAGTAATTTCATTCACCTCATTTTTTATATAAACAACTACACCATCTGCTTTATTTATTTTACTATTGTTATAGTAAATTTTATATCGATATAACTTAAAATAGTTATGATTCTCAAGATTCCATGATTCTGCGCATACAATAACGTAAGGTTTAACCTTTAAACTCTTAATAAAGATTTCAAGTTTATTAAAATTAGCACTTAAACTTCTAATATTACAATGTAAGATCAGATTTTCTTTTTTATTTCTATCAATGTTAAGAGTTTCAAGGTCAGGATATGATACTTCCTGCTGTATTACTTGATTCTGCATTTCTTCAATAAGGTCGAGATTTTGTGTCATTGTGTTGCTTGTTGCTTGTTGCTTGTTGCTTGTTGCAGGTTAGTCTCTTGCCTTGCTTTTATACTGCCTTTTGCGTTATTGGTATTGCAGGGAGCTGAGTCGATTTTCCTCTGTTATTGTTGTTGTACATGTTCGTTTTGTTGTTCATTGTTGTTAACTATGTTTAGTTTTTTGACTTGTTGGTGTACTGTCTTTTGTGCTGTTGATATTGTATTCGTCTGAGTTGATTTTCGACTGTTGTTTATGTTAAATGTTGATAAATCTGGTTTAATAGGGTAGTCCGTTGATATGGTATATCTTTTAATCTTGTTATTTAATATTGAACATAATGTATTGTCTGCTGCCGAATGATTTGTGTTATAGTTTGTTTTGTATTTTTTATTGCTATAAGAACAGTTAGGACATTTAAAAATACTGTTATTGCATTCTTTTACTTCATGATTCCCTGAACATTGAAGGCAATTCTTTTCATTTCTGCATTTAATACTACTCGTATTATGACCCAGGCCTCCACATTTATAACAAGGCTTAATGTTTATTAGGTCATAAACTTTACAACTCTGGTAACCTACAAGAATTTGATTTTTATTTTCTCTTATATTCTTGTACAAATCGGATGTGACTTCCATTATAACACTTGTACTTTTTTTTTCATTTATATACATATGAAGTACTGTGCCTTTGGTATCAAAATTTTTAAAATTTCTAGAATTTACATCTTCTTCAATGGTATCACTGTTCATATTAAAAGTGTTATCTATACCAACAATTTTAATCTTAGGATTATTTAGTTGTTCGGTTTTGACTTCACAAACTGTTTTTAGGTTATGTTTCAAATAGTTTTCAGTTTCAACTACACTATCACTATTCATGCAGTTTATAATTACTTCATTATTTTTAACATACACATTTTTGGTTTGAATGCTTTTCCTATTTATTAGTAGTTTGGTGACGCTTTCTTTAATATCTATTTGTTCACTGCCTTCATTAGTGGTGTTTGCTGTAACAATTATTTTAGGGATCCTCTTAACTTGTTGATTGTAATTTTGTTTGCCATTTTGTGTGATTTCAGCAAAAGACAGTTTGTTTATTACTCTTTCTTTATCTCTTTATTTTTCTTTTTCCAACAATTCCTTTAATAAAAAGTTTTTGTCAGTCAATTCTTTATTCAAAGTTTTCAACAGTGCATTTTCAGTTCTTATTATTTCATGTTCAGCTTCAGAATCAAAATTTATTGAATTATGAAGGTCTTGAGTTTTATCAGCTAGTTCAGTCAATAGATTTTTTCTTATTTCTTCTGATTGTTTTAGTTTAATCTGGGAAATGAGGAATCTTGCTGAATCACATAGATCTTCTTCTCTGTATTTGAAGGTTAGGTCTTGCTGACAATGTTCAGGGCAGATTACCAGTAATTCTCCTACGTATGCTGTGTTTGTTAATTTATCAAAATCACTTTTATGATAACAATTTTCACATATAATACATATCACTGTCTTAGCTTGCTGTTTCGGATGGCATTTATAGAATTTTTCTAACGGCTTATCGAGGGATATATCTACCCCCGACGCCATCTTGCGCCATCGAAATTACACCCGACGCCATCTTGCGCGACCTTATTTTGAACAAAAAATGTTGTTACACTTTCTTCTCAAAAGTCCCCAGTTTTTGAGTTAAAAATCAACCAATGTTGGGAATGTCTCAAAATATTAAAAAAAAATGCATTTTTCAACTTTTAATTGCCCTTGACATTTATCACCTTGGGTCTGAATTTCTTTTTACATATTTTCGGTATACATACCAACATTTTTTCTGAGTTGTAGACATTTGTATTTTTGGACATGCTCACTTGACATGGAACCATCTATATATATAAGAGGGTTGTCGATAAGCATAAATATTATAGATTCTTGTAACCTTTCTTTATCGACTGATTTTAAAAATAAAAATGAAATCTTTAAATTTATAAATAATTTTACTTGTTAGGCATTATACGAAAAATGAACACATATTAAGTTTAAGATGAGTCTCACGCACATTCCCACACCCATGAGATGCCACTAAAAATGTAGTTTTGAGCTTGTCTGAAATACCTTTACGGCAAAATAATATGTCCGAGCATTTATTTTAATATTGTTAAGAGATTGCTGGAAAATGCATGTGTTGAAGACGTGTTTTTGATATTTACGTTTACAGCTGCTTAAGATCATACTTCTCTCCAATGCACTTTCTGGAGTCAATTGAAACGGAACGAATATCACCATTGTATTAATATTTAAAACACATCTTACTCTCTTCAGCTGGACACACAATTATTTCCCGCAAATGACGAATTTTAATGGATTTAAAATTTTAATCATCTGCTAAAGAACGAAAATCATAAATTTCATTTTGTGAAATTTGATGCATATCGTAAGAAGACTCCTCACCTTTGGCACTTCTGACGTGTTTTTGCACGAATTTTCAATCATGCCCCGTCAATAAATGGGTAAGGTAATAGTTTACCTCGCTCTCGCAATGCGGTGAGCTTCTCTGTTGCCCAGGGCAGACTTCTGTTGATAGATAAATTTCTTCTCCTGTGCCAGCAGGTCGATGGGTATGACCTCGGCGATTACCATGGCCGCTGGTTCAGAGACCGTTCGGTACGAGCACGATATCCGAAGAGCCGCTCTCTTGATGATGATGATGATGATGATGGAGAGGCAGTGTCAATTATCGACTTGACAATGTCCACTCCAAAAATAGCCAAAAGAGTTCAGAACTGGCAAGTTCTTGAGGAAGAAACGCTTAGTGATCATAGATACATAGAATTTGAGATCACCGAAGAAACAAAGTCAGAAATTTGTATCAAGAAGCCGATAGATACAGGATGGAACACAAGGAAACTCGACAAAAAAAGCTCGCAAACTTTTTACAGGAACGCAAGCTTGAAGACGAACTTCCGTGGAACAAACGTCCAGAAACCGCCAACGAATACGCTGCTACGGCAATTAACATGTTATCGACGGCTTGCAAAAAGTCTATGCCTAAAAGAAGATTTAATAACAGCAAAGTCAAAAATCTGCACTGGTGGAATGAAGAACTGACAATACCTTCGTAAAACATGTACAGCGGCCCGGAGAAGGTACACACGTTCACATGGCAATTGTTCGCTCCGTCAGACCTACAAAGAAGCAAAGAAGAAACTGAAGCGTGCAATAAAGAAGAGCCAACAAAAAGCCTGGGATGACCTTCGACTGGAGGTGGATAATGATCCCTGGGGTCTGGCGTACAAGATCGTGACCAAGAAATTGGTCAAGAAACGTAAAGTTCCAGGCCTCGATGACGCAGTCTGGGTGAAAGAGATTGTGAAGGCACTTTTTCCGACAGACACACCACGAGGTCAAAGTCAAAGGGAGGTTCGCAACGAAGAGGTGAAACAAGAGGATATGTTTACACTGGAAGAACTCCTGAGCGAAGCTAAGAAGCTAAAAACCGGTAAAGCACCAGGACTAGGTGGCATTCCCAGTGAGATAATTCAAAAAGTAGTCGAAGTGTATCCGCAACCCATTTTGGATGCAATGAACGCATGCTTAAAAAAAGGAAAGTTCTACAGTAAGTGGAAAAGACAAAAGCTCGTTCTTTTAAGGAAAGGAGATAAACCCCTAGATAGGGTCTCCTCGTACAGGCCCATATGCCTGCTTGACACGATGAGGAAACTACTCGAAGGTCTAATCCTACGGAGGCTAGAAAGACACATGATTGACGATCATGCTCTCTCCGACATGCAGTATGGTTTCCGGAAAGGTCGATCTACTGTTGACGCTATATCGACTGTGGTAAAAATCGTAGAAGCGGCCAAGAACAGAAGAGGAAGAATAAAGAAGAAGGGCTTCTGCGCTTTGGTAGCTATCGACGTACGCAATGCATTTAACTCTGCCAGGTGGAGCGAGATCATCGATAGCCTTGTAAGGCGGGATACGCCGATCTACTTACGGTGTATGGTGGAAGATTACCTGAGCGACCGTTGGGTTCTCTACAAGGAAGAGGCGTGGACTATAGAAGAAGAAATGACAAGAGGAGCGCCACAAGGATCCAAGATAGGGCCATTCTTATGGAACGTGATGTACGACGAACTACTAAGAATGGAATTACCAAGCGGAACCATCATAGTCGGCTATGCAGATGATACTCTGATTATCTGCGAGGCAGAGGACGTGGAACTACTTGAAATCCGAATCAACGACGCACTCAGAAGAGTCAAGAGGCTACTGGACAGAAAAGGTTTAGAGATGGCCGTAGACAAGACGGAAGCAGTCCTAGTTACTGACAGAAGAAGCTTCGAAGAACCGGAGCTTGGCCTAGGTGACACGGTAATACCATGGAAAAGGCAACTGACCTACCTTGGCGTAGAATTAGACAGGAAAATAAGTTTTCTGCCACATATTAAAAAAGCGGCGAATAAAGCCCTGGAAGCAGGTGCCAACCTCTCCAGACTCATGCCAAATGTTCGGGGACCAAAAGAAGGTAAGAGAAGGCTTCTCTCAAGTGTAGTCCACTCGAAGCTGTTGTACGCAGCCCCTGTATGGGCAGGATTCCTAGATGGAAGAGAGCACGCCAAAGCAGCACTGCTGTCGGCTCAACGCCCAATTATTCTAAGGATCGCGTCGGCATACAGAACCGTATCGATGAGCGCTGTTCAGGTCATTTCCGGAATGCCTCCGGCGGACCTGCTTGCTTTAGAAAGGAAACACACGTTCGAAGAAGGAAAGAAAATCGAGCAAAATAACGCCGACTACGAGCAAGAGAAAAGCAGGATAAAGACAGAGGCGAGAACTACGCTCATGAACAGATGGCAAACTCGTTGGGAAAATGAAAAGACAGGGAGATGGACCCACCGTCTTATCCCAAATATTGACAAATGGGTGAACAAAACCTATGGAGAGGTTGGGTACTACATAACGCAGGTGTTAACAGGTCACGGATGCTTCAACGAGTACCTCTATCGGTTTAAGAAAAAGACAGATGCAGCTGTGCTTGCCAATACAAGCTTGCCAATACTGCAACTACTCGCATGACGACGCTGAGTACACAATTTTTGAGTGCCAACAGTGGCAACAAAGTAGGGAAGAAATGAACACAATCTTACGGCAAGACGTGACTCCAGAAAATATGGTAGAGCTTATGTTGCGATCCGAATCAGACTGGCATGTCATTACGATGCATATTTGCTACACGATGAAGCAGAAAGAAGAAGATGAGAGACGTAATCAGGGTAGAAGAGCCCAGGAAGATTGAAGAACGAAGAAAGAAGAGAAGAAGGAAGAGAAGAAGGAAGAAACAAGAAAGAAGGGAAGTAAGAAGATTCAAGAAAGAAGAGAAGCAAGAAGAATCAAGAAAGAAGATAAGCAAGATTATTCAAGCAAGAAGATCGAATAAAACGGAAGAATAACGATTAAAGAATGAAACAAAGAATATGAAGAAGATAAAGAAGGGTGAAGGAAGGCCACATTAGGCCAAGAAGGTGGCTCCATCCCGAAGTTAGGCCTAGCAGCTATACCGGGTTGGAAACTAATGCCACAAAAGGGTTCAGCGGTTTTAGTGAGTAAGAATCTCACACTCCCTGGGAGAGCGGTTCCTCCCAGGGGTCTCCTCGTGTAAGGCTGGTGGAGAACATGAGGCATCGGACGGCAATCCCGCCGGGCATGCCCACACATAGCAATATGTGTTTGCTTGCTCGAAGGGGTGAACCAAAAGATGATGTAAGATTTCCGCTAATTATCCCTCGAAAAAAAAAAAAAAAAATGATAATGATAATGATAATAATAATGATAATGATAATGCTAATGATAATTATAATGATAATAATCATAATAATAATAATAATAATAATAATAATAATAATAATAATAATCCCCGCCATGGTTGCCTGGGTTGACGCGTGGCCGGTGCACCACCTTTCTGGCATGAGGAAGGGCAACGGTCCTCCCGGCGGGGCTTGTAGCTGGATGATTTGCTGGTTCGCCTGGCAATCAGAAGGCGATTAAACGGTAACCAAGTACACGACAACATACCACACTAATATACAGACAACATCCAACGAACATGAGAGAACGGAGACCCATCTCCGCGGCGTCCGAGGCATCCTTCTCCCTGATGCGTGATCCTAAACAGTATGATAGAAGAATGTCTGCGCAGGGGCCCTATGAACGGGTATCGCCTCGAAGCAAGTGTTACAGGGGCCCTATAGACGGGTATCGCCCGGAAGCGAACGAACACAAAAGTATGATAGAGTCGGGGGCCCTATAGACGGGTATCGCCCAGAAAAAGAAAGAAAGGTTTAGGAAAATGCGAAGGTGCGACGGACAGCGGCGGCAACGTAGCGGCCGGGATACTGCCGCGATCTCACTTGGGAAACATTCACCGCACAATATTGCTCACCACTACAAACAGGATACTATTACACATACACTACACCTCAACCGACACTAATACAAGGGTCACGCTACGTAACGAGCATGTTGACGCTGCCCGCAAGGGATGTGCTGCATGATGCATGAAACGTACGTAGCGTGGTATCTCCCGACGTCAACGCGTCGCACCCGCGGGAGTGCCAGGATGCCAATGATTGGGTGTACGTGCGCAGGCTGTTTCGGTTGTAAGTTTCCCGTCACGGGCCCCAAACGGTTATAGCAATGGGGGTAGCTATAGCCGCGTTCACACCCCCACCCCATGAGGTAACCGCGTTCGGAGACGGCCTGGTATTCCGGAGCACTTAAAAAACTTATGGATAACCAAAAAAGAAAAGAAACGGAAGGTGAGGCAGGAAAAGAAAATGAAATGGCAATGAATGGGCAGGAAGAGAATGTCCTCCGCGGGCAATAAACACCGCAGGGGACACCCTCATCCGAAAAACGACGAAATGAAAAGCGGGATTGGGAGGAGACGAAAAAGAGGCTCCTTGAGATCCAAGGTAAAGAGAAGAACCTCAATGTAAGAGGTGAGAAAATGGCAGAAGAACTGCAAGGCAACTGCCCAGAACAGATGGGAGCCGCCCTGGAGGGAATGCCGATGATGCTGAAAGCATTGTCAGATTATGTCTGCAACCAGCAAAAGGATGCAGGAGGGGCTATCAAAAAAGGTATACCCCCACTACACGGCATGGTCCAGCTCCTGACTGAGATGTGCAGTGAGGCTCAGGGTAGATCAGAGACCTTGCCTCAGGCAAAAACTGCCTCGGAGCAAGGTCCCGGTGGATCGCAGGGTGGCAAGAAGGCCACAAACAATCGACTGCCTAGATCCGAAAGGAAGAGAGACAGGGTTACTTCACAAGATGAAGAAACCTCAAATAAAAAGACGAAATCTGTCGCCGGCGCATGGCAACAGGTACGGAATAGGCACGTTAAGAGTAAAAATTTGGACGTCCCTAAGGCCTCCGCCAGACCCGGTACTAGCAGCGGGGACACGGCAAGACTGACGGCGCCAAAGACAAAACAGCGCGGGAGTGAGGCTACCCAGAGGCTCGGCACGCCATCCGGACCCCGGGTGGCCTCCCCGCTCTCAGAACGAGACGCGATGCAATACTAGTACAGCCGACGGAGGGCAAGACGTACGCCGATATTGTAAGCACCTTAAAGAAAGGTGTGGACCCAGACGCGACAGGTACAAAAATACGCAAGATGCGTACGACGGAAAAGGGTGGCGTCCTCCTTATCTTGGAACAGGTGCCTGCACAGTATTCAGAGAGGCCCTTAAGGCATGCAAGTTACATCCTTCGAGATGATCTGCGTACTCCAAGGGAATATGCACAGAAGCAGAATCGCCCACGACCTCCTCCCGCAGTTCATCGCGAAGTGGGATGTCGACGTCATGCTTTTGTCGGAATTGTATAAACACGAGAATACCCTGTCGTGGGTGCCAAGCGACAGTGGTACAGCCGCGATCTGGGTACGCGTGGACCATGTGACCTCGGACAGGGGGGCCGGAGAGGACTTCGCGTGGGCAAGAGTTGGGACCGTTACGTTCGTGAGCATATACCTCTCACCCAGTTTGACAGCTGACCAATTTACGCGCAAACTTGACACGTTAAAAGACGCGCTACGGGGAATAACTGGCAGTCTCGTGGTTGGCGGGGATTTCAACGCCAGAGCGATTGAATGGGGGATGCCCATGACGAACGGACGGGGACAGCTCATACTCGACGCAACGGCAAGGCTTGGACTGACGACGCTAAATGTAGGCTCGACACCGACGTATGTTAGGCCTGGATTTGGCCGATCCATACCAGACGTAACATTTTCAAGCGAAGGGCTGGCTAGGAATATTCGAAACTGGTACGTAACTGACGACGAGAACGGTAGTGACCATCAGTACATCCGATTCGAGATAGGAGGCGCGGACGAAAGGACAAACACGTCAAGACGAAGCGAGCACTTTCCGCGATGGTACGTCAGACGTATGGACCGCGAGAAATTGGTAGAGGTGGTAATGGATGCGGAACCTCCATCTGCGAGAATTCCGCGTGTACCAGTAGGCTGTGAAAGAGCGGAAGTGCTCGTAGAAAGAACGACGAGAGTGATAGCGAAAGCGTGCAACGCCGCTATGCCACGGACGTGCACGAGAAATAGACGACAACCGGTATACTGGTGGATCAACGAGATCGCGACACTCAGGAAAGAGTGCCATGCGCGCAGACGGGCGGCACAGCGTGCGCGACTCCGGGAAGGAAGCGACGATCTCATGCAGCAGTATAGGGTGACACGGAATCAGCTTCGCTACGCGATCAAGCACAGCAAGCTTCGTTGCTGGAGACAACTTTGAGAGGACGTCGACGGCGACCCTTGGGGGATGGGCTATAAGATAGTAACCTAAAAACTGAAAGCACGAGCGGTCAATTCGGTGATGAGCACGCGAAAAATCGAAACGGTAATTGACAAGCTCTTTCCAACCCATCCACTTAGGGACCACGCGGAATACACCGACATACGGAGGGGGAGCTTTTGGCAGCTACCTCCTCCTTGAAGGGCGGAAAGGCACCAGGACCGGACGGAATACTAGTAGAAGCAATAAAGATAATCGCGAAGTGTAGGCCACAGATACTGCTTGAAATGTACAATACATGTTTGGTAGAGGGGGTATTCAGCTACCGCTGGAAGAGGGCGCGATTGGTTCTCATCGATAAAAATAAAGGGGACCCAAATTCTCCATCCGCTTACAGACCTCTTAGTCTGCTCGATACGATGGGGAAAACAGCTGAGCTGATTCTTAGGCCAAGGATCCAGGGAGCGATTCGGGAAGCAGGCGATCTTTCCGATAACCAGCATGGTTTCAGGAAGGGTCGATCGGTGATAGGCGCGGTGCGCGAAGTAACAGCGTCGGTCGCTAGAACAGATGAGGCGCGTCATGTGGCTAGACCGATAGTCGTGCTGCCAACGCTTGATGTTAAGAACGCCTTCAATTCCGCGAGATGGGTCGACATCCTGGCGGCTCTTCGAGCCTTTGGGGTGCCAGACTATGCCTTGCGATGGATTGAGGACTATCTGAGTGACAGAAAGCTTTTGTACGAAACGGACGAAGGACTCAAGGTCAGACCTATCACGGCCGGCGTGGCGCAGGGGTCGATTTTGGGTTCGGATTTCTGGTTAGTATTATATGACGCAATGCTGAGACTCCAGATGCCGATCGGAGTGTCGCTGATAGAATGCACGGACGATGTAGCGGTGGTAATAGTTGCGCGCGACGTAGATACTGCCCAGTTCCAGCTGACCGTGGCCATGCGGCGCATACTTCGCTGGATGCGTGAGCACGGACTACGGCTAGCTTTAGATAAGACGGAAGTAGTATTGCTGACTAGGAAACGAATCCAGACAGCAATGGACATAACGGTAGGTGACGCGGTGGTGAGGACGCGTCCGGCGGCTAAGTATCTGGGGGTGACCCTAGACAATAAGCTGACCTTCGCTCTTCACCTCCGAATCACGGCGAATAGGGCGGCGAAACGGGTAGCCGAATTAAGCAGGCTCATGGCCAACGTGCGCGGGCCACGACCTGCAACGCGCAGACTGCTCATGTCAACCACGAACTCCATTCTCCACTACGGAGCGGAGGTCTGGGGCGATGCCATGAGCAAGGAAAAGTATAGAAAGTGCATAGCGGCGGTGCAGCGCAAGGGAGCACTTCGAATAACAAGCGCGTACAGAACGGTTTCAAGGGCAGCGATATTCGTTATCGCTGGAGTTATCCTCGTATATCTGCTTGAGCAAGAGCGAAAGCGGATATACGAGCGGAGCTACGAGTTCGGGAGGGCCCGCGCAGCGACAGAAGAACGGGAACGGACAATGACGGCGTGGCAGGACGAATGGCTGGGTGAGAGGCAACGACCACAACCACGTCGACAGCAACAGGCACGATGGACCTACGAACTAATACGGAACTGGCTCCGTGGCTGGGCAGGAAATTCGGGGAGGTGAGTTTGTACCTCACCCAGTTCTTGTCTGGGCACGGATACTTCAGACAATACTTACACAGAATGGGGAAGGTTAGAACGCCGGCGTGTACTTACTGCGGGCACAACAAAGACGACGCGGAACACACGTTTTTCGTGTGCCCGCACTGGACCGAAGAACGACGAAGACTGGAGACCATTACGGGGCCGACAGCGCCCGCCAACATTGTTGCAACGATGTAGGAGAGCAAAGACAAGTGGGACGCGGTAGCATTGTATATCGAAAAGGTCCTCCGCGCGAAACGGGAAGACGGATGCTTGGCCGACGGGCCAGGCTGACGAAAAGACAAGACAAACGAAACTTGGCAGGACTGACTGAGGACGAAAGAAGAAAAAGACAGGCGGCCCCCCACTCGAAGTAATGCGAAAGCGGTACCGGGTGGGGGGCGTTCGCGGCACACTCGTTTTTAGTGGGTAGGACACGGCGGCGAGCCCGCCTCGGCTGTAATCCGGCATTGAGCATGGACATCAGTTGAGGATGGAATGCGCGCCAGTGGAGTCCCACACTACCACCCCAGAGTGCAGGAGCTCAGGAGATGGTGTCCATGATGATTTTTGCGAGTTAAAAAAAAAAAATAATAATAATAATAATAATAATAATAATAATGGAATTACTTAAATATTTGTCTAGTAAGAGGCTTGTTGCGGATAGAATCCATTAGTAATAAGAAAATGTAACTGTGGAATAAGTTCCTATGCAAAAGGTCTCTAAGACTTTCTGTATAGTTCAAATACGATGACATTCTCAAGTTTATTATGTATGTTTTCGGCGGCCGTCGGCGGCGACTTTCGGCGGCACGTATAGCGGCTCATTCTACTTCGAAAAAGAATGATGCAGAGACCAGATGCACTGTGGCTTTTATACAGATCGGCAGTTACAAAGCGTGTTATACTAATAAGGCGAATATTGTATTTAATAAATAACAGACTTTATCATAGATGGTGTATAAATTATTGTAAAAAAATCCTTAGTTTATTCTCGTCCCGAACAAGGCTGGCGATCAGTTTTTTTTCCAAATAAAGTATTTACAATTTAATTTGTAGTTTTCACTGTTTATTGCTTTACTGTTTTCTTAAATTTTCTGATTTTATGTAATCTTTTTTTAGCGTAATCCAAATAATATTTTAATTGTTCAAAGATATTGTTCATCAATCTGAATTATTAATTATGCAAAAGCACTATTATTATTCGGTTTAATTAACATTTCTATCTCTTAACGTATATAGTGAAATAATATGTACATATGTATTAGGTATTCTAAATGTAAAAAGAGTATCCCTCATTTTGTCTTATATAGATACATAGAGATAACGTTCTTGATCGCGCTCGTCGGCTGCATGTCTTGCGACTATTCCCTTCGAGATGGGAATAATCGATTTTGGTAGGTTCGATAGTCGTTAAAGCACTAATGTGCACTTTGAGCGGGAGTTTTGAAACAATCAGACTTGAGTAAAATTTAAGTTTAACTTTAATTCTTAATTTAGGTGAACCATTGAAGTTTTAACAATTATCAAGAACTTTAGCTTTATAAATAATACTGAGTTTTGGTAAAAGATGACGTAGGCTCATGTGCAAAGTCTCGGACAAAGTAATCCCCAGAGGCAGAGGCGGCTTCCTTTTTATGCAAGAGTTGAGAGGCGGGACCCTTATTAGTTGATTAGGGAAATTTCCATTCATCCAGCCAATGGGAGAGAAAGAATGTGCTATTCTTCCCCTCTTCTTGATGGTTTCGGTACTTTTTCTTGCGGCTGATCAGTGCGAGAAGCAGAGTCTCCCACTCCTTTTAGATGGCTTGCTTGTCTTTGTACTGTTCCATGAGGATAACCAATAGAGAGGCAGAATTTCTCACTCCTAGATGGCTTGTTCGTTTTGAGCTTGAGAGCTATATTTAGATAGTCAATATTTTTCCACTCGTTTGACCTTGAATATCTATTTTGAGAGTTTGGTGATTCTTCCATGCCTTTGGCTTTGGTGTTTTTCCATGGTGTATAAATAGCTCCTGAAACGAACCTTTAACCCTTCCAGCTCTATCCTAATTATTTATTGTCATAATAAATCATTAGTGTTCGCGCACTAGCCGGTCACATTAGAATTTATGAGAAAAGGACGATTTAGCTATCCTTAAATTAATTGATGCGGTCTTAGCGTCGAGCGAGTGCAACGGGACACTGTAAGATATCCCGGAGCACGTGCGAGTGGAACAGGCAACAGAATCGTGAAGGAGAATTTTCGGTAAAAAATGGTCAGACATACGATTTTTTGGATTAGGGAATTCTTTTACGGCTTAAATCTTATTAGTATCGGGTTTTACTCCTTCGCTAGGTAATACGTGTCCGAGATATGTAATTTCTTTTTGTAAAATATGACATTTTTCAAGCTGTAATGTTAAACCGGCAGTTTTAAATCTTCCTAATAATTTTTCAAGTTTATTGGTATGGTCAGTGAATGAACTAACGTATATAGCTATATCGTTCATGCTTTGTTCTACATTTTGAAGGCCAGATAAAATGAGGTCGATAGTGTGTTGAAACGTAGAGGGAGAGTTACAGATACCAAATGGCATACGCTTAATTCAAAGTGTCCATTTGTGTAGAAAGGCCGTTTTTAGGGCATCCTCAGGATCCATAGGTATTTTGTGAAACCCACAAGCTAAGTCTAAGGTGGAGAAATATTTTGCGCCAGCTAACTGATCTAAAATATCAGTTATATTAGGTGAAGGATAGTTATTAGCTACGGTAATACTGTTACGTTCGCGATAATCGATAAATAACCTGTATTTTTTCCTGAGCGTCAGAACGTTTGGGAACTATCCAGACGGGTGACTTATAATGAGGACAGGGTGATTTGATAATATTATTATCTATCATGTTTCTTACTTTTTATTAATATCTTCTCTCAGAAATGGAGGTTGCCTGTATTGTTTAACGTTAATAGGTTAATTTTCTGTTACTTTGATTTTATGACTGGCAACATTCGTATGTTCTATTTTGTCGTTAGCTAAGTGAAATTGCATTGGATATCTGTCCATAAGATGTTCGATGCTATTTCTTTCTTCATCATTTAGTTCGTTTAATTTTAATTGTTCTTTTAGTATCTCAATGTTTTCTTTATTATCGTCTGAAAGAAGTTCATGTTGTTTCATGGAGCGAACTTTATTTGTTTCAAGGGTTTCAATTTCTTCTAATTCTAAGAAGGGTAGACTCATTTCAACGTTTCTAATAGTAGTGTTAATCGCATATAAATTAACATTGTTATTTTTTACGGTAACTAAATTTTCACCCATATAAATGCCAGACTCAACAGAAATTCTACGAATGAACCCTTGGTCCATTTCTGGATTTTTTTACAGAAAGGTTTAATAATTTACGCATTCTAGCCGGTATTTTAATAATCTGACAATACTGTGTTGTAAAATCTAATGAAGGATTGTCAGGAAACGTAATTTTACTGTGTAAAAATCATACGATTGCTTCTCTATTTCGTAAGAATTCCATACCTAAGATCCCGGCTTGTGTTGTCGGAAAATCATCGCAAACTATATGCATTTTATACAATGAACTTTCTATATTAATAACTATCTATCCCAAGGTTCTAATCTAGCATCTATTCCTGTAAGCCCACAGGTTCTTGAAGTGTCAATGTTATTTTCATTAATTATTTTATTCATTTTCAAAATATTAATTTCTGACCCGGTGTCTATCAAGAATAACTCATTTTGAGTTCTAGCAGCGTTTTAATTATTATTAATATTTTGGCTATTATCAGGGTTTTGATTATTATCAATATTTTGAATACTATCAGTGTTTTGATTATCAGTTCTCTAGATATTATCCGCGTTTTGATTATCGATTCTCTGAATATTGCCAGTATTTTGATTATTACCTGTTTCGGAGGGAAGGGGGTGAGGGAGACAATCCAAGATCACCATAGATACTATGGTACATCAATTTTATTTTTAAGCGTCGCAAGATACAACTGGTTGATAATAGAGATGCGTCCGCTTGCTTGGAAGGCTCGAGACTCATTGGCCTACCCCTCCGCTCGTTGCTGAACGGTCGGCGCTCGGAGGGGGAAAAGAGCGCGTGCGGCTAGTGCCACCTGACGGTGGAGACTGGGAGTTGGGCCTCACATAAAATTGCCCACACAAACCGCCCGCCTCGTTCCGAGAATGATAATCCGAGTTAAAGCAGTCCGGTGTACCGCCCGCCGTCACGGGGAGGTTGAAGTAGCTGGCGCTAGTCCCTCGGGTGCGGTCTCCGTTGAGGCGTCGATAGGGAGGCGAACGAGCTTGGTGATTGGTCTGGTGTAGCTACTGTCGGCCGTTTTGACCGTGACGACCCGGGCGAGATCTTCTCGCCCGGGATGAACCTCGGTGACGCGAGAAAGGGGCCACTTGCCGCTCGATCGAAGGAAGGGGGGATCGATGATCACGATGAGATCTCCAATGGCCAAGTTCTTTCGAGGTCTGGTCCATTTCGCTCGTTACTGAAGGGTGTTGAGGTACTCTCGGCTCCAGCGTGACCGAAAGCTGTCTCGAAGTCCTCGGATCAATTGCCAGTGCGTCAATCTCGGGAGATCGACTTCGGCGACGCTCGGCTACGGGATGGGGTTCAGCGGACCCCCGATGAGGAAATGGGCGGGTGTGAGGACCTCCAGGACGTCCACATCACCTGAAAACGGGGAGATCGGGCGACAATTCAATACCATCTCGACCTCAGAGAGCAGGGTTGCAAATTCCTCTTAGGTCATCTTCTTTGGGCCTGCGACTCGCCTGAGGTGTGTCTTCGCCGATTTCACGCCGGCTTCCCAAATGCCTCCAAAATGGGAAGCGGATAGGGGGATGAAGCGCCATGTGATGCCCTCGTTAGCCAGGGCCCCACCCGCCATCTGCCAGTCGAGTGCGGCTGCATGGAGCAGGCGTCGGAGCTCCGCATCGGCACCGCGGAAGTTAGTGGCATTATTGCTCCAGATCTCCGATGGTCGGCCTCGACGTCCGATAGAGCGTGTCAGCGCTCCGAGGAAGCTTTCGGTAGTGAGGTCCCCTGAGAGCTCCAAGTGCACGGCCTTAGTTGCGAGGCAGACGAACACCGCAACGTAGCCTTTCGACGAGGTTACGTCCCGTCCTTTGGACCGTAGGATGGTAAACGGTCCAGCATAGTCGACACCGCAGCGGCTAAATGGTCTCGATGGTGTTACTCGAGCGGCGGGTAGGGAGGGCCATAACCTGGGTGAAAGGTCGGTCCGTGGATCTGGCACACACCACACATGAGCGAATCTGGGCCTTGACCTTGCTTTCCCTCTGACGATCCACGCACGGCGGATGGTATGGGCGTAGGTCAGCTGAAATCCGACGTGGAGCGCTCGATGATGGGCCCAATTGATGACGAGTAGAGCCAAATGACAGCCACCGCTCAGAATCACCGGATGACGCTCCGCGTAGGGGAGCTGGGATTGCTGAAGCCGCTCGCCGACTCGGAGTACACGATCGTTATCAAGGAATGGGTTCAGACGTCTCAGTGGGCTGTCGGTTCGAACCGATCGACCCTGCTCCAGATCCACGATTTCTGATGAATAGTCCCGATGTTGAGCCAATCGCGAGCAGATGGAGAACGCTTGTTGGAGTTCGAGAGCTGCCAGAGGAGCCATAGGGCTGTGGTGCTGAGGGACCCTGCGGTGCTGAAACAGTCGTCGGCATCGGGCGGTGACTCTTAGGAGACGGGTGAGCCATGAAAATCGCTCAGAGTACGCTGGGTCAATCGGATGAATGGTCGTGGTAGTGAGACAACTGATTGGAGTGGCCTACATTTCAAGGTCAAGGGTACTCTCAGGGGGTGAGTCGCCGGGCCAGAGGATTGTTGGCGACGTTAACCATGTCGGGCCGCTCCACCACAGCTCATGACGGGCAAGGACCGCTGGCTCTGTCCCCTGAGTGGCCACATCGGCAGGATTGTCTGCAGTGGGCACGTAACGCCACACAACACCGGGGAGAATCTCCTGAATATGACCCACGTAGTTGTCCTCGAGATGATTGCCGATCGGGTCGTCGGTGCGAAGCCAATGGAGGACCACCTGCCAGTCGCTCCATGCATAGCAGCTGGCGAGGGGGATGTCTAGACTCTCAATCGCGGACTGGAGCAGGCGAGCAGCGAGCAATGCAGCGCGGAGCTCCAGCCGTGGGATGGTTGATCTGGGGGTGGGTTTCGCAGTGGGGGCCAAACGCTTGATCGGACTCAGCTTGGTTCTGGCCGAGAGTAGACTAATCCGTGCGGGTCCGGTCGAGGGGATGACCCTGATATAGACCTCTGCGGCGAAGGCACGACGACTGGCATCAGCGAACGCGTGCAGTTGGACTTCGCTCGACGAGTGACATTGAATCCAACGAGACAGCGTGATCCCCGATAGGTCTCTGTGGCTCCCTTTGAAGGTGGTCCATCGATGAGATGTCGGTGCGGGAAGCTCGTCGTCCCAGTCGACCTTCAGACGCCAAAGATCATGCAAAAAGACTTACGATGATTGGGCTCAACCATCCAACTGGATCGAAGAGTCGAGCGATGTCCCCTGAGACTCGACATTTCGTAGCGGGCGCCGTGTCATCAAACGTCGGAGCGGCGAAGCGGAAACTGTCGCCTACTGGGTCCCAGGCAAGCCCCAATTCGGTAACCGGTCCCTCGGTGGCGAAGTGCATCCAGTCGGGACGGAGTCGATCCTCAACCGGAATGTCTTCGAGCAGGTTCGTATTGTTCGTGACCCACTTCTTCAATTGGAAGCCGCCCGCCCCGAGCATCCCGATGAGCTGATTTCGGCCGCTCAGCGCGCATTCGACGTCATCGGCGCCACTCAGAAAATTGTCGATGTATAATTCCTTCTTGACAGCCTCCACAGCTCGGGGGTAGGGGGCGCCCTCGTCTTCACATAACTGCTGGAGGGTTCGAAGGGCTAAGTAGGGCGCGCAGGCCTCTCCGTAGGTGACGGTTCGCAAGACGTAGTGGGTGACAGGAGCGACCTCATGAAAGACTCCAAATGACCCGTTGCAGATGTATGTCCTCAGGACAGATGAGGATTTGCCGAAACATCATCCTAATGTCCGCTCAGAACGCGATCTAGTGTCGTCGCCAGCGGATGATGACCGCCGCAAGCTGGTTTTGGAGTTTCGGACCGGGGAACAGTGCGTCGTTCAGGCACTTCCCGGAATTCGTTCGTCGAGAGGCGTTGAACACGATCCGGAGCTTATCCCCGTCATCGCTGCGCTGCCAGATCGCGTGGTGAGGGAGGTAGTGTGCGGCCAGTTCATCGTTATTGAGTTCGTCTGGATAAAGAGGCCGCATGTGGCCTAGCTGTAGGTAGGTTTCCATAAAGTTTGTGTACTCCCTCTTTAAACGGCTATCTCGACGCATTCTCTGGTGAACGGAGGTGAAGGCCTGGCGCGCGTTCTTGAAGCTGTCTCCGAGGCTCGAGCGAACGTAAGGTTTCTTCAAGAGTGGAACGACATACCTCCCGGTGGCGTCTCGGGTGTGCTTGGTCGTGAAAATTCGTTCGCAGTCGATGTCTTTCCGAGAACGTCGGGTGATTTGGGGCATACCTTCCACAGCCCAGAATTTTTGCAGCAGACTCATCAGCTGCTCCTGTGATGGCGCGGGTGTGGATACCGGGGTAGTGACGCAGGACACTTTGAGTTCAGGCGTGTGATCGTTGGGCTGTGCCCCGGTGATGGTCCAACCGAATATGGTCTGTTGAGCAAGAAACGAGCCTCGGTGAATGGTGCTAGACAATATCAGTTGGTGGTAGACATTAGCTCCTAATACCGCGTCGACCCGGCCGCGGATGCAGAACGCCGGATCTGCCAACTTGATGCCGTTGAACAATTCTCGGAGGCTGTGGTCTACCCGACTGGAGGGGGTGGAAAGACGTAGACTTCGAATCGGAGAGGTCCGGGAAACTTGTCATTGTATAAATGAAGATCAGACCGGGCTCGAGCGAAGTCCATGCGTGCCTGCGACTCCGACTTTGATCCGTTCCAGCACATCGCCAAACTTTCGCACCAACTGGAGTGCGATGAGGGTGACTTCGGAGCAGGGATCCAAGAGTGCTCGGACTTCGACTCGCCGCCCCTTCTGGTCACCCAGGCAGATCCGGGCGGTCGGCAGTAGAGTGGGTCATGCTGATGTTGAGTTTGCTACTCGTCGGGATTTAGTCGGAATGCCCGAGTCGATGGAGAGCCCTGATCTTTTGCCTGCGCCGACATGCAGGAGGGTATGGTGGTGCTCACCGCAATCCCTGCAAGTTCCTGTGGATGGGCAATTCCGATCCGAGTGATGTTTCTGAAGGCAATTGTAGCACAATCCTTCCCGGGTGACGAGATCCCGGCGCTCTCCCGGTGTCATACCCTTGAAATCATCACAATGTCCGGTGCAATGAGGACCGCGGCATGTGTTGCAGATGGCTCGTTGGGCGTTGGTAGCAGCCGCGACCTTGAAGCGTTGCGGTGGGAGTGCAGAATCACTCGACTTCGATGGCGGTCCGCACGTCGATTTGGTTGTGCGTTCGGGAACAAGCGACTTGAGCGTCCTGCATCTTTTCTGCAGGAGTCTGGATAGCTGATCGAAGGTTGGGTGGCTCGTTTGGTGGATACCAGCCGCGTTGTCATTTTCCTCCAATTCCTCCTCCCAATCACGACGCGTGACTGGATCCATGGCGTCTGTCGCGAAGGACAAGAACCAGTCGTCCCAATGTTCGACGGGTCGGTCAAGAAACTGTAGCTGGGTTCTGTGCCGCTCAAGGGTATCCGCAAGGGATTGCAGACCCGTAGCCGACTCTTCTCTGAGAGGACGGATGCTTTTGATGGCCTGCAAATGGTCTCGGACAAGAAGACGTCTGTGATCGTATCGAGACTCGAGGATGGCCCAAGCGATAGAGTAGTTGTCGCCGGTTACTTGAAGAGTGTCCAAAGCGAGTTTGGATTTGTTTGTGCAAGGTAACATCCGCGTGGACGCGAGAGCGCAACATGTCCTTGAATGATTCCCAGTGTTCCCTATTCCCGGAGAACCGGGGAAGAGTAATCCTCGGAAGACGGCTGTGACTATGGGAGGACGTCGGTTGAGCGTTGGCGCCCGATCCATGGCCCGGGTTGAGACGAGCTCGGACGTCGTAGAGTTGACATCGTGCTGTGAGATAGTCGGCTTCCACGATGTAGTATTCTTCTCCCTCATTGTTTGCGTTGTCGGCCGTGCCGTCGCGTTGCAGCAGTGTCACGTGATTTGCCTGGTAGTCGCTCCAGTAACTTTCAAGCTGCCCGAGGCGGCTTTGGACGAGACCCTCGGTCGACTCAACCTGAGGTGCGGTCCTGATTGTCTAAGCTGTGCGTGCCACCACGCCACGTAGCGCCCTCTGAGCCGCCGCGATGTCCATCCTGCAACATTAAGAAGAGATTAGACCGTCGCATGAACCGCAAGGAGCAGATCCGCCGCATTGGATGCGAGGTGGAGTCTCTCCAGGGGCGGACCGATCCTTCGAGTGCCGTGGGAGGGGAGACCGAAGCCGAACCTGTGTTCAGGTACATCAGGCCGCGGTGGCGGTGTGCCTAGTCGTAAGGGTTGAGCCGACTGATTCAGTCCCCCGAGCAGTGGGACGTCCTCAGGGCGACGAGTTCATCACGTGAGATGCGAGAACGATCTGAGGTCAGAGACCGTGCCGATGTGAGCCAACCTGTCGAGCTGAAAGCGATTCAGTCGTTGGCGGTCCGGGGGGGAAAGGGGGGGGGGGACACGGCGAGAGACCGACTGATTCAGTTCCCCGCACAGTGGGACGTCTTCAGGGCAACGAGTTCATCATGTGAGATGCGAGAACGATCTGAGGTCAGAGACCGTGCCGATGTGAGCCAACCTGTCGAGCTGAATCGATTCAGTCGTTGGCGGTCCGGGAGGAAATGAAAAGGAAGGGGGGATACTGCGAGAGGCCGCCGCGCGGGCAGACACAGCGTCGTGCGTAAAAACGACACAGAACCCAATACTTTTTTATTTGTCGGGCACGAGCGAGCATCAGAGAAGGCGACGCGCACTTTCGGCAATGGCGGGAAGCGCCAGCTCACGCGTCGCTGCAATGATCATGCCGCGGCGCCCGGACACGCGCCCAGCACCACGGAGCAGCGAGACCCATCACCGAGGGGGAGATATAGCGGGCAAGATGCATAGACGGCAACATAGCTGGCGCCCTCTCTTGACGAGGCACGATGGCGCGCCAAGTGGAGGATCTGCAAGGTGCGAGCACAGTCCGATATGTTTACAACTCGCACCGCCCAGATATTAGAGGACCGCCATATCGCTGCACCGGCCGCGCGAGGGGAACGAGAGAGAAAGAGAGAGAGGAAGAGGGAGAGAGACGCGCAGACGGCAACACGGCGGCCGCGGAAGCCCACACAGCGCTCGGGGATGCACCGCGTTAGAAAGACACAGGACGCGCACAAATGAAAATGGCGGGAAGCGCCCGCTCGCGCGTCGTTGCAATGTTCACTGACATACCTGATCGCTAGTCTATCGCTAACTTGTGGACGGCTGACGTACGCAGTGCTTATTCTAAATATTATCAAAATTTTGATTATCAATATTTTAAATATTAACAGGGTCATTAGTTTATCCATTATTTGCCTCGAAGTTTTCTGAATCGTTTATTATAACGTTTACTTCTATCGGTTCACTATTCATTTTTAAATTGAATTTTAAATTGAGCTGGGAAGGTTAAAAGTTAAAATAAAAGTCTTTTCCCTGATGTTTGATGAGTTCTAAGTTCCTGGAGACCAAAATAGGTCTTGATGCCACTTAGTAGTCGCGAGCAAAATATTTGAATAAAATTAATTTTAACTAAATATGTACTACGTGCACACACTATGGTTAAGAGTGGCAATTTTAAAAAATAAATAAACATAATATAGCTGGAATAGGTGTCAATAGTAATGCAAGAAAAGGCCTAACAATATCAGATTTACAAATTTTTTAACAATAGATTTAAAGTTAATACAAAGAAATATGATCTTAAGTATCAGATATATATTCTACAATTAAAAATGAAAATTCTTACTATAATCTCATGAAAAATTGTCTATCCGAATGCGAACAAAAATAATACAAAAAATTATATAGCAATATTTACCTGTGGGTTATTTTAATGTTGAGTTTCTTAGAAGCTCTGACGAACATTGAATACAACATTCTGTTTCGATTTTGAGCCCCACAATTGTCACTGTAGCATCTGAACTCTCATATTCCAGAGGCAACCTTCACGTTAATAAATCTCCACAGACAGCTGCTAATCTCTTTTGCACCCTTGTCACCAACTGTTCATTCCATACAAAACATGATCCTACACAACATGCCAGCTCAAAAATAGTAAAGTTATACATAGATATTTTTCTTTTGTAAGGCACAATAGATACATAAGCACGAGGAGTAGTCAAAGTTTGCTCTACATTGAAACAAGAAGTAAAAATACTATCATCTTCACTAGCATCTTCTATATCTTGCGCCATCAATTTTTTAGACATAATTTTGTTAGCTAAATGAAGATCTTGACTACTTTGTTCACTTTTTTTTTCCATCTTTAGATAAGTATGTATAAGCTGTACACTGATGACAAAGATTTTTTTTAGGTTTATGAAAATCTTTATTATATTTGTAATTAAAATTTTTTCTATAGACGTGTTGAGATGCAAGATAATTATCGTGCTTCTCATCCATCTAAATTTTATATTTCTTGTACATCATGCTATACAAACGCCCTCTTGCAGATAACTTTGTTAGTTTCTCGTTGACAATAGTGATATTCAACGATGGGAAATGATTCTATATGTTCCTTAACACTATCAATAAGTGCTAATGATAGTCTGCGTGTTCTGTTCTTATGTTTTCTTCGCTGATCAGATGGTATCGTTCCTCCAGTTATTAAACTCTTTCTTAATTTTTCTGGACTGTGGTAATCCATTGTTGGCAGATACTTCAATTAATAATTTTATCGATATCTAATTAAGATAGAATTAGATTAATCATTGAAAACATGTTATTTTATTTTAAATAGGATCGATTTAAATAATATATAGCTGAGAAATATACAAATTTCGTTAGAAAATATAATTCACTAAAAATGTAAATAGTAACTTGATCAATAATTAAATTTATAACGTAAAGCCATTGGCTGCCTATTGTGTGACATTCAAATGACTACATTAGAGCAAAGCTACTGAGCTTTGTAATGCACCTTTATTTTAGGGCTATGCTTTCGTACACTAGCCAAGGTTCTTAAGGTAATCGTACGTATGTAAATCTCTATTGTCTAGAACTCCTCCCAGTCTCAGTATACATGTGATTCATATATAGTTGAGCTTGCAAGGGTTCTCGACTATTATATTTTATTGCCAAGAACAGTCACCTTTAGCATTCGTAATACTTCTTCCGTAGTATTTAATATACTCTTATGAGAGCAGATTAGTAAGTGGAGTTCAAATGTTATGAAAAATATTTTACGTATCTTTTTTGTAACCGCTATACACTCCTAGATAATAGGGGCGAGGCGTATTTATTATATATATGTATGTTTATATAATGCTTTTATGTATTTAACAAATGCTGTACACTCCTAGATAGTAGGACCGAGGTGCATTTGTTAATATGTTAATATTATAATAAATAGTGTATGCTCCTAGATAGTAGGGACGAGGTGATTATATATATATATATATATATATATATATATATATATATATATATATATATATATATATATATAATATATATATGTATACGTATGTGTTTGATTTCGGTTTGTGAAAATTCAGAATATATTTATTTATATTCTCTCTCTCTCTCTCTCTCTCTCTCTCTCTCTCTCTCTCTCTCTCTCTCTCTCTCTCTCTCTCTCAATTATAACATGTACTAATGGAATCAGCTGTTACAGGCATCATCAGTGGCGATGAGGTAACGGGAAGAAGCCGAGGAAAGGTGAGAGAGAAAGAGAGAGAGTACAGGTAGGCCGAAGGCCGGGAACGCGCAGCGCGGAGCCGCAATATTTCGGTAGAGACGCTTGAGCTTCCGTGAGCGAAGTTGCGATTGTCGCGAGTGCATATACTGTCCGCGAGAAGACTGTGCGAGATTTTTGAGCAACGAAAACGAATAGACCTATGTGCATCGTCGCCGTCTAGCCCCAGACCATCGCCGAGTCCGACGACAAACATCCAGGCGACGTCTCCAAGAAGCGTTATCGCCAGGAAACCTTGCAGTGCGAGCGGGCCGCAACTACGCCGAGGAACCATTGTGAGTGCCTCTTGGCGTCTGAACTCTCTCTTTCTCTCTCTCTCGCGATATATCCCAAGCAACAGGCCTGCGAGAGCGCACGTGCATCGGCTCGTGCGCCTATGTACCCTCATCCTATTTGAGAGAATATATATATATATATATATATATATATATATATATATATATATATATATATATATATATATATCGTAAACTGTAATACTCGAGTCTTTCTTGAATTCACCTTTTCCCCACGTTACATATGCTCTACATTAATTATTATTATATCGCGGGTTAACTTAGGGATAAAACCCCGTTATATGGTATAGTAAATAAAATCGCTTCAAAAAGATTCTTCGTTAAAGTTGTATTATTAAAAACATTGAATTTGAATGTTATAGTAAAACTTGTTTGCAAATAAAATATATTAACCGATTTGCATCTGCATGTAGCTGAGAACAGTAGAGCACATGTGTAATCCAACATGATTGTTTGATTTATATTGATCTTATTGCCAATAATTTGCAGAATGATAAACTATCTGCTGATTAATTGTCATTAACTGAGAATATTTTTTGTTCATAACGAAACCATTTAACAATAATCATGGTTCACATTTTTTTGTGCCTACTCACTTGTATAAGCTTTTAAAGTTATAAATCTTTGTAATATATGTATGTAATAAATTTTTGTGTAACTGTCTTGAAGATTGCAATTACTTGTAATCTGATTATTCTATTCCATTATTTCGATAATTCAATTCAACATAACTGAAAATCAGACTCATAACTGAGAAACCATCATTGGCAAGATTTAAGATCATTTATATTATAAATTCAACCCTGAATATATACGTTTTAAGGGGGTATCCCTATATAGATGGGCAAAAATAAACTGAAACTTTGCGAATTTTTTTTAAAAAAACTATACAAGATTTTTATTTGAAAATTTTTTGGTTTATTATTCAAACATTAAATATGCATTTCTTATTTTCTTTATTACATTATTTTGTTTATGCTAGTGATAAAAAAATGATGAACCATGAACTTTTTTTTTCTTCCTACAATTTTGTGTGCAGATTTGTCGTCGTCGTATCTCTCTGAAACATAAAAAAAAAAGTTTTTTGTTATTATTAGGTCTAAATCTCGTCGACTAACCTAAATTAAAAGTATAAAAAAATTCCATAGCAAAATGGTGGACTTTTGAAAAAAAACTGTAATTTTTTTTTTATTATTATTGCAAAATTGTGGTTAAATAAATTTTTATTTCAAAAACAAGTAGGTTCATCGACTAGATTATGAAATTACCTTCAAAATGGCGTTTTTTTTGTGATAAGTTGAAAACTCGCCGAGAAACTGTGCACACAAACACGGACAATAATGAAATTTTCTTTTCGAGAAAAACGCGTTTTAAAGTTCGCAGTAACTGAAATCGCATTTTTGATAGACTCACCATTATTTTTTCACTTTTTCCTTAATCGGCTATGCCAGGGCCATCGACGAGATCATCTTCTTCCTCTTTATAAGCAGCAGTTCTTGATTTTTTAGCCAATCTGCTTTCTTTAGTGGCACTCGCACTCTTCAGCTCCTGACGCTTGAGTCACTTTTCATCCATTTTCTTCGCGTGGTTGTAAGTTGGCATTCCAATGGTGAACTCAAGGATCTTCATTGTTTGCAGGATAGATTTATAGCCGTCATTGAATAATCCAGCAGCAATCCAAGCTGCAATTTCAACAGTTTTTGAACCACAGTGCAGATGCTTAGGAGCCAAGCGCCGTACAAGAGCATTAAAACTTTCATTTGCATTTTGGGTATGTCCCCCCAAGCACCTTTGCAACAGATCTTCTCTTGACAAATCTTCATAAATAGGCAATAAATGCTTTTGTAAATCTTGATGAAGAGCTGGGGGATGGTCAAACACGTTGGCTCCGACTACCTGCGATTGTTGCCACTCACACCAGCTGTCGATTCCCGGAGGGCAGTACTGATGCTGTGCTGTTTCGTTAGTCGAGCACATATGATAGTATGTAGCCAAAATAGCGTCTCTCATATCTTGCTTTGAGTTCACTTCCTTCTTATGGCAAGTCCGTAATAAGTACTTAACTTTTTAATAAGGGCATCGGTAAGTTTGCCTTTACCTCCCAATTTTTTATTTTTTTTTAAATCACGAAGACGCGTTCCCATTCTCTTTTGTACGTGGCCAATGCACTCACATTTTACCACCGGGAATTCATCTCCGTAAGGATTCCTTTTCAAAACGGCAGAAAAAGTCTTCGAGTCGCCGTCGCCGATATAAACGCTGTATCGTATGCCGTAGTCATCAAACGAACGCTCAAACATTTCTATAACGGCGTCGACCTCCATCTTTCCTGCAGAGCCTTCGTGATTTGCAGCACATTCGTCAACGTGATTTTCGTGCCAATCGACATATTCTTGAGTGTTTTTCTTATGAGGGCATGATAGACACATTTTGCAGAACGTACTTTTGACAATCAAATCGACAAATTTCCCACAGTTATATAATATCAGCGTTGTCACGCCGATTTTCGAAGAGAAGCCTCGTTTTTTCCACGATCCATCGCCGGATACTTTCATTTCAAGTAATGGCTTTTCTGCTTGCTCGTTCAATTTTTTCTCTTCTTCGACAGCTTTTTGACTTGTTATTTTGAAATAAATTTTTGTCGCTTGATGAATGTGCTCCAATATACTGTCGTATGCTGTATTACTAAGTCCTTCACCAAAATCCATCAAATTCGAAAATAAATTTATTCCTAGCAAACCAATGCCTAAAAGTCTCATCACAAACACTATACGACGATTTACTTCAAACCCATTGTTTATGTGAGGGCCAGAAGGTATAGTAATAATGACACATTTACACGAAACAGTAAGTTTCCAGCCGAAACCACGAAAGCCAGCCTCTTCAAAATTCACAGCTCCTTTGCAAGTTTTACAGCACAGCATCTCGGAAAGTACCGAGAAAATAGTTACAAATTCGATGATCCGATATCGGTGAGATTGATTGACTGGAATGTCATCCGCAGTTGCTGCTGCTAATTTTGTGCACTGGCACTGACACCTTTCGCTTCGCCTTCTTCAGTCGTATGCTGATTACCGTGAAAAGATCTCTTCCTACGACTTGCACGATAGTTTTCGCTATGTTGACCTTTCGGGTAAGATGTCATGATGTATTTTGTGAGAGCGCTGTAAACTACACAACAGTTACAGTACAACTGAGCCGACTATAGCGAACCAACGCTCCAAAATAAGTTTATACCTATACTCTACACTGCCTGTCCTGTTATAGTATTAACTCGAAAATTCTTGCTAGGGTACACACAAACACACTCATAAATCGGAGAACATCTGATCTTTTCATTGTATAAGTATCCCAGCTCAGCGGGGAGTCATTGTATCCGAATGCTTACCTGCTTACCTGCGCCGGGCGTACCGCGCGCTGAAGAACGTTAGCAAATATACGTATAGCGGCTGAACGGATTCGAATTTTGCTCTGAAATTTTAAGAGCATACTTTTGAAATGTTGTACTTTCGATTTATGCAATAAAAAAAAATCGATTTTTTGATCGATCTATATAGAGATACCCCCTTAATTGCTAGATGTCTTTATATAATTATGATTATGATTATAATTATGATTTCTTTATATTATTTTATGTATATTTTTTTTAGTATAAATATTCTAGAATTGAATTGGTTTATGGTAAATCTTATTGCTACATAGATTGTGCTTATTTATAATATAATAATATACTTGCATGACATAATCTCTTATTGTATGCCTAAATATCTTAATCGACAACTAATGAAATTTTAATAAACGCATCGCTTTGTCTAATTCGCTAAAAATCCGCCTTTTTCTGTTAATATTTCTTACAAGTATGAAACGGATAATATAATTTGAATGCATAATGTTTAACATATCTATTCTTATTATAGATATTACTAAATATATCGTCAGTGATGTACATATTATAGTACGTAACTATGTATATATTGCTACATTACTGCATTTAATTCGATATTTCTTGCCGTATGTAACTACTTAGCTTAGAATGTGATGTAAATATAAATTATATACATTTGTGTATAATATTTTAGATATATATTTATGCGTTTAGTCTCATATAAAAGTTATGTTTTTAAATTAATACACTTATCGTTTGTTTTTCTTAAATACCTTTAATGAAAGTTCCTGTATGAAGGATTTTCAAAAGAAATGGCTTTAGCGCCTACAAATACCCTGGTAGAAACGTTGACCAACGATTCGCAAATCGTTGGCCAATTTTTCTAAGGTTGGCCAGTAGTTTCACCAACCATTCGCCAACGAACCCACTTATTTTGAAACGCCTTTCCACCCGTCGTTCCACCCGACCAGCGAATGCTGAAAATTTGAAAACGTCGAAAAGCACTAAATACTGCTTAAGAAAGCTATGTAAAGTGTTATGGTATATTATGCAATCAATAAAATATCATTATATGAGCATAATTATATAATTTACTTAAAAAATTCACATTTAAATATATACAATTAATTCAAATTTGAGGTTAGGCGTAGTAAATTGATGATTTAGTTTACTATCCTAGTGGAGGAAATTTAGTATGCCAAAATTTGTCATATGTGTGCCAAAACGGCCAATTGGAAGACATTTGGCGTACTCTGGCAAACTTTGTCTAACTCTAGTAAACTTTGGCAAACGTTGGCAAAATTTTGACATCAAAACCATTTCCTCTAAAGTAATACATTATAATTTACTATTATAATTAAGAATTAAGTATAAAATAAAAAGTACTTTTTATCAATTCTATAGTATAATACGAAAACATGACAACAACACAATATACACATATACATTGAACCATTCGTAACCATAACCCTACTTTAAATACAAATTTAATTATATTTTACAACATCATGACAGCATATGCGCTATTATTTTTATCATTCAGTGGTTTATTGTAAAATATATATTTAGTGACGTACATTTAATGATTCAATTTATAATTTGAAAATAAAATTTTAGAATCACAAATAGAGCAGTCATTGGTGAACCGTCAATTAAAGCAGTAAGTATTGGCCAACGTTATTGGCGAACCGTTGACGAACAGGCCATCTCGGTTGGTCTATTTTCTACCAGGGTATATACATTTTTGAAATGGCATTATGAATTTTGAGACCTTGTATGCCAAGTAAAAAAAAACATTTAAGTACGTGTATTGGTATATTCAATAATTTTTCATAAATTGCTAATTCTTTTAGTGTAATAATATTGATTCATTTTAAAAGAACTATTTTAGAAATTAATTATTTTTATTATAGCTGAATGAAACTAACAAGTGTATCTTATTGATATAATTTGAAAGTAAAACTTATTTTTATCACACAATTAAGAATGAAGAAACTTTTAATAATTATTCGAACTGTATATTCACTTAAAATAAGACTCTGCGAAGTTATTTTTAAATAATAATGCATATATTTTTGTTTATTAATTTAAAAAAAAAATTTTTTTTTAAAGTACCTTTATTGAAAACATAATTACTTAATGTAAGCTATAATATTGAATTATTTATCAGGTGTTTCTTTTATTATATGTATATATATATATATATATATATATATATATATATATATATATATATTTAAAGTTAATCTAAATATAAAAATCAAGATTTGATTCAATTCATGTTACCGAGAAGTTGACGCGTAGATTTAAAAAAAAAATGTATTTTTCAATGACAATTGATAACAATAGATTACCGACAATATTTTATTTCCATATAAATAGAGCTACTTAGGGATATTTAAATCCTTTTTTATATATACCAGGCCTTTATTAAAGTTTTCAGCATTTTAATTTGATATCTTATTTGTAAAACATACTAAAATTAAAATTTTTTTTTCATTTATTGTTATTTCGCTAATCTTATTTTTTTTTATATATATCTTCTTTATTTATTTTTCATTATTACTATACTTTGTTCTCTTAAATTAAAATATTTTTGTGGCTTATTGATTAAAAAAAAAACAATCGCTATGTCGAATAAATTATCATATATTATATAGACATAAGGTTCAGTATTTGATTTATTTGTGAGTTTGATAAATGTCTTAAAGTATTTTGTAAAACATCGAAAATACTGTAATTAAATAAATTGCTTTTCCCATTTGCAAGAAGGTTGTGCTTTTTGTAACTCACATTAAATGATATTCTTGAATCATTATTCTACGTAGATCTAAATTTCATACTTAATATCAAGTTGTTGAAAATTGAAATTAAAGTTTTAATAACTCCGACCTTGCGCGTATCTGCCATGCTGTTTATACCGAGTTTTGATTTTGGATTCACAATATTTGAAACAATATTTGTCGCAGGGATGGTCGCTATGTTCTTTGCGCTGGACCTTAAATTTGTTGCAATGATATTTGTATTTTCACCTATTAATTTTTGTTTGTTGAAATTAATTTTGATAATTTGAATGGATTCCACGATTGTGTTTTTAATTAAATCGATTATCTTAACTTGAATCTGATTTGAAATTGTAAATGAATTATTGGTCACTTCTGCACAAATTTTTGAATATTCAACTTCTTGTAAACCTTGATTAATTTTTATTAGAATTAATGTTGATTCTTAGGCTTGTTTTGAGTTAAGACAGATATGACTATTTGTACATTTAAAAACGTTGGATTGAGACAAAATTGAATTTGTATTGCGTGAAACAATCGGTTCCTTTGAGTTGTAAATTGAATAATCGTTCATTTGATATAAAAGAAGGATTCGATACTATACTTTTAATTTCTATTTCAGTAAGTTTCATACGTTCTTCATTAATTTGAAATGTATATTCTTTTACAGCTAATATGGTATAACGTGTGGCTCGGACTGCCGTGGGCAGGCGGACCAGAACCACGGTATATGAGGATTAGGCAAATTAATAAGAAAGTTATTATTATTAATCGCCAATCCGCATAAGCCGTCAAGCAATTAAACGTGGACCTCCAAAGGGTTATAATTTTATTCAAATTTGAGCGCCAGGCATTGTATTCCAAATTAGTTAAAATATGTCGAGCTTTGACGAGCAGTGCCCCTCGTCATAAACTTTGAATTTATATTTATTTTTCACACTCAGACACGGCTAGCTAAGAGTTGCTTCTACACGCGAAGAGTCCTGGGGTCTCGACGGTTACCGCTTCCTTTCTTTTATATCACCTTCACACACGAAAACACAGGCGAAAGTAGTTCGAACAGACACACCTAGGACTGAGGCAACACAAAAAAATAAAATAGTACGATCTTTATATAGAGTTAAAATGAATGCAGTGCCTTTTATTTCACTGAGAACCTATACGAGTAGGAGAACACGCTGTAAATTTTACACAATAACGTTTTACCGAGTCTCCCACGAGGCACATCGTTGAAAGTAACAGAGTTTTTCCGTGAGTTAAAAAATTCAAATGTTGAACCAAGGTACAATTTTACAGAAGTTCGTCAACAAAATTACCGCTACATCCACCTTAATTCTGAATCTTATTCCTTATCTTCTAACCGTAATAAATTTAATACTTTTCCCATTTAACTTTCCCTTAAAGCTAGTACTAATCTAAATTTAACTAATGGTATAAAAAATTGTATCAAGAAAATTGTGCGGATAAAAAATCTATCATATGCCCGGGGCAGGAAAGGCAACCCGGCGTCGAATTACTGGCCCTATTAGGCACAAAACGTGGTGACTTAGCTTAATGTCTTTCTCGTCGATGGCATGGAGGCTGAAGCTAGTAGCGCAGTTACACAAAGAGGTTCGGCGAGAAGTTATACAAAAGAAACTAAATCAAATTTACAAAAGAAATATAATTCGTATAAACAATTAAAAATTATACGACTGAACACAAAAATTGGATGTTGGATGAAGTCTCGTGGCCTGGAAGATGTTGGTCGCCCGGGAGGCCGGAGAAGAGTCTGTCGAGTCTGAGCTCGCTGCCGGCTCGAAGGCCTCAGCCTTGGACCCGCCTTCCACGTCGCTGCCTCTGATTGGTGAATTTTCGTCGTCGCCAGGCTCTCTGATTTGAGAGCAACCCTCACGTTAGGTTGGGATCTCTGGTTCTCGCCTCTGGTCTTCTTCTCCCCGAAATCGCCTGATACTGTAACAATCGTACTGCGTAAGGCACTGGAAATTTCCATGCTCGCTGGGGGAGAAGTTAGGAGATACTGTATATAGAGATGTCTATAGTGCATTGCCTAGCAATAGTCCGTGGGCTGTTACGTAATTGTCGTACGCCCTTGTAAAGAAAAATAAGCTTCTATACTATGGAGTATTTTGCCTTACCAGGCAGATGCTTAGAACTGCGAAAGACAGAGTAAGGAGAAAGTAGCTGTGTATTTCGAAGATTTACTTAACTTGTAGCTAATGCTGGCGGCCGACGGTGACGCTCGTTGGGATGATATTATACGGCGAGCTGCGAGGTCTTATGGACGTTTCAGGCGTGTATGGGCTCCTTGCTTTTGAGAGGCAGAGGGACACAGCTCTTGTTGGGCTGTTGATGATGACTGGCGCCAGATTTCCGCCGTAAAAAAGATGCTTTTTGTTTACTAAAAAATTAATTCGAAACTACGCAGTATTTTTTCTAAGCTACTAGGATTCAGAACGCAAGGTGGAGAGACTCCTCTCGCGGTCATGGCAGGATTTCGTCTCGAAATCGGCTTTTGATGTATTAGACGCGCGTGAGTAACGCGGAGAAAATTAAAAATCTTTTCACCGCGTTATAATGGCTTAATTTAAATTGTCAAAGCATGGTTGTAATTTTAATTTTATTTGAGTATTTAAGCCTTGCATAAAAACGTTTAAAATATTTGTATCTAGTACCTTTTCTATACGTTTATTTAAACAAAACATACATTCATTCAGTAATTGTTTCTTTAAACAAATAAAATAATCTGTATATTTATGAAGTATTTCGCAAGATGGGTTATTAATATATAGTTTTTTGAAAACCTACGTAATATATATGTGTGATAAATAGTTTTTAAATTGCTCAATTTTTTCAAAATTTTTATTCTTCAATAAAATCTGGACTTTACTAGTTATCTTGATTTTTAATAATTTTACTATTATTGGCTCTAGCTCCAAAAAATTATTCATGTCGCATAATTCGTTGCATTTTTTTATGAATCTTTTCAAACATGCATCACTGTCAAGGTTCGGAAATGAAAAAAATATATTCATCAAGTAACTTTAACTCTGTAAAATGAATGTTAAAAGCTGTAATTACAAAGTTAGGTATACTTTTTAAAGATTTATATTTATTATATGAAAATTTCGAAATTGATGGCTTATTGTTGTAAATTTTTTTTAAATCCTTAACCTGAACAAATCTGGTATTATCTTTTTAATTATCTGAACAATGATTACCCTTGTAACCAATTCTGTCACAGAATTGACAATTAATTAATTTCACAAATACAATAGTTCTTGCTTCTTCCAGCTGTTTTTCTATTACAACAGCATTATTTATTAACTCTGAAACATTATTGGAATCGTATAATTTTCTTTTAATTTCGGATTTCAATTCTGCCTTAAAGCATTCAGCATTATGTCTTTTAATAAATAAAATTATTAAATCATCAAAGTTATTCATAGTTGTTTTATAAATATCAACATATTTTTGTCCTACATCTATTCTACGTGTAAAGTGAATTACGTCTTCGTAATCTATCTGTATTTGGTTATCAAGTTCAGAAAAGTAAGCATTCTTGTGATTCAGAGGCTTTGGTGCTTAAAAAAAATCGATTTTTTTGGCTTAAACGATACTTTGGACCCTTAAAAATCATATCCAATTGGTTTTATACAGAAATAAAATTTGTAAGAGGTCCAATTCTCGATTTTGCCGCAGCGCCTCGGAGCGCGCCGTGACGGCTGCATCAGCCACCACGGCACGCTCTGATTTATCGACAATGTAGTGCTCCTACCTGTCCAAATTCTATTGCTTATGGTCATTGTGGTTCCTCAGAAGTCCACTAGGGTGTACTAACACTGAATAGAAGTGTGTGTGTGTGTGTGTAACTAGTACAGCTGCCAAGCGACGCCGTGCAGACGCTTTATTTTCTTTCCGTACATTTTTGTTCAAATATTAATAACGTGTTTTGTTATTGTAAAAGTTTTCGAATAAACAATATGAGTTCGAGAAAAGTCGTGTATTATGACAAAAAAACCGGCCAAGGAGGAAGGAGTAGTGCAAAAAGACCGAGAATGTCAAACCGACGGCCGCAAAACCGTTACGAGCTGGAGAAGCCAAGCCTGGAGAACGTTAGTACATCGGCTAAAAAATTATCAGATGTAAACTTCGATGATTTTGAAGTAAATGAAGGTTTCGGTTACCGAATTCTGAATTTTGTAGCAGTGTTCTCCGCGACATCGCAAGCTCTTGTATGTAAAAAATGCAAATCCGATGTAACGTTCACCGAAACTGGAAAGCGAGGCTTGGGTTTCAAAGTTATGATTTCCTGTAAAAACTGTGATCAGATTACTATTCCTAGTTGTCCATTTATTGAGAAAGGATATGATATTAATCGCAGAATTGTTCTTTCCATGCGATTACTAGGAATAGGATTAAATGCCATTATAAAGTTTTGCGCCTTCATGGATCTCCCGCGGCCAATTTTTCAATCGTTTTACGATACAGTTGTTAAGAAAATTGCCATTGAAGCAGAAGCTGTTTGTAAGCTCAGTATGAACACTGCAGCTAAAAAAGAACGAGAAAGAACTGACGATCCAAATTGCATTACTGTATCTGGTGATGGTTCGTGGAGGAAGCCTGGTTTTTCATCTCTTTACGGGTTTGTTTCACTTATCGGCTGGTATACTGGCAAAGTAGTCGATGTTTTGGTGAAATCTAAATATTGCAAAGCTTGCGAATTTTGGAAAATCAAAACTGACACCATCGAGTTCAAGGAGTGGAGCCAAACTCACAAAGATGAATGCCAAGCGAACCACGTCGGCTCCGCAGGAAAGATGGAAGTGGACGCCGTCATCGAAATGTTCCAGCGCTCAGAATCTTTGCACAATTTGAAGTACGCTAATTACGTGGGCGACGGAGATTCAAAAACCTTCAAAGGAATCATAGATTCTGAGCCCTATGAAAAGTTCACCGTAAAAAAAAAGAATGTATCGATCATGTGCAGAAGCGGATGGGTTCTCGTCTCCGTAATTTGAAAAAACAAATAAAAGGACTTGGAGGAAAAGGCAAGCTTACTGGCAAGCTCATAGACGAGTTGGCAATTTATTATGGTTTAGCAATTCGTAGGAATCATGATTCTGAGAAGAAAATGCGCAATGAAATCTACGCAACGCTGGACCACAAATTGTCTACTGATGATGAACCGAGACACGAAAGATGCTCGCGCGGAGAAACTTCATGGTGCTCTTGGAAAAGGCTCAAGCTACTGGAGAAGATTTTGTACATAAACCACCTCTCTCTGAAGAAGTTTATAAAGCGATTTCGCCAATTTATAAACAGTTAAGCAGTGACGATCTACTTACGAGTTGCTTAGGCGGTTTCACACAAAATAGCAACGAAAGCTTCAATGCGACTGTCTGGTCTATGGCTCGAAAATCTTTCTCTAGTGGCAAACACGTGTTCGATACCGCAGTATATATTGTTGCAGGTATCTACAATGATGGCCTTTCAAGTATCATGAAGCTGATGCAACACTTGGGCTTGACAATCGGACCGAACTGCTATAATTTCTGCGTGGAGGCGGACGCGCGTCGCATCAAGTTTTCCGAGAGATCCCTAACAGACGATGCCAGAGAGGCCCGGATGTCCTTAAAATCAGCCAGGAAGAAAGAGGAGGAGTCAGACATTAATAGAGATGGCCAAATGTACGGTACAGGCATCGCAGATTAGAGGTATACAAAAATTTCAAGGATTTAAATGCTCCGAAAACTTTAAACGCGTTTTTCTCAAAACGGGCTTTTTCAAAGCGGTTGCACTCATAGCTTCAACACCATTGCATGGATCGACATGTAATTTTTACAGTAGCTTCACAAATATATTCTCCATCGAAGTACGTAGCCGTTTTTTGATATTACTTGTTTTATTAACAATTTACTACTCTTTTTTAGTCGAAAATTCATACAGTTTGTTCAGAAGTGCACAGTTTCTACAAAAATTGGAATAGAAAAAAAATCCTACGTACTTCGATAGCTATTAGTATGTAGCTTCAGAAAATTTTTGGTTTTTTGTTCCAGCTCTCACGGTTTTCGAGGAATTGGTGCGCCCGCGGAGCACCTTAAAAAAAATCTTTTTCCGCAGATCTGCTGTAGCGCCGCCATTTTGTACAAAAATCATAATAAAAATTTTTTTTTTCATACATCAATATGTGTTAAATGAACCATCTAAATCTGAATACTATTCCTTTTCCCATAATCCCAGAATAAATTGTCAAAATTAGACCTCTTTTTCGGCCTCTAGAGTAGTGTTATCCCTTAACTTATATAGATAATCATGAAATTTTTATTGTCATAAATATATAAATTGAGTTATTCTTAAGATTTCTTAGTTATTCATACATCAAATTCAGTTAAAATATATATTTGATATCTCGATTATTCACGATATAAATTGTATTTTTAAACAACTATTAAGTTTTTCATTTTTACTCTGCGTGAGATTTATTTTGTATATTTAACGATCTATGTTTTATTTATTTCCTATAATTATTTAATTGTGCAAATCGTTATTTATCGCGAACTATTTCTTGTATTTATAATTTATTTATTTGTTTATTCATTCAATTTTAATTTGTTCAAAATTTTCGTTTCATAAGTGGCATTCTTTTCTGAAGATTGAGGTTCGAAACTTATATACATACTTTTCTTTGCGTTAACCAATATCCCTCCGCGGCCTTCAAATTTGAAGTCTCTATTAAGCTTTGTAACGCACCTTTATTTTAGGCCTATACTTTCGCACACTAGCCAAGGTTCTTGAGGTAATCGTACGTATGGAAGTCTCTATTGTCTTGAACTCCTCCCAGTCTCAGTATACATGTGATTCACATATAGTTGAGCTTACAAGGGTTCTCGACTATTATATTTTATTGCCAAGAACAGTCACCTTTAGCATTCGTAATACTTCTTCCGTAGTATTTAATATACTTTTATAAGAGCAGATTAGTAAGTGAAGTTCAAATATTATGAAAAATGTATGTATCTTTTTTGTAACCGCTATACGCTCCTAGATAATAAGGGCGAGGTGTATTTATTATATGTATGTTTATGTAAATGATTTTATGTATTTAACCAATGCTGTACACTCCTAGATAGTAGGACCGAGGTGCGTTTATTATATATATGTATAGTATGTATGTATATGTATGTGTTTTTATATATTTAACTACAAAGATCTCAAAGATCTGTAGCAGCTCTTGGTGTTGCAATGGGTTTCCCATTTCATGTGTGTAAGATAAAATTTTCCTATATATGATGCAGCTCGCGCGATTGCGCCCAAGGCTTGAACAAGTGTGAGGGGGCGTGACTAAAGATGATTGCAGCAGGGCATTTCTACAACCGGGAAAAGGGATAGTATCACGGAAAAAAAATACAAATCATTGTAATTGAGGTAAGGAAAGAGAAATTTTGCTAGCTTGCGATACTATCGCAATTCTGAGTACGCGGCACGCACTACAGCTGCGTGTAAATGTAGTACAACGTTTTGGCCTTACGATCCAATCACGTGATCACGCTCTACGTATATATATACATTTCAGACAAAGATTATAGATAAAGTACATAATACTATACAGCATGCAGTATATATTTAGAATTCCTGAATATTTCTTTATTTAATATATGTAGACACTTGCAATATCGTACAACTTTTAAGTTATAAATCGCGTAAGGAAAATGGTATGATTCCGATGATGTAAAACAGCGGTAATGACACGTGGGGGGGGGGGAGGGGTCCTGCGACGGAAATATATAATGTTTTTCCAGAGACAATAACGGAATAAGCAATTTATGATTTATTTACAATAAAACATAGTTAAGACTAATATCATCTTTATAGCAGTTAAACAAAGGAAAATCCTTTTCTTTACGATGCATTGGCCGGTAAAAAGCATGGGGAAATATAGATTAGAAAAGGATGGAAAACAAGTGGCCTTCAGCGGGGGATATTACGCAGAAAACGACGCGAGACAACAGGTAGTAAGTGCAAATTGGTAACGGAACACAGCCACCGCTCGAGCCGCCGGCGACGAGACGCCGGAAAACCGAGGTGATGAGTGCCCCGGTAAGACGAGAAAAATCAATCTCACCCTACCAACCAAACATAAAATTTTAAAATTGATAACGATTGCCGTATAGAGCCACACACACACACTCGGATATAGCTTCAGAATCGAATGTTTCCCGAAGGTGCAAAGACTCTGTGCAAACACGACGCACTCAAAGCGCAATATATGTGGGGACATATATAGCGCACAACGCGGCTTTGCAAGGCCATCTCGTCACTGCGGAAGGACGCCATCGCCTTGGACCATTACCAGATAGCGTATAGAAACTTTGCTATCCGATATATATATATATATATATATATAATGTTTCTTACTTGATACGCATCAGAAACTCTATGGAGACTCCTGCATTTGATGTGGAAGGTGTACATGGTTGTAAGAAACTCGTAGAGCGTGATCTATTTATTTGAAGAAGCATGTAAGCTGCAAAAAGTGAAAACGTATTAAACACTGACATGAAATTATAATTAATTACTACTAATATCAAAAACCACACTATTACGAACGCACTTTTTGTTCGTATTATTTTTTATGTATATAAGTTTTTATCTAAAAGTTATAATAAAAATTATTTATATTATGAAAATCATAATATCAAAAATTTTAAGAATGTATGCATCTAGCGATTTCCGAGTCATGCATTTTACATCATACATTTGACAAAATTCCAGACCCTGGGACCAGACTACACTTTCCCGAAGGTTTTTGGTACGCTGAAATCCTCAGAATTGCTCCATCACATCAGATTTTCGAGATATCCTAACCTAAATGTGCAAAAAACACTGCTTATCACTAAATATTTGGGGTTATATTGCATCGTGAATTAATTTTTTTTACAATTCTCGTTGTGACATCTGAAAGTACAACTCTTTTCCTTCAAAATTCATTCTGAATTTTCAAGATATCATATTTCGTTTCCGAGAAATTGTCTATTTAAATGTATTAGTTTAGCGTTTCTGTTACAACCTTTCAGTAAAAATATCCCACACCATTGAACTCTTATACACAAGTAGTCTACTCTTAAACCTCAGTATCCCACACCTACAGAACTGTTATACACAGGCAGGTCAATCTTAAACCTAAATACCCCATAGCCTCCAAACTCTTATACATAGACAGGTCAATCTTAAACCTAAATACCCCATAATCTACCAACTCTTATACACAGACAGGTCCAGCTTAAAGCTGAATGCCCCCTAGCGAATTACTTTCTTTTTTTAAGAAAACGTTCGCGCTTTGTTCCAAATGATTGTTTGGAGAGACTTGCGTTTATGACTAGTAGAGTTGTCTTCTCTTTTCAAAGACCAGCAATAGTCCGCCATCATTGTTTCATCCCACCTACCTTGATAATGTCACGAGTTAAACATGCAACGCATCGCTATGCGCGCGGGCGAGTTCCTGTTGAAAGTAAATACGTATTTTATTACGTATCAAAATTACATATTTTGTTACGTAAGAATACGCATTTCGTTACGTAATAAATTTGAACGTTTTAATACGTATTTTTGGTACACATCAAATTTTTAAGCTATAGTCTTTTTAAAAAATTACTCTTATTACAGTTCGTTTATTTATCCAGGGAAAATATTGTTGCTAAATATTCGCCCGAGTCTAGTGTACCCATACATAATATTCAGCTGCGGCTTAACTGACAACTGCTGGCTCGAGTGTCTCGGGGACGCTAGTCTCGCGTCTCGGACTGAAGCTCGACTCACTTGTAGCAAGTGCTCATTTGCTTTTGCGAGCGCACTGCTCCTGCGCTGGCTGTGTGTCTCGGCTTTACTTAGCCTCTCCGGGCTCTCTCCGGGTGCTCTCTCTCTCTCCCTCTCTCTCTCTGTCTCTCTCTCTCTTCCTCTCTCTCCCCATCTCTCTCTTTCGCTCTCTCTCTCTCTCTCTATCTATCTATCTCTCTCTCTCTCTCTCTCTCTCTCTCTCTTTCTACATGAGACGTTACGCACGGACCAAGGACGAAACCTTTAGGCATGAGTACCATTGCCACAAGGGTGGAGCAGTGCTTCAAGTCTCAGCGCGAAGCCTATATACAAAGTAGAATATCTGACGCCCTTCATAACAAAAGGGATATATGGAAAGAGTTGAAGGGTCTGGGACTCCTGCCAAAATCGCAAGAGGAGCTTCATGGTTTCACGGCAGACGAGCTAAACTCACACTTTGCGGGTGTATCGATCTCCCAAACTGAAAGTGGCGTAGGTATGGGCGGCATCTTGGACTCCGCCAGTGATGACGGCTTTAAATTTGAACCTGTGACAATGTCAGATGTACTCCTGGCGGTTGCCCATTTCACGTCGCAGGCAAGAATTGAGGACGGTATCGCCCAAAGTGTGATAGTCAAGGCTCTACCTTTAATTGGCAATCACATCTTACGCATTTTTAACTCCTCCTTGTCTATGGGAGTCTTCCCATCAACTTGGAGGGGGACTCATCTAAAGTCGCTGAAGATCTCTGTGCCATCATCGGCCTCGGACTTCCGCCCGATAGCATTGTTGAGCTTCCTCTCCAAGGTGCTGGAGAAGATAGCCCATGACCAGATCAAGGAGTTCATTCATAGAAAGAAGATCCTTGACCCATTACAGACAGGTTTCCGACAGTATCACAGCACAGAAACAGCATTAATAAAACTAACAGAGGACGTTCGACCGGGTATCAACGACAAGAAAAAACTACTAACAATTCTGTTACTTTTTGACTTTAGCAAGGCGTTTGACACTGTATCACCATCTAAACTTCTCCGTAAGCTGATTGGCATGGGGTTCTCTAGGGGTGTGCTTCTGTGGATTAAATCTTATATAATTGGTCGTAAGCAAAAGGTCATAAATAACAATGGGGACTCAGATTGGCTGACCACTAATTTGGGAGTGCCACAGGGCTCAGTCCTGGGGCGTCTGTTTTTCAGCTTGTACATTAACGACCTACAAGTCGTATTGACTGGTGGTGATGTTGAACACTTGCTATACGCGGACGATTTGCAAATCTACACTCAAGTTGCCTGGCGGGATCTGCATGAGGGTATCAGCCGCATGTCGGCTGTAGCGCGGGCAGTGTCAGGGTGGGCCAACGTGTCCGGACTGTGACTGAATGTGGGCAAAACTAAAGCGATAGTTTTTGGTTCTGAGTATAATATAAATCAGCTGCAAGATCTTGATTTGCTCGGCATTCAGTTTCAGGATGTCGTGCATGTCCCCTTCTCTGGCACTGTCACACACCTCGGTGCTGTCATGGACTCCAAACTCACTTGGAAAATGCAGATAGAAGCAGTAGGAAAAAAGGTTAACCGTGCCCTCTATAGCTTACGATTTTTCCGTCCATGCACTACAGAGGCTCTGCGAAAGCAGCTTGCTTGTGCGCTGGTAGTCCCGCATCTAGACTACTGTTCCGTGGCTTATCTTGATGTGTTAGAGGAGTTTGAAACAAAGTTGTAAAGGTTACAAAATACATGTGTGAGATACATATGTGGTGATAGGCGGGATGAGCACATCATTCCTTACAGGAAATATCTTGGCTGGTTTACTATAAAGGAAAGACGAGCGTACTTTGCGGGGTTGTTATTGTATAAAGCAATAAACATGGGACAACCTCCGTACCTCGCGGCTCTTTTTGGGAAATACACGTCCAGGACTTCCAGTAGGAATGGTGTAAAAGAGCTCTCGGTTCCGAGATCGCGCACTGAAACTGTCCTATACTCGTTTAGAGCCCAGGGTTCGCGATTCTGGAACAACTTCCCCTGCGACGTGAGATATCTTCCGTCCCGATGTAAATTCAAAACAGCGTTGATTAGATATCTCAGACAGCAGAGCGGTGACCAACAGAATTAAAATTAAGTGTTGAATGTATGTGTTGCTTTATGTCAAATTTTCTATGTAATGTACCTGTCTTAATTTATTTATTTTATTTATTTTATTTATATTATTTATTTTATTTATTTTATTTATTTTATTTATTTTATTTATTTTATTTATTTTATTTATTTTATTTATTTTATTTATTTTATTTATTTTATTTATTTTATTTATTTTATTTATTTTATTTATTTTATTTATTTTATTTATTTTATTTATTTTATTTATTTTATTTATTTTATTTATTTTATTTATTTTATTTATTTTATTTATTTTATTTATTTTATTTATTTTATTTATTTTATTTATTTTATTTATTTTATTTATTTTATTTATTTTATTTATTTTATTTATTTTATTTATTTTATTTATTTTATTTATTTTATTTATTTTATTTATTTTATTTATTTTATTTATTTTATTTATTTTATTTATTTTATTTATTTTATTTATTTTATTTATTTTATTTATTTTATTTATTTTATTTATTTTATTTATTTTATTTATTTTATTTATTTTATTTATTTTATTTATTTTATTTATTTTATTTATTTTATTTATTTTATTTATTTTATTTATTTTATTTATTTTATTTATTTTATTTATTTTATTTATTTTATTTATTTTATTTATTTTATTTATTTTATTTATTTTATTTATTTTATTTATTTTATTTATTTTATTTATTTTATTTATTTTATTTATTTTATTTATTTTATTTATTTTATTTATTTTATTTATTTTATTTATTTTATTTATTTTATTTATTTTATTTATTTTATTTATTTTATTTATTTTATTTATTTTATTTATTTTATTTATTTTATTTATTTTATTTATTTTATTTATTTTATTTATTTTATTTATTTTATTTATTTTATTTATTTTATTTATTTTATTTATTTTATTTATTTTATTTATTTTATTTATTTTATTTATTTTATTTATTTTATTTATTTTATTTATTTTATTTATTTTATTTATTTTATTTATTTTATTTATTTTATTTATTTTATTTATTTTATTTATTTTATTTATTTTATTTATTTTATTTATTTTATTTATTTTATTTATTTTATTTATTTTATTTATTTTATTTATTTTATTTATTTTATTTATTTTATTTATTTTATTTATTTTATTTATTTTATTTATTTTATTTATTTTATTTATTTTATTTATTTTATTTATTTTATTTATTTTATTTATTTTATTTATTTTATTTATTTTATTTATTTTATTTATTTTATTTATTTTATTTATTTTATTTATTTTATTTATTTTATTTATTTTATTTATTTTATTTATTTTATTTATTTTATTTATTTTATTTATTTTATTTATTTTATTTATTTTATTTATTTTATTTATTTTATTTATTTTATTTATTTTATTTATTTTATTTATTTTATTTATTTTATTTATTTTATTTATTTTATTTATTTTATTTATTTTATTTATTTTATTTATTTTATTTATTTTATTTATTTTATTTATTTTATTTATTTTATTTATTTTATTTATTTTATTTATTTTATTTATTTTATTTATTTTATTTATTTTATTTATTTTATTTATTTTATTTATTTTATTTATTTTATTTATTTTATTTATTTTATTTATTTTATTTATTTTATTTATTTTATTTATTTTATTTATTTTATTTATTTTATTTATTTTATTTATTTTATTTATTTTATTTATTTTATTTATTTTATTTATTTTATTTATTTTATTTATTTTATTTATTTTATTTATTTTATTTATTTTATTTATTTTATTTATTTTATTTATTTTATTTATTTTATTTATTTTATTTATTTTATTTATTTTATTTATTTTATTTATTTTATTTATTTTATTTATTTTATTTATTTTATTTATTTTATTTATTTTATTTATTTTATTTATTTTATTTATTTTATTTATTTTATTTATTTTATTTATTTTATTTATTTTATTTATTTTATTTATTTTATTTATTTTATTTATTTTATTTATTTTATTTATTTTATTTATTTTATTTATTTTATTTATTTTATTTATTTTATTTATTTTATTTATTTTATTTATTTTATTTATTTTATTTATTTTATTTATTTTATTTATTTTATTTATTTTATTTATTTTATTTATTTTATTTATTTTATTTATTTTATTTATTTTATTTATTTTATTTATTTTATTTATTTTACTTATTTTACTTATTTTATTTATTTTACTTATTTTACTTATTTTACTTATTTTATTTATTTTACTTATTTTACTTATTTTACTTATTTTACTTATTTTACTTATTTTACTTATTTTACTTATTTTACTTATTTTACTTATTTTACTTATTTTACTTATTTTACTTATTTTACTTATTTTATTTATTTTACTTATTTTACTTATTTTACTTATTTTACTTATTTTACTTATTTTACTTATTTTACTTATTTTACTTATTTTACTTATTTTACTTATTTTACTTATTTTACTTATTTTACTTATTTTACTTATTTTACTTATTTTACTTATTTTACTTATTTTACTTATTTTACTTATTTTACTTATTTTACTTATTTTACTTATTTTACTTATTTTACTTATTTTACTTATTTTACTTATTTTACTTATTTTACTTATTTTACTTATTTTACTTATTTTACTTATTTTACTTATTTCACTTATTTTACTTATTTTATTTATTTTATCTATTTTATTTATTTTATTTATTTTATTTATTTTATTTATTTTATTTATTTTATTTATTTTATTTATTTTATTTATTTTATTTATTTTATTTATTTTATTTATTTTATTTATTTTATTTATTTTATTTATTTTATTTATTTTATTTATTTTATTTATTTTATTTATTTTATTTATTTTATTTATTTTATTTATTTTATTTATTTTATTTATTTTATTTATTTTATTTATTTTATTTATTTTATTTATTTTATTTATTTTATTTATTTTATTTATTTTATTTATTTTATTTATTTTATTTATTTTATTTATTTTATTTATTTTATTTATTTTATTTATTTTATTTATTTTATTTATTTTATTTATTTTATTTATTTTATTTATTTTATTTATTTTATTTATTTTATTTATTTTATTTATTTTATTTATTTTATTTATTTTATTTATTTTATTTATTTTATTTATTTTATTTATTTTATTTATTTTATTTATTTTATTTATTTTATTTATTTTATTTATTTTATTTATTTTATTTATTTTATTTATTTTATTTATTTTATTTATTTTATTTATTTTATTTATTTTATTTATTTTATTTATTTTATTTATTTTATTTATTTTATTTATTTTATTTATTTTATTTATTTTATTTATTTTATTTATTTTATTTATTTTATTTATTTTATTTATTTTATTTATTTTATTTATTTTATTTATTTTATTTATTTTATTTATTTTATTTATTTTATTTATTTTATTTATTTTATTTATTTTATTTATTTTATTTATTTTATTTATTTTATTTATTTTATTTATTTTATTTATTTTATTTATTTTATTTATTTTATTTATTTTATTTATTTTATTTATTTTATTTATTTTATTTATTTTATTTATTTTATTTATTTTATTTATTTTATTTATTTTATTTATTTTATTTATTTTATTTATTTTATTTATTTTATTTATTTTATTTATTTTATTTATTTTATTTATTTTATTTATTTTATTTATTTTATTTATTTTATTTATTTTATTTATTTTATTTATTTTATTTATTTTATTTATTTTATTTATTTTATTTATTTTATTTATTTTATTTATTTTATTTATTTTATTTATTTTATTTATTTTATTTATTTTATTTATTTTATTTATTTTATTTATTTTATTTATTTTATTTATTTTATTTATTTTATTTATTTTATTTATTTTATTTATTTTATTTATTTTATTTATTTTATTTATTTTATTTATTTTATTTATTTTATTTATTTTATTTATTTTATTTATTTTATTTATTTTATTTATTTTATTTATTTTATTTATTTTATTTATTTTATTTATTTTATTTATTTTATTTATTTTATTTATTTTATTTATTTTATTTATTTTATTTATTTTATTTATTTTATTTATTTTATTTATTTTATTTATTTTATTTATTTTATTTATTTTATTTATTTTATTTATTTTATTTATTTTATTTATTTTATTTATTTTATTTATTTTATTTATTTTATTTATTTTATTTATTTTATTTATTTTATTTATTTTATTTATTTTATTTATTTTATTTATTTTATTTATTTTATTTATTTTATTTATTTTATTTATTTTACTTATTTTACTTATTTTACTTATTTTACTTATTTTATTTATTTTACTTATTTTACTTATTTTACTTATTTTACTTATTTTATTTATTTTACTTATTTTACTTATTTTACTTATTTTACTTATTTTACTTATTTTACTTATTTTACTTATTTTACTTATTTTACTTATTTTACTTATTTTACTTATTTTATTTATTTTACTTATTTTACTTATTTTACTTATTTTACTTATTTTACTTATTTTACTTATTTTACTTATTTTACTTATTTTACTTATTTTACTTATTTTACTTATTTTACTTATTTTACTTATTTTACTTATTTTACTTATTTTACTTATTTTACTTATTTTACTTATTTTACTTATTTTACTTATTTTACTTATTTTACTTATTTTACTTATTTTACTTATTTTACTTATTTTACTTATTTTACTTATTTTACTTATTTTACTTATTTTACTTATTTTACTTATTTTACTTATTTCACTTATTTTACTTATTTTATTTATTTTATCTATTTTATTTATTTTATTTATTTTATTTATTTTATTTATTTTATTTATTTTATTTATTCATTCATTCATTCGGTGATGGATGAGTGATTCTCTAGAAATTGTTATGAAAACTGTGATATATCTATCGACATAGTGTGATATTAGTTAATGACATAATGTGAAGCAATCATACTTATATTATATACTGACGTCCTGTGATAGTGATCAAAGATTTTAATGTACAAATGACGATATAACAATTCCATCTAATGTAATTTGTGCCAAGCAATGACAAATAAATCGTATATCTTTCTGTCTATCTCTCACCCAATACTCAGCACGCCAGCACTCTTACACATACGGAATCTCGCTCGTTGCAGACAGCGACCGCACGTGGTTGTAGCCGGTAGATCTCCGAGCCCGCGTGTATTATCCAATCATTACGTGGTCACGGTCGCGATCCAATTAAGCGCACTTGCCCCTCGCGGCGCTTCTCCCTCCCCTCCCCCACACTCAGAACTGAAATATCGTCCCGATTTCAACTCTGACCTAATTAAATACATGAACTGTCAGATCGAAGGTTAAGAGAGTTCGGTGTCTAAATAAATGAAGACACATTAGTTAATTTTTGGGTTCAATTTGGGAGTTTATTAGGACATGGGCTGACCCCCTTTTTCATATCAAATTATAAAAAAGAAAAAATAAACAAAAAAGAACAGCGCCGGGCGCTACTGGCTACCCCAGAGTTCCTGCAGACGTAGTAGAAGCCAGTAGACGTGCGGAGCTGACACCTTGCTTGGCTATGGGCGGCCCTATTGAGTTTGCATGCGTATATACCATAGCCTGTACGCGCTCACATTCTAGGCGCGCTTTGCGCTTCTTTACCTCCCGCTCCTGGCGTGCCACGGCCTCCCGCTCTTTGCGGGCTAGGCTTGCCTCTCGCATGGAGTTTATGGCCTGGTGCTCCTCCTGGCGATCATGCGCTAGACGCCTTATATTTCCGGCCAGGTGCTCGAAAGTCTGGCCGTGTGTGACTACGCCCTGGGTGTCAAGTTCGAACGCATCGGACATCTTATGGTGCTCACACGCCGTCCTCAACCACGACCCCGCGGACGCGTTGGAGGAGGCTGCGGGTGCGTTCTGGGCCTCGATGAGGCCTACCTCCGTTTCTGGAAGACCAGAGGCCTTGGCTGGTGGTGCCCCGACAGCCTTTTCCCGAGGCCGGCGCCAAATGGCCGAGGGTGGAGCATTCGACCTCGTCTTCTGACCCTTCGTCGAAAACGTCATCGAGTAATAAAGAGAGATAAACTTCGGCGTATACGTGGCCGTATGATTCTCTTTGGCCGATGATTAAGCGTGGTTCTCCCTCCAAGCCATGTCGCAAACTTCAAAGCCCAGATCTCGGTGCTTGGCATTATAATATTGTGCTTGCCGGTCCTGCGCATCTTTAGGTACTGCGCTCACTCGCCTACGCTCTTAGCTATTTCTAAGTCCTGCATGCGCTGGCTTCATGCATTGAGCGCTTCACCCTGTAGCCCTTCAGCTGCAGCAGCGACTTGAGCTCTTTGAGCGAATGCTGCTTGAGCTGGTTATTGGACGAAGTTCAGCATGATTTGCGATGATTTTCGGCGACATATGACGAAATCATTGTGTTTACCGACCGATTAACGTGTTCTACCGGATAGCTTGCGGGTAATAGTGCGGAGTGGTCTCATGCCGCATGCTGTATGTTTCAAGAAACTCGCCAATCGCACAATTCTTAAACTCGGTGCCGTTATCCTAAAGGAATATATCCGGGGCACCGTGTCACAGAAATACTTTCTCGTGTAGCTGTTTCAGGACTGATTTCGCGTTCATCATTTTGATAGGGATTGCCTCTATCCAGTGCATAAACAAGTCCTGAAAGAAGAGTATGTATTCGAAACCACGCGCCGTCCTTGGCTTGCGGCCCATAATGTTGCCGGCCACTACTTGCCATGGGCGGCTGACGATCCGCCGTTCCATCAAGCCTGCTGGCACACACTGCTCTACTTTAGTCTTCTAGAAAATCAGACATCGACGAACGTACTTGTCCATGTCTAGGTATATTATGGGCCAGTATTAGTCGAGGGCGACACGCGCGAGTGTTTTCTTGTGCCCTAGGTGTCCCGAGTTTAGCTCGTCGTGATACTATGCTAGTATATTTGCTCGTTCTTCCAGTGGTACTACGAGCTTTCACGCGTCGTCCTCTTGAATCGTCATTATTAGCATTCTGTCTGAGCTATAGACATATAGTTGCCCCCCTATGACTTTCTACAACGGATAGTCGCTGGGAGCGTTGAGCACTTTTTCTATACAACCCGAGTACCGACGATCGTTGGTCAGGTTAGCCCATCCGATGGCTAAGATGTTGGGTTCGTCATCCTCGAACATGTGTAAGAGCGCATCAGGCACGTCATTTAGCACTCCCTTTCTATATTCCACAGAGAAGCGGTGTCCTTGCAGATTTAGCGCTGACGGAACCAACCAGCCAGGCGGGTTGTGCAAGTTTCTCAACCAGCATAGGCTCTCACAATCCGTGATCACCTTAAAGTCAAAGCCCTCGTCACAAGGTCGGAACTTTCTGATCGCCCAGATTAATGCGAGTCATTCTCTCTCGGTTGGGCTGTAGTTGAGCTCGGTCTGGGTTATAGTGCGACTCGCAAACTTGAGTACGTGCTCTTTACCATTCTACCTTGTGTACCAGCACCGAAGTGTGGGCGATGCAGAATCGGCGAGGTTCGCAATAAGCGCTTTTATTTGCTCGAACGGCGCCTACTGGTCCACTTGAACTTGTGGTCCTTCTTCGTGAGACGGGTGAGTGGCTCAGCGAGCGTAACGAAGTTGTTTAAAACCTTTCTGTATCATGACGCCATCGCGATAAAACGTCTCAATTGAAGTTTTTGGAGGCAGGGTCGGTTACTATAGGTTTGATCTTCTTCGGATCAGGCTTAAACTCGTCATGTTTACCAGGACACCGAGATAACGTACTTCATCACGACAGAAGACGCTCTTCTCCTGGTTTATCTCCAGGCCCGCTGCTTTAAGTCACTCTAGCACGATCTTTGAGGTGCTGTCTGAACGTCTCTGTTATGATGATTATACCATCTACGTACGAATAAGCGTACGGTTACAAAATCGCGCTGATGATTTTATCGATCATCCACGAAAACGTGACTCCCGCGTAAGCTAATCCGTATGGCATTCCTTTCCACATAAATAACCCCATGCCTGGTACTGTGAACGCCGTCAGTGGCCGCGCTGCTTTAGATCTAGCGTCGTGAAGTATCGAGCTTTCGGTAGCTTGCGTTTTATATAATCCATATTCGGTAGCAGATACGCATCTGGTTCCGTTGCAGCGGTTACTTTCCGGTGGTCTACGCAAAACTGGTAGCTGCCGTTTGGCTTGCACACCATCACTACTGGGCTAGACCAACCGCTAGTAAGTGCAGGTTCTATAATCCCTGTGGTGAGCATCTCCTGCACGTGCTTGTGCACTTCCTCTTTTCGCACACCCTACATTTATCATATGTTTTATGCGACTGGTGCGCCCTATAGGGTCTCCTCCTTGTGGTAGGATCCTGTCAACGAACGCATTCGCTTACTCTCGTTCATCCTCGCTTACATGTGCGAGGCCTACACCGGAGATTGCTAGCTCGCCGCTCATGCTGATCCTCGCCACCTGCAGTGGGATTATTAGTTAAACATCCTTGATAAACAGCGTATCATCATCAGGATCGTGCACTGCTCAGAACAACTGCATAAAGTTCCGACCCACATAGCAGTTTTGCGTGCGCTCTCCGTTATATTGTATGTTCCACTTTCTTACAATATTGGCCATATCGCGCTCGTGGTTGCCTACCGGCACTTTGGCAGCGCTTCCTATCTATCTTCAAATCTGTACACTCTATGTATGTATTCTGCGCATAATTGCTTGCGCGCCTCGAATGCGTCAGCAGCACCCGTCTCTAGGCTTTTCTGAAAATCATCAGCATTGTATTCGCCTAAGAGCCATTTCTTTCGTAGTCTTGAGAATTCATTCCATTCGTCTTATAATGTTTGTCAGGCGCGGTCACATTACAGTATTGGTGCGGCGTTCGAGTCTCTTACGCCCGCGGTGGTGCATTCGTTATAACCCAGCCCCCCCCCCCCCCTCCCTCAGAGTATCGTCCCAAACACGGCTCTGCTACTACCCGATTCGTACGCGAGCCCGTGGGGTGAAGTAATTATCTTACAATAAATAAACGAGAGGTTTCATGATCTTATTTGGGGCTTTTCGGACGGTTTATTTTTATATAGGTTGGCACCATTATCTTACAAAAAACAAAAAATGGTTACTAATTATGCCGTCTAAGCATCTTAGTAGCGCTTTGCGCCATGCTTGCGTTTGTTCAGACACCTATTGCTCCGTGTTACTTCCGCGTGTTAACAGCGGGAACAGCGCTTGGTGAAGGTGCGCGGCACGGCACCCGTCGTCTTTCCGGCGGATATCCCACGATCGTTTGGACATCCGTTGCCGATCGCGTACTCTGCTACCCTGCGCGCGAGCGCCTCTTGCTCCTGTACTTGGTGGAGCGCCTTTTGCTCCTGTACTTAGTGGAGCGCTTCTTTGGCCCGAATGTGTTTGTGGCGCATGTTTTCTTGCTCTCTCAAAGCCTTGGCACTCCCGTTGCTACGTACGTACAGCCTGGACTGTCGTGAGCTCCTATTGTTGGTATGGGACCAATCGCGCTCACTTTCCTGCCGTCCTCTCCAGGGTAGGTAACACCGGCGGCCCTTGTTATACCACGCGAAGACTACCTCTTCCTAGTAGGTAGCCTCACGGTAAAGGTCTCTGGCCTCTGGTGCAGTTGGCGTTATTGGCCTAGTCGAGCGACATAGTTCCTCCGGCTTCCTGGGAGGCATTAGTGTTCTTTCACTCATGGTTTCAGTGGCCCCTTGCGTGGCGGCTTCTAAGAGCAGAGGTGGCGTCACCTTCTCTCCTTCTGGGGCCGTGGTCAGCTAGCTGTGAGGGCGGTGCAGGGAGACCGCCGATGATGGCCGCTCGTCTCCGAAACTTTCGCCTAGGGACAAAGTTCCGCTTGTCGACTCATTCTCTGTGCCTATCTTCGTGCTGATAACGGATGATTCATAGGCAAGAGGGGCGAAGCTTACCCCAGTGCTGGCCACAAAGCTCATGAATTTATTTATCAACTGGCCGGATCCATCGTATTCCTGTAACATAAAAAGTGAGTCAGGGGAGAGGTGCACTGAGGATAGAGAATAGTTCTCCAAGGTAGGTTGCTTTACGAAGCCGCTCTTTCGTTGGGTTTTGCAACTGTAGTAGTTTGCGTCCCCATGCGCTGAGTCGAGTAGGCAGTTTTTCGTGGCCTACTTCTCCTTTTCGCCGGGGGGGGGGGGGGATTTGACTTCCGTCTCTGGGTATCGCGTGCGCGGCCGCACGCGTTACAATGTTCAGAGATTCGCTCTCCGAATCGCTCGCTTCTCCCTGTATAATCGCATCAACTGGTATATGTTGGAACCTATCTCCGCCACTATTTTGTACGACCTTAAGAGCTTAATGGTATAAGTGACGGTGCTGTTATCTATGGCCGACGATAGAACGTGGCTCTCCCTCCAGACTAAATCTCCAACCTGGCAATTAGCCTCTTGGCGTTTAGCGTTGTAATAGACTGCTTGTGGTTTCTGCACCTTTTTTTAATTTACTTTCGCTCGCGGGCGCAATTCCCCCAGGCCTTCCAGCCTGTCTGCATCTTTCTCTCTGCAGTCGATATACGAAGAGATCATTGAGTCCATCGAACGGTTAATCCGCTCGACAGGATTCGCCTGAGGATGATACTGTGATGTTGTCTCGAATCGCACACCGCACTTTTCGAGAAAATCGTCGATTAGACGATTTTTAAACTCCGTGCCGTTGTCGGAGAGCAGTTCCCTCAACACTAACTTCGTGTTTGCTTTTTTGATGGGGATGACCTCTATCTACCGTGTAAATAGATCCTGGATTACCAGAATATATTCAAAGCCTCGTGTAGTTCTCGGCTTGTGGCTCATGATGGCTCCAGCTAGCCTGCGGATGCTCACTGCTACACTTTCGTTTGCTGGCAAACAATACACTGGCTTACGTATCTTTCTATATCAACGTACATTCTAGGCCGGTAATAATAGAGCGTATTTTCTCTCGTTCCAAGTTTCCAGACATGGGCTCGTCATGGCATTCTTGTGAAACTCTTACACGCTCTTCTTGTCGTACGGCGATTTTCTACGCAGCGGGAAGTCGCTGGACTTCTACTGCACTTTCAGCAAATTGCCGATATCACATGCTCATCACTCTCGTGCATACGTGAGAGCGTATCGGGTACGTAATTGAGCGCTCCCTTCCGATACTCTATGGTTACATGGCGCCCTTTACGTGTATGGGCTAGGATGAGGAGTCACAACAAGCAATCACGCAATTTAAAATCACGGGTTTTCTTTGGCAGAGTCTCGCGCCGTTAGCCGTAGCGCAGAATTCAAACGTCGAATTCTTGAGCGCTTGTGAGTGGGAGAACGTGCGAACATAGTCACAGACAAAGGCAAGGTCGACTTTGCCTGCGACAAAGCCGGAGCAGCGAAGAGCTCTGAACTTTAATTCGCAGAGGATACATCGCGAACGCGCACTCACATGTGCTACGCAGCAGCACTTCCAACAGCAACAGCAATTACTAGAACGACAAGAGCAGCAAAGGCCCGAGCAGCAGGCACAGCAGCAGCAACTGCATAGACGAACTGCCGGTCGCACGCGGCGAGAGAGCCGCGGGAGATAGCGAGCACGCAACCTACAGCAAACACCGATGGCGTGAACGGCATGACCGGGGAAGGCGAAAATTTTACTTTAGCCTTTCCATCTGGTCAAGTATTTGAGGTGCCGCTCAATTATCAGGAGGAGAAGGAACCAGTAGCTGAAGCATATGCGCTCTCACAAGAAGATTGTTGGTTGGGATTATGCGAAAACAAGATCCAATACCCAGCGGGAATGAACATCTGGACCTCCTAATGTACAAGATAATCCCAACGTTAAAAGCAGTAGTACGGTAGGCCAATGTGTCAACTATTGAAGAACTCCTTGAAATGGTCACTGAGGTGGAAGCAGGCCTATACTGGAAGAAGTCGTGGTGGCCGCCTCCGCCCCCCGAAACTACACTATGTAGCATACGCAGCTCCAGGACGGCTATAGCTTCTGTAGACACATAGGCTGACGAGCAAATGCCCCCCGACATTGCTGCAATTATCTCTCAAGTATGTGACGAGGTTTCGTATGGTTTCAGAGAGAAAGCGTAGGTGAGTGGTCGATGATCCGTCTTGACGCTGAATTCTCTACCTTCTAGTAAATGTTTGAAGGGCTGGATCGTAATGTAGATCGCCATAATTTCTCGGTCGTAGGTGCTATAGATTATCTCCACCGATGTTAGCTTCCTCAAGAAGAATCTTGATGGTTGAAGTGTCCCTTGACAAGCTGATTAGGGACTGCGCCTATTGCTATACTCGACGCATCCATCATTAAGGTTGTAGGTGCTTCGGAGAGAAAGTGGGCCGGTGGTGCTCCTTGGAGACTCTTTTGGCCTGACTCGAAGGTAGTGGTTAAGTTGTTCGTTCACGGAATGGGCCGCTTGTGTCGTTTCTTTTGTTCCCTGGAGGCAGGTGGCTAGTGGTGCTTGAGTGCCCAAGGCATGCGGGATGCATGTTCTGAAGTAGTTTTTTAGACCTACGAATCACCTGTGGTCGGAGAGCGTTTCTGGTTTCATGTATTAGGTGATGGCTTCTATCCTATAGCCTTGGGTTACTTGAAGGCTTTTGCTAAAACATGGAAACCCAGGTAGTCTATAGTTCATTCTGGGCAAAAACGTACTTGTTTTTGCTGAGAATTAGATGATGCTCAGTAAATGCTGCTCTTCTGAGTCTGATGAGATGATGATGTCATCGATGTAGACTCCAACCTACTGCAAAATCTCACGTGAGGTTGCCCCTGAAATCTCACCCGAGATCTCATAACGAGATCTCATGAAATTCTGCTCCACGATTTGCTAAAACCTATTGAATAATTAAAAGTCAGTTTCTGAGTATTGGGGTTACCCATAAGGTTGCGCCATGCCCCAGATAGGAGCTTACACAGAAATTCAAGTAAACAAAATGGCCTGATTACAGCAGTCTTATGTATGTCCTTGTCGACCAAAAACTTCGGATAGACGGTGCTTCGTCGGAATGCCACCGGCGGTTATCTGTACCTGCGACGACCTCGTCAGTTTCCCTGCTGCGTTATTCTGAAAAATTTCCAGTGGAAACGGCAGTATTGAACTTGGGAGCTGGGGAGGTCGAATGCCCTCGAGCAGCTGGGACAACTGATTTTGATGTACGATTTGAGGAGGACTTTGAGTTGCCGATATGGGAAATCGGCGAACCTCTTTAGCATATTTGTTTTGCGGTGTTCACACTTCATCTTTCTGAAACTCTATAATATCCTATAGATCACCGATAATCTCTAGCCGTAGTACCGCAATCACGAAATGATATTTTGATTTGTCCTTGGTGACTTGAGCTGCGATGAAACTCGGCTCCACATTTGTAACCCACATCGGAGTGTTGATGGCTGCCACATCGTCTCTCCCGGCTGATCTTCCCGCTGTAGATAGATCTCGTGCGATGGGGATTAGAGGGACTGATACCGCCGCTGCTTTGCGGGTACAAGTTAATATCCATCCTTGGCTGGTGATGACTGTCGCAGAATATCATCTGTAGTATTGTCGATGCTTGGATGATGCCGTAGATGCATCCCTCTGCGCTGGCTCATAGAAATGGTCGACCTAGACTGTGGGCTGGAATGCTTTCAGGCTCCTGGTTATTCGCCGTTGACCTGCGAGGCGCGAAGACCATCGCTCGCCTAGCGTGAGCAGCGTGAAAGTGTCGCATATGATAGGGATCATATCGCCGCCTAAGTAGAAGAATGCTTTATTTCGACTGTCGCTTCGAAAATGCTCTATGTCGGCTCCTGCTTTAAGAACGTTCTGTCTCAAATGAGATATTTGGTCTTCAAATTTTGTAGTGGTACCACTGCGCAATTTAAAACTCACATACTCACAGACACGCATACTCACAGACACACATACACACACGCACACACATACTCACACGCACGCACGCACGCACGTACGGATGCACGCACACACACACACACACGCATACATATACACTCACATACACAAATATCCATACAAACAATTTTTCTAAAACAATGTATTATGCTTCCAAACAGCTTAAAGCATACTTTTAACGCGTGTTGTTAGCGAAACTAAAATTCTTACTATTACAAAGCTTCCTCTACGAGGAAGCAATAAACATCACACATTATAACTAACGTCACAGAAGGGCGATATTAAGTGTAATATCGCCCTTCTGTCAATTATCGTAGACTATTTCTAAAATTTCAGAATGCACAAACATTACAAGATAATTAGAGTATAAAATGATTTTCAACAACGTATTTTCGAACTAAATTTCTCCAAAAATTTGTTGTCAGAAAAGATTGTTTTAATCGTTTCTTACTAAATATTTGCACTCTGATATTTTAGAAATATTTTGCGACTAGCATAAAAGGAGCGCAATATACGTAACGTAATTTGTACTTTTGAAATTATATTAATTTTTTTATTTTTTTGCACTCATATACGGGATGCTATTTACGTTCGTTTTAAGTTCTGACCTCCCCTAAAATGATTATTATATGTTCTTCATATGACTAACTGTTTTATATAATTTATATAAGCAGGGAGAATTTAGATAATAATTTACTAGAAATCTACAGGCTTAATAAGAACCAAGAAAAACAATTATATTTGAGTTCCAATAACAGTGAAAACGAAAGTCCTGAAAATGTAAAAGATAAAAAGATAACAGTAACGTTTTGTCAGAAATGAACAGACTGAATATGGAATATTGCCATAATTTACCAGAAATTTGCAGACTGAAAATTGATTCCAAAGACTGTTCACTAGATATGAGTAGGCTCAATATAGAATCCGGTAATAATTCACAAGAAATATTCAGGTTGAATGAGTCTCAAAAAGTACAATCGAACTCATTAAAGTTAGGGTTATCGTATTTGACTTCGAATAACATCGAAAGAAAAAGTTTTGAAATTCCAGAGATTGACGATTCTTCAGGTATAAACAATTCTACTATATCATTATATTACCATTAATTGACTTCTTAAATCCCAACTAAATCACTTTCTAAAAAACTGACCATTTAACGAAAATATAAAACATTTTTTTAAGATTTATATAAAATATTGAGTGGCATATCCAAAACTGTGAGAAAATGTTGAATTTGGTTTAAGTAGTTTTCGATAAAAGTTGGAAATACTTTGTATTAAAAATAATGCCTAGATAAGATCTTTTTGATTATGAATTATTAAGCAAAAGTATTTCTAACTTTTATTATACGATCAATAGCAGAAATATTATTCGTTATGATATTAAATTATTACAATCTTCACATAAAATATTAAATTTTTATTTGCATATCTATAATATTTTTTATTTTTTAGATGAATTATTCGCTGAAGTAGAAAAGGATTATGTATTGCCTAATGCGTTACCTCCAACCAAAAGGAGAAAAATTGACTGGTCATCACTGATACCAGACGACAATCAATATTCCTCAGGATCTGAGTGCTATCCTACAGATACATATAACTCAGATGAGTCAGATTGTCTTTCAGAATTTAAAAATTCAAAGAAATCTTATAAAATAAAACGCAATACAAAAAAAATTATTCGCAAAAGTCAATAGCACAGTAAGTGGTAAGTCGATATCAATGAAGTCAAATGAATCAAAAAAATTAGCTGCAAATAAAAATACAAAAAAAGAAATGAATCTTAAAACTAAAATAATGAATTCCGATGAGGGTGGCAAACAGTCGTTATTAAAACAATTCTCTATTATAGACCCAGTGTCTGAATAAGAGCCGATAAATATAAATGATGATATGAATAATGAAGACGCAATCGATGAACAGAATAAAGAAAATGAAAACTGTAAAGACAGTGAACGATTAATTTATCTACGATTAATTTACTTAAAACTAAAACAACAAAGTCCGTTAAATTTGGAAAAAATCTCTATTAAGACTATTCTCTACAGACCCAATGACTGAAGAAGAATCGTCGATAAATGTAAATGATGACATGAATAATGGAGGCAAAGAATATGAACAGAATACACAAAATGAAAACTGTAGAGAAAGTCAACCATCTACTTCTAATATTCATTCATCTTCATTCGTCGCAAAAACAACGAATGTTTCGTTACCCAAGACTAATGTTAATTCGTTAAAGCGTAAACGCAATAGGATCGAAGATTTTCATTTCCCTACACAAAGAATAGCTTTTTCTTATGAAGGTGATAAAAATTATTATAAACTCAATTGCTGTTTTCTTTGTTACTCTTTAGAACTGAGAGTAGATCGCCACTACAACACACTACCCTGAAGAAAAAGAAGTGGAATTCCTCATACATTGCAAATACGCTAACGAAGGAAGAGCGAAGTATCAAGAATTGCGTTTACGTGGAAACGATATTTGGGAAAATAGCGAAACATTAAACCCTAATAGAATAATCATTTGTTCACGACTAATCTCTCATAAAAAAATTATCGAGAAACAAAAATTATTGCAAACAGAAAATAACAGTAACGAGGAAGTTTCATCATCCGCAGATAATATATCTGCAAGGCAAGAAAGCACTATAGAAAGCTCTATCAATTCTACAACTGATTTCAATGCACCTTTAATATCAGGTGTTTTTAAATTAAAATGTTCTGTTTGTAAGATGTGGATTGCGCCTCAAAATTTAGGGAATCATTTTAGATTAGCTCATTCTAATATCGGAGATCGCAATTCCAAACAAATATTGAAGGAAGCAAAAAGTTGCATGTTGAACGTGCACCCAAAAGCAGACCCTCGTGTCAAAGATCATATTCTTTCAAAAATAAGAGACTCTATAACTTCAGCTTTAGTAAGTCATAGCGTTCTTATCCCGAAGTAAATCCCGAAATAGAGGATTTTAAAATGATTTTTCGAACTGACTATTGGGATGATGTTGTTAAATCTATTAGAATAGTTAGTTAATATGATGAGCGTACTCAACGTTTTGGTATAACATACAATGCTGAAACATAACCTCTCCGTTTACGTAAATGTTTCAAAATTTTGCATCATTACTTAGTTGCAGCCAAAGATACCAAAATCATCCAAAATTAGAATGAATTTATATGTTTGAAGGTGACATTCAAAACGCAATATCAATCAAGGCATATCTTTCGAGAAAAGAACTAAATCATCATAGCAACGATAAACCACTTACACTATCTAACGACATTGTTATATTTAGGGAAAATTTGGATGTACTTAGAAATGAGTCTTAAACGAGGTAAAGGCTATCAACAAGATGACCTACGAAGAGTATTATATAATCATGGTGTGCGTCGCATTACTAATCGAAAGTTTTAATCGAAGACACAACGGAGAAGTTGGTTGTATCCTCCTTATGGACCTTTATTCCATCAAAAAAGCAGATCAAAATAACGAATTTTTTCAACAGTTCACCAAGGAAGAAAGAAAGGAACGGTTGACATTCTACAGAATGGACATTTTGGGAAAACGCTATGATGGAAAAGGATCGTTATACATGGATAATTTAGATTACGATTACTTATATTTGTTGCTAAGGTATAGAAAGTCATTTCATATTCCTACCACTAATGTTTATTTATTCGCCATAAAAAACGGACGAGATAAGGCAGAAAGATACATAGACATGTATGAGGATTATAAACCAATAGATCACAAAAAAGTTAGAACTACCGCACTACGAAAGCATGGAGACACTGTCAATGGGGTAATAGATGAAGGAAAGAATACTCTAATGTGTGCATATATTCCAGGACATTCTGAACGAATCCAGAAATCTAAATATAAAAGAATTGCCGATAAACAAAATGTTGCAAAAGTCAGCTTTCTTAAACGAATTAACAGCACAAATTATGACTCTCAAAATCGACGACAACAATCTCAATCTCGACAACCTTTACTACCAAACCTGGACAGTTCCAATGATGTAGAACAAGAACTAGCTCCAGATGGTAAGATTGAATTTTCCATTAGACAGATTTTTCCGCTATAACAATCATTTTTTTGAAAACACGTACACTTTAAGTTAAGACGGTGTCTCGGTCATTTTGTATGTCCTTAAGTATACACAAAAAATAACTTTTCTCAAACTCTTGAATTTTTAAACAATTTCGATGCTTTTCACTCTGTAGGGAAAAAATCTAAAGTAAAGGGTACCTCCATGAACGAGGTAAAGGTTCATAAACCACAAACCCATAAACCTCACAACCATAAACCCCGAACCCATGAACCCTAAACCCATAAACCTCGAACCCCTAGATCACAAACCTCGAAACTATAACCCATAAACCCGGCAACCCCAAACCATTAAACCTCAAACCTATAAACCCCAAACCTATAAACCCCAAACCCATCAAACCCCGAACACATAATCCCTAAATCCATATTCTATAAACCCATAAACCCCACACCTATAAAATCTGAGTCCTGAACCCGAAACCTATAAACCTATCAACCTCCAACCCCAAATCTATGAACCCATCAGCCCCCAATCCCAAACCCATAAACATCAAACCCATAAACCCATAAACACCAAACCCATATACCCTGGCCCCATAAATCCTAATCCCATAAACCCTAAACCCATAAACCCCGAACCCATAACCTCGAAGCCATAAACTCCAAACCCTAAATTCATAATCCACAAACCCATCAACCCCAAACCATAAACCCGTAAATCCAACCCAACCTCGAATTCCAAATCCTTAAACCTCACACCCACAAACCCCACACCCATGTACTCTAAATCCATAAACCTCCAACCCATAAATCCAACCCCGAACCCATAAACCTCGAACGCATAATCCCCACAACCATAAACCACAAACCCATAGACCCCGAACACATAATCCCGACAACCATAAACCCCCGACTCAATAAAACTCAACCCATAAACCCAACCCATAATCCCCAAACCCAATCCATAAACCCCGAACCCGGGACCCATTAACCTTGTGACCCCCGGACCCATAAACATCGAACTCATAAAAGCAGAACCCCAAACCTATAAACTCCAAACCCAATCCCTAAACCGCAAACCCAACCCCTAAACCCCAAACCCAACCCCTAAACCCCAAACCCAACCCCTAAACCCCAAACCCTGAATTAGTAAAGCCAACCCCTACCCATAAACCTGAAATAAATAAACCCCACAACCACAAATCCCAACCCCGAATCTATAAACCCAACGCAGAACCTATAATCCCCGAACCATGCACCCCAAACATAACAAAACATCAGTACTGATGTAGTACTGACAAATCATCGCCAAACAGAGTCAGTAGCGGCCGAAAAATACAGAAAAAGTATCCAGCAAAAAACTAAATTACTGGTCAGATACTGATCCAATCCTTACAAAATTGGAATGGGACCACCATTGGATCATCTGCTTTCGTTGCCAAACAAAGTTCATTTAAATTGGTCCAGTAGTTTCGGAGTTTTGTACAATCAAACAGAAAAGAAAAAGAAAAAATATATGCAGGTCGAACTGAGAACCTCCTCATTTTTCAAAGTCAATTAAAAACTTAAAGATCTTTTCTTTCACTTTTATATTGTTTTTGCAAACGATTTTTTTCTCCTTTGAGTGCACAGCTATTAACTGCACTATAAATCGCTCGCTTGTTGATATATATAAAAATCACCTAGTTTACCAAGAAAACGTTGGTTACATGGCCAATTTTCATTGTTCAGATGCATTTTTATTCATAATTTGACTCCCAAAGCATAATAAGAAAGGTTTAGAAACGCCAGCATTCGATTTTTTTGCGCATTCTGGATCCCAAAAGTGAATTTTTTTCTTTATTTCGTCATATAAATATTAAATAATTGTTTTGCCCACATATGTGAAATACCCCCTTTCGCACGTATATCGTATTTAGGCTACTTTAAATTCTCCATATATTTCATAAAAATAATGCAACGACACAATGACCTCTGTCGATTAGAAGCACTTAAGATAATTAATAATGTTATATTACTCGCCAACGGAGTAAAGAAGGACATTAAATGCCTGCAGCAAACCCCAGATTTTAATGGCTCTTATTGCTTATCAGAACTAAATACAATTTTTTATCTTAACCAGCAGAAAGTTATGCGTTTAATTCCTGACTGTATATGCGAGTGGCAGTTAGAAATGCGAGCTTATATATAATTTTATTCCCTGCAGACTGAAAATAAACAGGTCACTTTATAGCAAAGTATCATAATAAAATTTAAAAAATACTAATAAATGCGGTAATATTAAATAATTCATAGTTAGCGAAGCAATGCACTAACAATATAACAATATGCGCTTGCAATAACGTACGATGGTAAGCTTTTGCATCTAAATGATTTTATAATCAGTAGTTCACATAAACTATTTCCTTGATTATATTCCATTCGTCAAAATCCAAATATGTGGCCGTAAGGTAGCGCTATTTTTTAAATTAAGGAAACATAAACTATACCATACGCGCAGAGCAAATAAGTAATATTCTTATAATTTTATAGTGATTTTTACTCTAAGTAGGATATAATTGAAGGTAATTGGAATATAACGAACCGATTTGAGCACTACACAAGTCTCATTTTCAGTTGTCAATATTTTCAGTAATTTTTATAATAATTAGAAGATGGCAAACCTATCAGAATATTGTATGAGACTACTTGCTTGAATTTCATATAGTTATCTTTTAGTTAACAAGAAGATAACCGACCGATCAGAACGCTGTATGATTCTCATGAATAAAATTAAATAGTGATTTTTACTTTCACTAATATATAATAAGCCAACCAGAACTTTATTGAAAGTAATTATTAAGGTTTCTGGGATATAACAAGCCAATTAAAAAATTGTATATGTCTCAAGGCGTAAATTTGATAGTATTTTATATTTGTTAACTTGAAAACGGAAAAATAAAACTGAATAAGTCTCATTATTAAAATTTTCTAGTGATTTTTAATGAAACAAGAATATGATAAACCCATTAGAAAATTCTTTGATAGTGATTTGAAAGTTAACTAGGAGTTAACAAACTTATTCAAACATTATATAAGTTTCAATACCTAAATTCGATAGTATTCCATTTTAGTTCTCTAAGTGATGATTAACAAATCAGAACACTGAAGGAGGTCGTTTACCGAAGTATAATCAAGGAATTTTCTAGTAAATAAGGATATGACAAACCAATCGGAATACTGTATGATGCTACTTGATTCAATTTAATACAGTTATTTTGTAGTTCATAAGAAGATAAACAATTCGGAACATTGTATGAATGTTAAATGCGTAAATTTAATAGTATTTTATATTTGTTAACTTGAAAACGGAAAAGAAAAGTGAACACTGTATGAGATCATTTGTCAAAATTTAATCAAAAGATTCCCTAGTTAATTAGGAGATAACAAACCGATCACAACACCGTATAAGTCGCGTTGCCTAAAATTAGTACTGATTTTTATTTCAAATATGTGGTGACAAACCCATCACAATAGTAAATGAGGCTATATGCTTGGATTTAGAATACTTACTTTTTAGTTAACAAACAGTTAATAAAAAAATCAGAACATTGTAAGAGTGTCGTTACCCAAATTTAAATTTGATTAAGATAAATGGGATATAACCAACAGATCAGAACAACGTATAAGTCGAATTGTTAAAATTTTATAGTGATTTTTAATTTATCTACGTTATGATATGCCTATTAAAATTTTTGTTATAGTGATATTCAAGTTTACTAGGATTTAACAAGCCGATTAGAACATTGCATAAATCTAAACCCCTTAATTAAATAGTACTCTAATTTTGTTAATTAAGAGATAAAAAATCAAAATACAACTCTGTATAAGGCTCTTTATCGAAATTATATCAAGTGATTTCTTAGTTAATAAGGAGATTACAAACCAATCGGAGTACTGTATCAGGCGACTTGTTTCAAATTAATGTACTCATCTTATAGTTATCAAGAAGATAAACAATTCGGAACATTGTATGAATGTTATTGACTAAATAGTGAATAAGGTAACTGGGAAATAACAATCCGATCAGAGCACTGTATAAGTCTAATTGTTGAATTTTTATAGTGATTTTTAATTTAACGAGGATATGGTAAGCCCATTAGAACATTTTTTTGATAGTGATTTTAAAGGTAACAAGGAGATAACAAGCCAATTCGGAAATTGTATAAGTATAAATACGTAAATTCAATAGTATTCTATTTTTGTTGGCTAAGAGATGGAAAACAAACTCATTAGAACCCTATATAATTCTCATTATTAAAATTTTCTAGTGATTTTTAATTTAACGAGGATATGACAAGCCCATCAGAAAATTATTTGATAATGATTTTTAAGGTACCTAGTAATTAACAAGCCGGTTTGAAAATTGTATAGGTCTCATTACCTAAATTCAATAGTTTTCTATTTTGGTTGGCTGAGAGATTGAAATGAAATACTAATATCTAGTTAATAAGACATGACAAGCCAATCAGAACACTGTATGAGGTCGCCTGCTTGGATTTAGGGGGGGGGGGGGAGGGGGTATTGTTAATTAAGTTAAAAAAGAGCCTTTCTCAATAATTTTTTTAAAAGATACAGTTAATGTATTTTAAATTAGCTAAATACAGTATTGTAGTATATCATTTAAAAAACATTTTGTTAAATTTTCAGAAAAAAAGATATTTTGCGGTGACGGTCATTTCTCGGCACTCGACCATCTGAAATCAAAAAATCAAATTATTTTTGCTATTTTATGAGTTTCTCCAGGTTACCCTGTCGATTGAAAGTTTTAGACAGTAAAACATCAGAATTATTCTCTTTTTCTCGCTGTATACTTACGCAGAATCGTCGATGCCAGGTCCGTACAGTGAAGCACTTTCATTCAGGATCTCCAAGGCATCTTTTTGCTCTTGTCTTCGGCGAACTCGACCTTCTTTGGTTTCCTTTTCAGCTTGTTCATCCGCTCGGCTTAAGCGTAAGTTGTCGACTGAGCGCGCCCATGCATGAGCGCTTGGTCCACATTTGATTTGCATCTCTTCCATCATAATTAGCAAAGCAAAACATCCTTCATTAAATGTGCAAGCTGCCATATTCGCTGTAATTTCGACCAAAACCGCGGTACCACTCACTGATTTCGGCAAAATTTTCCAGATTAGATGGTTCAAGCTTTCATTGTTATTCTGAGTAAATCCGCCGAGACATCGCTGCAGAAGAGCATTCTTGCTTAAGTCCTCGTAGATAGGTTTGATAGCACTGAGAACATCACTAGGAAGTGCAGTATAACTGTGTTTGAATGTCCTCAATTCATTTGCTGCTGCAGTTTTCTGCCATTCGCACCAAGAGTCGTCGCCGCTCGGGTACTTATGATGCTGCCGATTCTCGTCCGTCGATAAGTAGTGGTAGCATGTTGCCCAGATCGCATTCTTCATTTTCTCCGTAGAATCATGGTTGCGACGAATAGCTAAGCCATAATATACGATTAGTTTATCGATAATTTTGGCCGTGAGCTTTCCTTTACCGGACAAACTTTTGCGTGTAACCTTTTTTCCGGCCTTTATTTCTGATTCTACGACACTCGTCTTTACTACATCTCGCAAACGTGTACCCATCCGTTTTTGGACGTGTCCAATGCACTCCTTCTTGTTGATAGAAAAAATCTCACCGTAAATTGAATCACCATCCCCGATATAGTTTCGAAAACGTACACCCAAATTCGTAACTGAACGTTTGAACATAGATACAATAGCATCGACCTCCATATTGCCAGTTGCTCCGATGTGGTTAGCTTTGCATTGTCCACTATTTGTATGCTCTTGCGACTCGGAGCAGCCGTTGATTAAATCGCTATATCTTCCATAGTTTTGCTCCAAATGCTCTAAATATTTAGTACAACATTCTTCAGATTTTGTACATTCATCAAATAAAATAAAAAAAAATGAAAAAAAAATTTTTACAAACATTACCAGGTGATTTGTAATCAGGTGATTTTCTAGTTAATAAGACAGGACAAGCCAATCATAACACTGTATGAGGTCTCCTGCTTGAATTTAATGTTGTTAATAAGAAGATAAATACAATTCGGAACATTGTATGAATGTTTTTGCCTACAATTTAATAGTGAATAAAGTCACTAGGGGGATATCAAACGGATCAGAACACTGTATAAGTCTCATTGTTAAAAGTTTCTAATGATATTTAATTTAAGAAAAATATGATAAGCTCAATAGAAAATTATGTTACAATGATTTTAAAGCTAGCTAGGAGTGAACAATCCGATTCAGTAATCGTATAAGACTTGATACCTAAAATCAAAAGTTTTCGAATTTTGTTGACTAAGAGATGGAAAGCAAATCAGAACACTCTATGGGATCCTTGTCCGAAGTGTAATCAGGTGATTTTCTGGTTAATAAGACAGGACAAGCCAATCATAACACTGTATGAGGTCTCCTGATTGAATTTAATGTTGTTAATAAGAAGATAAACATAGTTCGGAACATTGTACGAATGTTTTTGCCTACAATTTAATAGTGAATAAAGTCACTGGGAGATAACAAACCGATCGAAACACTGTATAAGTCTCATTGTTAAAAGTTTCTAATGATATTTAATTTAAGATAGATATGATAAGCCCATTAGAAAATTATTTTACAATGATTTTAAAGCTAGCTAGGAGTTAACAAGCCGATTCAGAAATCGTATAAGTCTTGATACCTAAAATAAAACTTTTCGATTTTTGTTGGCTAAGTGATGTAAAGCAAATTGGAACACTGTATGGGGCTTTTTGCCAAAGTTCAATTAAGGGATTTCGTAGCTAATATGGAAATGACAAACAAGATGATTATTGCCCAAAATATAATAGCGAATGAGGTCGGAGGGAGTTAATGAAGATATCAGAACACTGTATGAGTCTCATTGTAAAAATATTGTATTGATTTTTAATTTAACTAGGATACTATAAGCCTACTTTTAATAGGAATCACATAGCCAGTAATCAAGGGATTTTCTAGTTAATAGAAAGTGGCCCCACACAGGGCTGCGTACAGTGTTCTGATACCCTATTACCTTAGCTATTAACGCAATTAGAGCTCTTTAAATGTTATTCAACCTTTATCTTATGATATTAAGCATAGTTTAATAAATTCATCATGTATAGTTTAAAATAATAGAGTCGTAATTTAATTAACCTTAGAAAATAAAATAGACATTAATTTAGCTTTTGTGATTTGAATCTATATATCTTCGTTATTTAATCTTTAGAGTACTTCTTCTCAGTAAGTTATTTAATGTTGATACCAAGTTTAATTTTTCAAATGGAAGTCTCTGTCTCGTGAATATTTTAGATTTTATGGATTATTATTTTAGACTACACGTGATTACTATATCAAATTATCCTATATATTACGAGATATAAGTCGAATAAAATTACAAGACCTCTAATAACGTGAATAGATCAGATATCTTGTTGGAAATAATTATGTCATTTTTTGTATGTATCTTTGTTACGTAATTTTGATAAGCAAAAGTTTGGAACAAAGTTACATGATTAAATATTATCATGTTTTGAAAATGTTAGTTAAATTTTCTTTGATCTCAGTCATAACATGTGGTTAGTATAGGTTTAAAAGAGATAACAAATTTTCATTGAAATATTGATTTTTCAAAATTTCTAAATGTATTTAAAATTTACAAAATTTTTCAAATCTGTTAAAATTTGCAATCGAAAATACTTTTGATAGTGACTAATAGTACTGTTAAATATAAGTTGAATGGGATAGATAATATAAGAATTATTGGTATTTAATGTTGAAGCATAGTTTAGAGCGTGTTAGCTGAGCATCATTGTATGTCGTATTAATTGAGCGCGTATGTGTGTAGGTATGCATGAGGGCGGTGTATATGTCTCCCCCCCCTACTAAATATTTTTCCAGTCAAGCGCCAGTACCTTTTGTACCATCGTAGAGGGAGATAGGGTAACCTACAAATAAAATATGAAACTAATAAATAACTAGTGACTATTCATTTCTCGAATCCTCTCGTTTCCACAAAAACCGGGTTGTTTCAATATTTAATTTAGCGAAGTTACATCACAAATTTAGAATTCGTAGCGAAATATCAGGAAGTAGGATCCAAATACGTTGTTTGTGCGGCACGATAAAGACAATTTTGCTTGGAATAGCGCAAGATTTCCGCAAAATATAGCCATACGGTATATATTATGTGGAAATTATGTAATTTTATTCGTTCAGAATAACGTACGAGATCGTTCAATAAGTCCTTAGAAAATACAAGAGATGGCGCTCGTAGTATTGAAAATGAATCTTTCTTAGTTTATCAGCACTACTAACTAGACAGCTGTTTCAGCTCTATCCATCGCATAGTTTCATTTTTATTGTCAATTGAAGTAATCAACTTACGTTTATTCATAACAATGGAAAAGTGAGTTTCGAGCGGTGATTAAACATCTATATTTAAAAGGCTTAACACCGAAAGAAATCAAAATTGAGTTGGATGAAGTTTATGGTGCATGTGCTCCTGTGTTTGCAACTATTTACAATTGGGTGAATGACTTTAAATGTGGCCGTACATTCATAAAAGATGAACATCGTTCGGGACGCCCAGTTGAAGTGACTACCCCCGAAATGATTGACATAATCCACGATATGATTTTAAGTGATCGACGAATGAAAGTTCGCGAAATAGTTGAGGCCACAGGCATATAGCAAGGTACAGTGGCTTCAATTTTGCATGAATAATTGGATGTGAAGAAAATCTCGGCAATATGGGTGCCGCATTTGTTCACAGTGAAGAAAAAATGCAATCGAGTGATAGACTCTGAGGCTGTTTTGGCGCTTTTCCGTCGCAATCCTGAGGAGTTTTTGCATCAATACATAACTGTGGATGAAACATGGATACACTACTACACACCAGAGACAACGGAACAGTCAAAACAGTAGATTTTTGAACACTGAGAGAATGGTTCAGTTAGGCTTGCCGAAATCGCATTGCTAAGTTTGCGGAGGCCATAGTCTGTCATTCTTACTGAGGAGTTCGGTAGAAACTGCGGAACAGTTCGGCTGTTTTGGCGGATGTGTATTAAAAGTGATGTGTGGTGTTGCGCTTTATTGTAGCCTCATTATTACGTTTGTGATAAGGTAAAACAGAAGTAAGGTTAAAGTAGAATATCGAAAATGTAACTTAGACTAACTAATCATATATAAAAAGGTTACAGTAATAAAAAAATAAGAAATTCATTATAATATTCATTATTTGTGAAAAAGTGAGGTTAGGCGTGTAGCGCGACGCACGGAGACTCAGCTGCCGAACTTGTTCCGCTATTCTTGCCGTATACATACTACCGAACTCACTTCGGTCAAAACTACCGAACAGTTCAGCAAGTCTGACCAATGTATTTTCTCAGTGAAGGTGGACGGGCTCCGAAGAAGGCGAAATCGGCCGGCAAGGTGATGGCCACGGTCATTTGGGATATACGAGGTATCATCTACATCGATTACTTGGAAAAAGGAAAGACGATAATAGGAGAGTATTATGCGTCATTGTTGCACCGGTTGAGCAAAGAAATCAAAGAAAAACGTCCTCATTTGAAAAAGAAAAGATCCTCTTTCATCAAGACAATGCACGGGTGCACACCTGCGCAGTTTCGATGGCCAAAATTATGGAATTAAAGTTCGAATTATTACAACATCCTCTGTATTCACCAGATTTGGCCTACCGTGACTTTTTCTTATTTCCAAACTTGAAGAAATGGCTTGGCGGACGCCAAACAAATGTCTATTTTGAGGAGCTTCCGCAATGTTGCTTTTTGGACGACTTAAAAAATTTGTAAAAACGCTTCGTATCGCACTGCTCCTCTTTCTTTTTTGTACATCTGCTGCCCAAAAGTCGGACATGTGATGTACGAAATCGATGTGAGTCGGCGGATTCTGTTTCATGAAAGTTTGGTCCATAGCTGAATTGTACGCTTGATACATTGCGATGTTTTATATTTTGATCGTTATGCAAGATGAATAATGTTATTGTGTATATCCCCGTACGTGTCCTAATATTAATTACTAACATCCGATAATATCCTAATTACTGACATCATGTATATGTCCTAACTACCGACACCTTGTATATGTACCAATTGCCAACAACTTGTACGTGTACAAATGACTGATAACCTGTAGATCTCCTAATTACCGAGACCCTGTATATGTTCTGATTACCGACACCTTGAATATTCTAATTACCGACAACATATATATGTCCTAATTACCGACACTTTGTATTTGTACTAATTAACGACACATTGTATGACTTATTGCCCTTAATCTGTATATATCCCAATTATTGACATCATGTATAGGCCCTAGTTACTGACACATTGTATGTGTACGAATTACCGACATTTTGTATGTGTACCGATGATCGACACCTTCTATTACCTATCGAGCAAATACGATTTGAAATAAATAGCAAAGTGCGATGAACATTATAAAAAGTGAAGATCCAGGGTTCCAAGCAGAGTTTAATTGTAAGTAAACAAACATTACTTAGTTATGATTTGTAAAGAATATATTTCTGCTATTTAACAAAATTATATTAATTGTTTTAAATATTAAATTAATAATTAGGAGAATTGTAGATCAGGCCTGAAACCCGCTAGCTGGGTTAGCACAATAATGCCCGTAAATTAATTACGAATTGCACATACATGATGTCAGTAATTATGACATATACAGGGTGTCGATAATAGAGACATATAGAGGTGTCGATAACCGGTACACATACAAAGTTTTGGTAATTAGGATATTACATATTCATAATTTTAGTAATTAGGACACTATCACAGTCAGTAATTAGGACCTACGTAGGGCATATGAACGTTCTAAGTAGCATCAAAATATTAATTATAATTTCATTTTATATACAAATGTTAATGTATGAAAATCAATAAAAATTAACAACACGTGTTTTTAATATTTCTTACGTCTCACAAGTATTTTGTATCAGGAATTTATGTTAAATATCGTAACAAATTGATTCGGTAATTGAATAAAATTCGATTATATGTTACTCTTTATGTAAAATTTATGTTAATTGATTCATTCAGAATAGCGTAGGCCGGTGTACTTTTGCGATTACATAAATGTTTTCAGATGAGATGTACGCTTACGACACGGCAAAAAGTGTGTATAAAAATTCTATACGTACTCGGTGCGCGAGTCCAATATACTGTTGATATTAGCGAATCGTACCCCATGTAAAAAGTCTCACATGGTTACCACATAGAAATCGTATGTATTTCACATGATTCCTACATAGTTACCATATGGTATCTTTTGGGAACCACGTCGGAACCATGTGGGATTTTGGAAAGATTTCCCAGTGGGATCACAGTTGAAAACACATGGTTTCTATATAACTTTTACATGGTTCCCACATGATACCCATATAGTCTACTAAAGCTAAAAGTTTTTATTCTTTGTTTTAAATAGTGATTTTAAAAATAGGAATTTTTTAGCTTAGTCCACCAGTTTTGGTGTTATCATCCGCATGGTAACACCTATATAGGCACACATTTTATGAATTTTATAGCTTTTAAGAACTTTCTGGAACTTTTCATATATGCATATTTACAATATCTGTAGGACCTGTGTAAAACTCATATGGGAACCTCATGGAATATTCAAAGGGACCACGCCCTGTTGTAAATAATGACGTCATTTAATGACGTCATTGAATGACGTCATTAAATGACGTATTTTGATGCTACAAATTGGAACCTTTTAAGACGTAATAAAATGACGTCATTTCCATGCCAACCATAATATTGAATATCAAATGACGTAATTTTCTTAACTAATTCACTATAAACATGACGTCATTGGAAAGCTTCATGCTGTTGGAAAATGACGTCATTTTTTGCGAATTGTTCTTGTTCTAACATGACGTCTTATAATAATTGAAATCATTAAATGACATTTATTTTTTTTATATCTAGGAATTTAAATGACGTAAGATTTCTTGATATTAATCTCTTTATTAGCAAAAATATTAAGATTAATTGTTTTTCGTTCGTTTATTGTACTATACCTCTTTCTAGCACTACAAGGAACTAAATATTATTAATTATGAGATCATTATTCATCAATATCATTGAAATAACAATGTAACAGAGAATACAAGTACGATTACTTATCGTATATAAGAATATAAAATATTCAACGTAGAAAGCACGCATATTTTAAGGAGAGGATCTCTCTTCAAGTACGTCGTATAAACTTAATATATATACATGAAACTAAAAATATAAACTTTTTGAAGTATAGTAAGTCAATCCGGAGTTTTACTTGATTCCGTAGAGACGTCATCATCTGCATCCTCATTACTAATATTTACATTTAATTTTGCTCGCTCTTGGCTTATGATAATTCCCAACTCTCTTCCAAACTTTCGTATACGGGAGTCTCGTTTTTTTTTCTCTTCTTTAGTGGATACCTTGCATGGTATAACTCGTCGCTCGATGAGATACTGTACATAACCTTCTGTAATTAATTAAATAAATTAAAAAATGGGTTTAAAATGTGTAGTAAAACAGTAGTATAGAAATATTTTACTTTTTATAGCTTCTTTCTTTCTTGGAGTTAACTCCAGTCTATTCGATGAATCGTTTGTTCGATTAATTTGTACAGCTCGTTTTACAAATTCCTCTTGGGCCCACACATGAGGAACGACCAACTCTCTGAGGAAACTGTACGAAGATCTAGCTGCAATTGCATTCTTCCAATTTTTATACGGAACCGACACACCGTAATGTATATGGAACATGGTTTTCTACAAAATGCAGTAAAAATTATTTCATAAATTAATATATTTTCAGGGAATAATCCATCGACATTTTCTAGTTTTTTTAAAAATTTAGTTTAAAATTTTCAATTCAATATTTAAAATTCAATATAAAAATTCAATTCAAAATTTCAATTCAATATAAATATTAATTGTTTACAAAATAAAAAAATTAAAAAGTGATCAACAATGGAGTTAATTATTGAAAATATAAATAAATTGATTTTTACCTTGTTAAAGTATCCAGTATCGGGATTCAATTCTTCATCATCCCATTTAGTAAAACTTTCTTTTTGTGGCAAGTCCGAAGCATTATAATCGTCTGTATCGTATAAACATTCCTTGATTTTTCTTTCATATTTCTTTTTTCCTTTTTGGTCGTCTTTCGATTTATTATGCACTTCCGATGAACCAGCAATCGAATCGTCATCTAATTTTTCATATTTCTTTTTTCCTTTTTTGTCGTCTTTCGATTTATTATGCACTTCCGATGAACCAGCTATCGAATCGTCATCTAATTTAGGAAAATAAACATTGTAATTATTTATAACAATTATACTAAATGCAATCAGTTGAACCTTAATTTATGTGGTAAAAATTCTCTTACGAAATTCTAGTTGTCTTCTTTTTAACTTTTTCTTCCCTTTTGATGACTGTGGCGTAATAGGAAGTGCATCTTTATTCTTTGATGAACCAACAGAATCTTCAGAATTAATCTTTTGACGCTTTTCTCGTGATGTGATCATCGTTGTCGACTTTATATTTTGAGGCTTTCCAGATATCAGAGATGGGGATTCTGCCTCCGAACATTCAGGGCTATTAGCCATGCCTGAAGGTATGGCAACATGAGTAACTGTCCAGTTTCCTCTTGCAGACTTTCCAGATATCAGGGCAGGGGATTGTTCCTCCGGACTATCACGACTATTAGCCTTAATTATGCACTTTTCCTCTCCAGATATCATGAAAGTGGATCCTGTTGGTGGAGTAACAGCAGCCAGTGTAAATCCTTCCCTTTGAGTTCGACTCGATCTTGGTCTGTGACTGGATAACACAGGGGAAACAGTAGTATTGTTATTTGATAATGATGTGGCAGGTGGTGTTACTGTGACACGATTTTTGTTACGCTTTTCCTCTAGCTCTTGTAATAATTTTGCAATGATTGTATCCTTGTCTTCTTCTTCTTTCTTTTTTGTAAAACTTGATTTTGTAGCCGCAGACTTTTCGACATCAAAATTTAATTTTCTTGCATTCAAAACTTTTATTTTTTCTTGAATTTCTCGTTTAACGTGTACTATTCCTGAACGTTCCCCCTGAAATATTAGAAACAGTTTCAAAACATTAAGTCGATATTAAAAATAATAAAAAGTGATAATAAGGGTGCAAAGCACTCTCAGCTATGAAAAGTGGAAAATAATGTCGCAAAATACATTCAGGCCTAGCATACCAATTTTCAAGATTATACGTTCAATAACTTTTAAAATATTGGATTATTTCAAGATTTTCAGTTAATTAGTGTAATAAATAATAATTGGTTCATCATCTATACTTAAAAATTGGTATGCTAAGCCTGAGAGTGATTAGCAACATTATTTTCCAGTTTTCATAGCTTTGCAGACAGTAAGAATGTGAATTTATTTTAGAAGCTCTCACGGTAAATCCATATTTTGAGAGCATAGTATATCTTGTGCTCTGTTAAAGCTCAAAAAAACTGCTAATTTTTTAAGCAAAATACTCTCAAGTATAGCATATTTTCAAGAATGTACGATGAACCAATTGTCATTTATTTCATTTTTTAACTGAAATTCTTGAAATAATCAAATATTTTAAAAGTGATTCAACATATATTCTTGAAAATTGGTATGCAATGCCTGAGACTATTTTGCTTTAAAAATTACAAGTTCTTTTGAGTTTTTACAGACCATAAGATATACTACGATCTTAAATATGGATCTAGCGCAACTGCTTCTGAAAAAAAATTACATTCTACTATCTGTAAAGCTATGAAAAGTGGAAAATAATGTCGCAAAATACATTCAGGCCTAGCATACCAATTTTCAAGATTATACGTTCAATAACTTTTAAAATATTTGATTATTTCAAGATTTTCAGTTAATTAGTGTAATAAATAATAATTGGTTCATCATCTATACTTAAAAATTGGTATGCTAAGCCTGAGAGTGATTAGCAACATTATTTTCCAGTTTTCATAGCTTTGCAGACAGTAAGAATGTGAATTTATTTTAGAAGCTCTCACGGTAAATCCATATTTTGAGAGCATAGTATATCTTGTGCTCTGTTAAAGCTCAAAAAAACTGCTAATTTTTTAAGCAAAATACTCTCAAGTATAGCATATTTTCAAGAATGTACGATGAACCAATTGTCATTTATTTCATTTTTTAACTGAAATTCTTGAAATAATCAAATATTTTAAAAGTGATTCAACATATATTCTTGAAAATTGGTATGCAATGCCTGAGACTATTTTGCTTTTAAAAATTACAAGTTCTTTTGAGTTTTTACAGACCATAAGATATACTACGATCTTAAATATGGATCTAGCGCAACTGCTTCTGAAAAAAAATTACATTCTACTATCTGTAAAGCTATGAAAAGTGGAAAATAATGTCGCAAAATACATTCAGGCCTAGCATACCAATTTTCAAGATTATACGTTCAATAACTTTTAAAATATTTGATTATTTCAAGATTTTCAGTTAATTAGTGTAATAAATAATAATTGGTTCATCATCTATACTTAAAAATTGGTATGCTAAGCCTGAGAGTGATTAGCAACATTATTTTCCAGTTTTCATAGCTTTGCAGACAGTAAGAATGTGAATTTATTTTAGAAGCTCTCACGGTAAATCCATATTTTGAGAGCATAGTATATCTTGTGCTCTGTTAAAGCTCAAAAAAACTGCTAATTTTTTAAGCAAAATACTCTCAAGTATAGCATATTTTCAAGAATGTACGATGAACCAATTGTCATTTATTTCATTTTTTAACTGAAATTCTTGAAATAATCAAATATTTTAAAAGTGATTCAACATATATTCTTGAAAATTGGTATGCAATGCCTGAGACTATTTTGCTTTCAAAATTACAAGTTCTTTTGAGCTTTCACAGACTACAAGATATACTACGATCTCAAAATATGGATATAGCGCAACTGCTTCTGAAAAAAAATTACATTCTACTATCTGTAAAGCTATGAAAAGTGGAAAATAATGTTGCAAAATACATTCAGGCCTAGCATACCAATTTTCAAGAATATACGTTCAATAACTTTTAAAATATTTGATTATTTCAAGATTTTCAGTTAAAAAGTGTAATAAAAAAGAATTGATTCATCGTACATTCTTGAAAATTGGTATGCTACTGTGCCTGAGACTATTTTGCTCAATAATGTAAGCCTAGGTAATCGAAAATTGAAATGTAGGCAATGGAAGTAAAACACACCTTTTGTAACACAATGGTGTTTGTTTCGAGCTTCTTGTTTGACTTTTTGGTTTTCAATTCCTGTCTTTCTAGGTCACTCTTTGCCATATCGTATATAACATCACTCCTCCGCTTGTTAGGTTTTGGCCACCTTTTTCTTCTGCACTCAAGTTCAGTTTTGTTTTCTGCAAGAAATAAATAACAGACCATTAAGTTAATTATGATTAAAATTTGTTTACTATTGTTTATTCTTACTCGATACTTCAAGAATTGCTGCAGGTTCATAGAGAATTTCGTCATCTGAAGTGTAGCCATTAGCTACATAAGCATCGTACGGAAATTTCTTTTTACTTGCATCGAAATCCTTTATTTTATCCGCAGAAATTATCATGACCTCTCCTTTCTCCAAATACAGGCGAGTGGCAGGATATAGCTTGACCTTGTCTCTGTTATGCTTTTGCTCTCTTATTTGGAAGTCATTGTCTTTTCTATGACAACTTTCTTCTGACGTACGATCTGAGAATCCACTCTCAGTTTCACCATTTTCTGAAGATTTATCCATTGCACCTATTGAAAATGCAAAACGTACTTAAGAGGATGCCGGTGTCTCGAGCCTTGTCTACACATAACCTCACTTTTGTAATTCAAAGTTATCTTAAAAACTAAAAAGTGTTCGATACTTTTTTAGCAATCAAAATGTTCCTTGTTCTTAGACGAAGCGAGGACAACTCTTACTTTTTGATTAAACAAATTATTTTTTAAATAAAAAGCGTAAAACTGAATTAGACAAGGACAGAGAATCCCGGCGTCCTCTTAACCATGTATAAGAGACACTTTTTTTATGCAATCAATTTGTTTTCAACGTATACCAGAATTATGACAGTTTTTAAAAATAATAATAAAAGTTAATTGGTACAAAGTCACTTTTTAGTGGAGAATTTTTTAAACAAAACTCGATGCTAATTATTTTAATACATATTTGGAAATCGTTCCTTAGGAAGGGAGAGAGATTGAACGCAAAGACGAGAAGTCGTGTAGATGGTCTTTATTGTGTCTTTACAGCGGTCGCAGAGCGGGCTTGGTCGTAGCGTGCGAGCGGCACGGGAGCCAAGCTGATACTGCTCTGACTCGCTTATCGCCACCTCGAGGTGGTGGAGAAGCGAGCACGAAGATGGCCGCCTCTGCCGAGCTAGTACAGCTCCCGAAGACAGAGGCGCTGCTTGCGGCGATGAACCGGGGGCGCCACAGCCACTCCCCCTCCAGTGGCTCTGGCGGCTGGAAAGTGCCACGATACCTGCTTCCTGGCTGGGCTTGGATGCGTAGCTTCGGGTACGCCGTGCGAGAAGGGCGGCATGGACGGAGTCGTGGTCTGCTGGGTTGGAGTCGCTGGAACAGGCGGCGGCGCCGCTGGGCCGGGCGCTGAACTGGGCGGTGGCGTCGCTGGGCTGGGCACTGGGGCGAGCGATGATGACGCTGGGCCGGGCGGCGGTGCCGCTGGAGTTTGGCTGAGCGGGTCGGCCGAGTCTCTGTAGGCTGGCTTCAAGCTGTCGGTGGAGATCGTGCGGTGAGAGCCGGCGATGTCGATCACGTAGGCTCGATCGCTGACGCGCCGGATGACCTTATGTGGGCCCGTGTAAGGGGCCTGCAGGGGCTTGCGGATCGTCTTGACCCGCTTGAAGACGTGAGTGCATGTCCGGAGATCCTTGTAGACGAAAGGATGGGGCTCCCGGACGTGTCTCGAGGCCGGGACCGCTTTGATAGCCTGCGTCAGGCGGCGAAAGTCCCTGATGAAGGTCGGTGCATCGGCATCTGGATGGCTGTAGGTGGTGAAAAATTCACCTGGAATCCTCAGCGTTGTCCCATAGAGCATCTCGGCCGGAGATGCTTGCAGGTCTTCCTTGAAACACGAGCGGAGGCCGAGAAGCACTGTTGGGAGTGCGTCAGGCCATGGCGTGCGCGGGTCACACATGAGCGCCGCTTTGAGGATTCGATGAAAACGCTCCACCATACCGTTGGACTGCGGGTGGTAGGGAGTGGTACGTTGACGGCTGCAGCCGATGAGCTGGGTGAGGGCGCTGAACAGCTTGCCCTCGAACTGCGGTCCTTGGTCAGAGGTGATAGTCAGTGGCGTGCCGAAATAGCAGATCTAGTGGTCGACCAGGGCCTTGGCTGCAGTGGTGGCCAGCTGATCCGGGACTGGAATGGCGGTGGGCCACCTGGTGAATCGGTCGACGATTGTGAAGCAATATCGCATGCCGTTAACGAGCGGCAGCTTGATGAAATCGGTGTGCAGGTGGTCGAACCGGGCATCCGGAGTGGCGAAATCACCCAACGCTGCACGATTGTGACGGTTGACCTTGGCACGCTGACAAGGCTGGCATTCACGAGCCCATCGTGCGAAGTCCTTCTTCATCCCTGGCCAGAAGAATTTCTGGGACACCAGGCGTGACGTCGCCCTGATGCTAGGATGAGCGAGGACGTGAATGACGTCGAAAGCCGTCTTTCGGAGCGGGCCCGGTAGGTAAGGCCGGACCACGCCTGTCGTCGTCTCGCAGTGGATCGTATGGCCTTCTATATCGAGGGCCTGCAATTTTACCTTAGTGGCCAAATTTATGTGAGGCATCTCGGTGTCAGACCGCTGATTTTTGGCGATCGTGGCCGGATCGAGGATCGACGGCATGCCGATCGTCTTGACACGTGAGAATGCGTCGGCGACCATGTTCTCCTCTCCTGGAATGAAGTCCAGCGTGACGTTGTGCTGGAGGAGGTAATCGATATGGCGTGCCCGCCTGGGTAACGCCTTGTCTGCGCGCTGGTCCGGTGCGCGCGTTAACGGCTTATGATCTGTCCAAAGCGTGAAAGGACGACCTTCCAGGATCTGCTGGAAGTGTTTCACTGCCTCGACGGCGCCCAGGAGTTCCCGGTCGTACGGGCTGTAGCGTGTCTCTGTGGACGTCAGCTTTCTAGGGAAAAAACCTAAGGGTCTCCAGGTTCCCTTGGGGTGTTCCTGTTCTAGAGCTGCTCCCAGGGCTGTGTCCGAGGCGTCGGTGTTCAGGCGGAGTGGGGTGTCGGGCCTGAGGAAGGTCGTTCGGGCCGCTGAGGCTATGGCCTCTTTGCTGCGCGCAAACGCCTCGTTTGCTTCCTGTGACCAGACAAGCGGAATGGCCTTTTTCTTAGGCGGAAGGGCCTTTAAAAGGTCGTTCATTGGAGCCAGAATCTCGGCGGCCTTGGGTATGTATCGCCTGTAGTAGTTTACAATGCCCAAGTATCGGCGCAGTGAGGTCGACGTCTGCGGCTTCGTGAAATTCTGAATCGCTCGAACCTTGGTGTCGGGGGGGTTGAATCCGTCCTCGGACACTATGTAGCCAAGGTACGTCACCTGACTTTTTCCAAGGAAGCATTTGGCCGGGTGGATGCGTAAACCGGCGGCTCTCAGTACGTCGAAGATGATGCGGACGTGCTTCAAGTGTTGCTCGTGGTCCTCGGAGGCGATAATTATGTCGTCGAGATAGCACTTCGCGAATGGGTACGGACGTAAGAGATGGTCCATAGCCCGCTGCAATGCTTGAGCCGCACCCTTCAGACCGAGTGAAGAGCTAACAAACTCGAAGAGGCCGAAGGGCGTGGTGATGGCGGTCTTCGTAACGTCCTCAGGTGCTATGGCAAACTGGTAGTACGCCTTCCGTAGGTCGACGACGGTAAAAACCTTACCGTGTAGCTCCTGTAGGAGATCTTCGACAACCGGCAAGGGGTACCGGTCCGGCTTGGTACGAGCGTTGAGGCTCCTGTAGTCCCCAGTGACTCGAAAAGTACCGTCGGCCTTTTCCACTAGGTGCAGTGGGCTCGCCCAATCGCTGGACGAAGGCCGGATTACTCCTTGGGCCAGCAGCCGGTCGAACTCGGCTTTAGCTGCGGCGAGACGCGGCCCTGTGAGTCTCCGGGGGCGCTCGGCGACGGGAGGCCCGGTAGTCTCGATATGCAGAGTCGCTGGCAGGTCAGGCAGTTTGGCGGTGGAACTACCCGGAGACGTCAGGTCGCTGTACTCCAGAAGCAGCTCGGCGTAACGGTGTGAGTAGTCTGCTGGGGCGACGAGCGAGACGCTGTGGATCGCCGGGACCGCCAGAGAGCCTGGAGTTGAGAGCAAGGTCGTCGTGTCGATAAGACGCTTGCTCTTGAAGTCGACTGCGAGACCGTGATAGGCCAGGAAATCGGCTCCGAGGATCGGAGTCTGTACGTCGGCGATGGTGAATTCCCAAGATTACGGGCGTCGCAGGAAAAGGTCCAACGCCAGCTTATGCGTACCGTATGTCGAGATGGGCGACGCATTAGCTGCATGAAGCGTGAGTTGTTGTCGGTGCCGGAACTGCTTAAAAACAGAACGTGGCAGAAGCGAGATGACCGAACCTGTGTCCGCCAGGAACTTGAGACGAGTGGCCTTCTCGTATAGGTGCAGGCGGTTTTCCGTAAACGCGCAAACCTCCGCCGTCTGACACGGGGCTCGCGCATCTAGTTTCCCGAGCTGAGAAACGAGCAGGGAGGCCTGCACTTGGTAGCTTGCTGGCCGTGGGTTCGATGGTACCAGCACCACTGTGGATTGCCGGTAGAAGTGGCGCGCGCTACGGCTCGCGGTCCTGCCTGAGCCGGGGCGCGAGCGTGGTCGGCTTCTGGCCTGCTGCTGAAGTAGCTGGCCGGTTCCCGTACCCGCGTGGTCTCGCTCCGAGAGGAGCTGTTCGACGGCCACTTGCAGGGTATCGAGTCGCCTCCCGAGGGTAGCGGTTCTGTCCTCCGTCGGTGGCCTGCTCGGCGATGCGGATGAGCGTGGCCGATGGGCGATTACGGCGGCGACTATTGGATCGCCCGTGGCAAGCTCGTCTGCTATAGAGGCCAGATCGCCGAGGTCGTCAGTCTTAAGAACCTTCAGCAAACGGCTCACGTTGGGCGGCAGCAAGTCGAACCATTTTACCCGCAGGGCGTTATCCGTGACGGCCGTACCAGCGAGAGACTGCATCTGGCGGAGAAGCTGAGACGGCTTCTTATCGCCAAGCTGGAGCTCTGAAAATAACCGATGGAGCTGCTGGTCGGAAGAGTCAGTCAGGCGCGACGTGATCGCCTGCTTCAGATGCTCATACCGGCCGGTGTCCGGCGGGTTGGTCAAAACGTCGGCCACCTCTTGGAGGACGTCGTGTGTGAGGTGGGTGACTACCAGATGATACTTCGAGCGGTCCGTGCGGATCTGGTTGACCTCGAACGCCGACTCGACCTGGAGGACCCAGACCCTTGGGTCGAACTTCCAGAATAACGGCAGAGAGCACTTGCATGCTACCTCGACGTTCGCGCCGTTGCCGTTCGCGCCGTTGCCGTTCGTGCCAGCATCGCTCGTGTTGTCGGAGTTATCCGGGGGGGCCATGGCTCCTTGTAGCGGTGTGTGTAGCTGCGATGTTGTAGGACGCCGTGTAGAGCTCGGCAGTCAGCGAAGCGGCGTTGCGTCGTCAGCGGCGAGCGCTTGACGGTACGTGCGGCGGCTGCTGCTCTACGATGGTTGGCGGAGGCACTCGGCGACGTCTGCTACTCTGCTCTGGTCCGCGGCGGCGGCGCGCGCGGCGGCTGCTGCTCTGCGCTAGTCAGTGGCGGCGGCGCACGGTGGCGCGCGCGGCTGCTGCTGCTCTGCGTTAGTCTGCGACGGCGGCGCTTGGTGGTGCGCGCGGCAGTTGCTGCTCTGCGTTAGTCCGCGACGGCGGCGCTTGGTGGTGCACGCTAAGACTAAGCCATCACGCCAGGGTAGCTACAATTTTTTAATGAGGAAATTCCCTGACTTTTCCAGGTTTTCCAGACTAAAATATAGAATTTTCCCTGACTTTTTTTAATTGCATATAGAGCTTAAGCATTGTATTTTTAAAATAAATACAAATTTAAGTAGTATTTATATTTTAGATGAATCTCGATAATAAAAATATAGGATTGGAGATGTGTAAAAAGCATATTTGATATAATAACATTTTTTCTTAATTTTAAACAAAGTGCTGATAACACTACTTTTCACTGCATCATAAAAAACGCTGCCAATTAATTTTTAATTGCAGTAACTAAAAATTATACCAAAGATAACAATTTATTATCGACAACCAAATATTTTGTTAGTTCAACTCAATACCGTTAACTAAATATTTTATTTCCGTTAACTTTATGTAAAGTTACGGTAATTAAAAAGTTTGGTTGACACAACCAAATATTTAATTGCGTCAACAAAATATACTCAACTAAATCAGGATAATTCGCATCAGCTAGCTTTTTCTATCAGTGTAATAGGTATTGTCTTAATAAAATTTTATGTTGTTTTTATTGTAAAACGGAATATTTAAAATAATAATTTAATAACGAAATTCGTATTAAAAATTTTAATTATATTATAGTTTTACTTCAATTCAAGTACAATAATGTATCATCAATATTTATTAGTATTATTCGAATTATTCAATTTTGTACCGATTTATGTAGAAATCCATTCATAATAATTGTCATAAGAATCATGCACATAAGAATCGTACACATTTTAATTGTACACTATTTAGCATTGGTCAAACTATATATAGATATATTTGACCAATGCTAAATTGTGCACAATTAAAAGGTCTACAATTCTTATGTGCATGAAACGCACTATGCCTAATAATAATTGCAATGAAAATATTGGGCTGTTTTTAATAAATACCGTGCAGAGAAGAGAGAGCTCTTAATTCATGACACGCTAAATATTCTTATAATATTATATAGAAATCTATTATTAATTTAAGTAAATTAAAGTTTTCATATTAAATAAATTAAAAAGTAAATTAAAAAGTTTTTATATTTGTAAACATTTAACAAAAATATAAGTGTTTAAGCAGTGTAAAACAACGAAATAAAACAATTAAAAAACTTATAGCTTATAAAACTGTATAAGTTATCTAAACGTCACTCTTATTGTATTCATTAAATTAAATAACTTTTATTCAAGGGAAATACTTAAAATTTCAGACCCCATTAACCCCTTTGCAAAATGTATGCGCCATGCAAGTTGCATCCCTGAAATTACACTACTAGTCTCACTACTCATGCTTCGGACAACGTGGTGTGCATTTTTATTTATTTATGTAACAGTGATTTTATCATTGCAAAAAATTTCCAGATTTTATGACCGTTTTCCCTGACATTTCCAGGTTTTCAATACCATTTTGAAATTCCCTGACATTTCCAGGTTTTCAAGGTTTTCCAGACTTGTGGCAACCCTGCACGCGTCAAGCAAAACTTTCAGTTAATTTTTTATTAAATTTTCGTTCAACCCGTTGTGATTTGACAAAATAATTTCTTATATTTTGCTTAAGTTTCTACCAGGGATATGATTAATTATAATACGATTAACAATGTCAATTACAATTTTTAAGGATCGACAAAGAAGAGATATATTCGAGCATATTGGATTTATTAAGAGATATATTGGATTACAAGACATGTCAATGGATGATGATGTAATTAACGCGCGTGTTAATGTATGTAAAGCCGACATTATTTTAGCAGTTGTTAAATTTTCATTAGTTTACAACCTGCCACAATCGGCTATAGCTGACTTATTCAAAATGCTTAACCTTTTTTTTAATACGACGGTGTTGCCTGCTTCGCGTTACCTTGTTGATAAATTATGTAATTTTGAAGATAACGTTGAATATCATGCTCTATGTCCCAATTGTAAAAATTACGTTCAGCAATTCAATCGCGAAGAAGATTATAACGCACGTTGTGGCCCTTGCAATCTAGTATTTTCCTTAAAAAGTCCTAATTATAAAGATTTTTTTTCAATTATGAATCCACAACATGAAATAGTTCATTACTTAGAAGAAAATTGGTCTCACTATGAGTCCGTAGTTCAATCACGAGCCTGTTATAATGACGATATAAATGAATTTTATAATGGTACTTTTTACAAACAATTAAGAAATAGTTTACCAGAGGATAAAAAGGATAATTTTATTACTGTGACATTTAACAGCGATGGTTCGCCGATATTTGAAAGTTCCTCTTTTTCTATTTGGCCTATTCAAATAATAATAAATGAACTACCTTTTAAAGTAAGAACATCAAAGCCAATTGTATGCGGTTTATGGTACGGTAAAAATAAACCGGATATGAATATCTTTCTTCAGCACTTTGTTACTCGAATGAATTTATTAGCAAATGAAGGAATAACTTGTACAGTTACAAATGCACCCCGCAAAATTTATGTATATACTGTATGTTCTTGTGATGATTCGGTAGCACGCGCGGCAATGCAGGGACTCAGTTTAACGGTTATTTCGGTTGTAACTGGTGCTTACATCCGGGATATTACGTTACAACTGGCAAAGGTGGAAGTGTAAAGTATATTTTACTGAACAAGGTAATAAATGATAGAAATGAAGAGGATTCATCAGGGCATATCCACGAATCTGTTGAATCTGGACGATCTACATATGGTTTTATAAAGGAATCAGTTTTGACGCATTTAAATCATTTCAATATTATCTCAGGATTTTTTCCAGATTCAATGCATTTAATTGATTTAGGTATTGCTAAGCAATTTATGAAATATTGGTTTGACACCAAGAATATGCATTATTCACTGACTAATGAAGAAATCAATTTGATTGACAATGTTTTAAAAAATCTAAAAGTCCCTAGCAAAATTGTTCGATACTCTCGCTCGATACGTGACAGAAAGTTTTGGAAAGCAAAAGAATTTCAGAATTGGGTTCTTTATTATAGCACTATTGTTCTTTTAATAATTCCCAAAATGAGATGTTATGTTGAACATTGGTCGAATTTAGTACGAACATATTACATTCTTTTGCAAAATAATATTACTAGGCAACAGATATGTGAAGTAAACCGTTTATTAAATAATTTTGTAGCACTAACGGAATTTTATTATTCTAGAAACGCCATGACTTTTAACATTCATCAACTGCTTCATTTAACACAATCTGTTATTAATTGGGGTCCTTTGCATTGTCACTCTGGCTACGGTTTTGAAAATGGTAACGGCCAAATTGTGAAGCAGGTACACGCTGCTAATGGTGTTATATATCAAATTAATAAAATTATTGGGATGAAAAGTTATGGTTTAATTTTACAAAATCTCATGTTGCTCAATAACCCAGATTCAGTAATTAATGATTATGTAACATACTTAGAAACAAGAATGTGTACAATGCGTGTTTCTCTTCCAAATCAAAGATGGATAAGAGAACTAAATCTGTCTGAGTCAGCTATAGTTTATAAAAAATTAGTAAAATAGGAATGTTCGTATTTATCTTGTAACGACATAAGACTACGCTCAAACAACTCTTTCGCAATGACCACTGATAATAATTTGGTCCAAATTGTCTTTTTCATTATCGACAATTTAAACAGGCAAGAATATACTGTATGTAAGAGCGTGGACGTAACAGATATTTTTGATAATATTATTATTGATGAATTCCAAATTAAACGAATAGTAGGTATTAGTGAAGATTTAAGAACTATAAATACTGCCACGTTAAGTAGAATTTGTGTCCATATGAGTTACAATAATGAATCGTACTTATGTCCGGTTCCAAACTTGTATTCTTATTGATCTCATAATTATTAATCTTTGTATTCCCTAATTTTACTTTTTGTAATAAAATAGTTTAATACAAGAGATTATTATTAAGGAAATTGACCTTATTTTAATTCTCCCAAATAAAATTACAATGTCATTCAAAGGCGTTAATTGTTATACAACGTTATTTTCGAAAAAGGGTGTGCAGTTGAAAAAAGACGATTGAAATCGAATTTAAATTCAATAAAAATGACATCATTTACAAATGCATGAAGCACTCCAATTACGTCATTCTTGTAGTTAATTCATTTGTAAAATGACGTCATTTCCGTGCAAACCCATGCCTATTGATAAAAATGACGTCATAAAATAACGTCATTTATTGTAGTAGAGATGGGTTGGCATGAAAATGACGTCATAAAAGGTTCCAAATTGTAGCATTAAATTATGTCATTTGTTGACGTCATTATTTACAACAGTACGTGGTTACCGTATGGTTTTCACGTAAATACCATCTGGCTTATTTGATTAAATATTTGTATTTTTTAGTTGATCATGTGAGAAGCATCTGTTTTCAACTGGGATCCCACTGCGAAATCGTTCCAAAATCTCACGTGGTTCCTACGTGGTTCCCATTAGATATCATATGGGAACCATGTGAGAACCATATGGAATCCACATGATTTCCATCTGATAACAATATGGGACTTTTCACGTGGGACTATATAAAATCAAAATTGAACGGGATTTTAATTATATAAGGATCGCTTCTATCTGATTTGCAGAAAATTGTTAATTATCAGGAAGCTATAAATGTGTTTATGCCCATCTGAACGAAAATGGCCACTTTATTCCCCGAAAAGCGAGACCAAAATTACAATTTTTGCCGGCAAAAATGATTATCGGGAAAAAAGTAACTTTTTTCTCGCAAATAACTTTTTTCCCTAGGGAAAAAAGTGACTTCACTAGAAAATAGTCAAAATTTCTTTATTTCATCAAGTTTTACCAATAACCCTGATTTTCGATTGTCTTCTAACAGTCCATTAGTCCCGCTTTCCAAGTCAAAAAATGGCCACAGTTGAGATGGGCATAAAATACTATATGTAACTCGAGAAAAAAAGTCGATTTTTCCCTCGGGTGATAATGCCCTCGCTTCGCTTCACTCGCTTAGGCAGTAAACTCACCCGCGGGAAAAATATTCGACTTTTTGCCCTTGTTACATAATGTACTATTTCATGAAAAGAAATCTTCATTTTTTTAATTTTAAAAATACCTATTTATTTACGATTTATTTACATATTATAACCTATCATTTCGTTAATATCTTCCATTTTCAGATTACTGTAACTGCAATTTGGTACACTACTGTTTCTTGTAGTATCAGCGGACCGTGATTCATGAAAATATTGATTTTCAAAGCTATCTTGAGAATCCTGTTATCTTACCAGAGATTTTAAAAGCACGACTGGCTTTCTTTGTTGAATATCTTTCATCATGTGCTTCAAAACTGTTATAAATAATAAAAAATAAAAAATTAAAAGATAAGTGTTTAAATCTAGATTTATTTAATAAGTTTTTTATAGTTCTATAAGGAGTAAAATATAGATTCTATTTTTTATGAGATAACGTGATATTTTTATTTAAGGGAATTGGAAATCCTCTAATATCAATAATCTCATTAATTTTTTAAAACTCTCTTGCCTTGCCACGAACGTGTGTGCATGCGTGTGTGTGTATGTGTGTGTGTGTGTGTGTGTGTGTGTGTGTGTGTGTGTGTGTTTGTGTGTGTACACTATATACGCGCGCGCATGTTCACTTCCTCACTATTACTTGATGAAGTAAAAATATCATCCAATAACATGATTATAGTTTCATTTTTATTATCCACGGTAATTTTATTATTTTAATACATTTTCAATAGAAATAAAGTTATTGTTACATCCGCTATTGACTTCTCAATAATTCACGGTGGTCCTCGGCAAAATTCAACCGAAACGTGTATGCACTTTAGATTTTCCTTTTGCATATGATTTGAGGCCCTTTCAGGACCACATTTCAATAGAAACTAAAATCGAGGAATGAGCACTTTTTTCTAATTCAATTTTGAAAATTTTTTATAGGTAGTCAATGACGAAAATTTTTTTTGGGTCATCTAGAAAATTTATTTTTATTATAGTGTTTAACAATTGAATTATACATTAATTACATATTTACAGTACACTTTCTCGCAAATATGTACAGAAGTGTATGTTACATTATAAATATAAATTTAAAATAATGTTTTTTTTCTGTTGAAAATATTATCGTGGTAAAAGTTAATATAAATCATATACTTTCAAAGTATTTTAAAAAATTAATTGAAACTGAATACTACTGGGCACTAATACATTCTATAAGAACCTTGTAAGGATGAAAATGTGTATAGCAATATACCTTCAGTCAAGATCAAAACCATTTGTAAACAAAGCATATATATGTGTCGCGTATATTCATGAGTGTGTTGTCGAGCATGTGTTTGTATATCTAAAAATTCCAACGATGTTAGTGTACAATAATTCAGTCAGTCCTTTTGTAGCAGTCTATTTAACACCATGCCGCCGATTATTCTAAAAAATCACGCGCGTACTCATGAGGAAAATCGCTCTGTTATTTGCTTACTTTATTGGGATAAAAGTAAACGGATTATTGACATAACATCAGCTTTGAGAGATAAAATATGTAAACTGTTTAAAAGTTATGACGAAAAAAATGAGTCCCTTCCAAAAGTAGTGTTGCATTTTGCAAGTCCAATTTATACCGTAAAAATCTCGACGAAAAAAAGATGTTGTTTTTTTTGTGAACGAGAAAGAAAGAATGGCAAGGACAAAGTTATTCCCAACAATGTTTTTGGAACTCAACGTAAGTCTCAGCTGAATGAAGAAAAAAAAAGAAAACCTCCAGTTATGAAATGCTGCTCAAAATGTTATTCTAAAATACATGCAGGTAAAAGTCATATTTGTAGAAAAGCTACTGTAGTACCCAAAATTTCAAGCTGTGTTACTTCACTAGATTTGAAATCTAAAGAACAGATAGCTTCCAATTTGTTAAAAAAGGTTCTTGCGATTCAACCGTAACCTGGGTTGTTTGAAATATGTGGATGTATTTGAAAAGTTCAAAACCGTTGTTGACTTTTGCTTTACTGTTTCTTTAAATCCGAAACTTGTTGAATATATAGATGCGTTCAAAGATGCGTATCTATCTTTAAGTATATCTGTAACACCGAAAGTCCACGCAGTTTTTTTTCATGTAAAAGAATTTTGTGTTGAACATAATCTCGGTCTCAGCTTTTATAGTGAGCAAGCTACGGAAGCAGTGCATTATGATTTTTCCAAAACATGGGCTAAGTATAAAGTATCAAAAAAACATCTAGATTATGCAAATAAATTATTAAGAGCAGTCTGCGAATATAATTCACAACACATTTGAAATGTTCTTATACTTATTAATCTTATTATGCTTTTATTGCAGCATAAATTGTGATTATTTCTGTATATATTTGCGAGGAAGTGTACTGTACATATGTAATTAATGTATAAATCAATTGTTAAATACTATAATAAAAATAAATTTTCTAGATTACCCATGAAAAAAAATTTCGTCATTGACTACCCATAAAAAATTTTCAAAATTGAATTAAAAAGAAAAGTGCTCATTCCTCGATTATAGCTAAAATAACAGTGCGGTTACACTAATGGTTTAGCATTCAAAATAGTATTTGGGGATTTACTCATAAATCTAACATTCCCACTTATTTTGTAATGCCCCAGATATTCAACCTTTCACGCAAAATACAAAACTGCTGCTTTGCTAATGGCTTCGTAAAGATGTCGGCTAATTGTCGCTTCGATTGAACATAGCTAAGCGTAATCTCTTACGGCAAATCACATCTCGAACAAAATGAAAACGCACATCAATATTGATTTACTCATAAATCTTACAAACTAATCTATTATCTTGACTGCTGAAGCTTATATAGGAAAATATCCAGTAGCTAAAAAGTTGGCATTTGTAACAAAAGTAAGAGTCCTGTAAACTGGTGCTTAACGTTAACATTTAAAGGTGGTACCTCGATTTTTAAGGTTTTTGAGAGAGCATTTATGCAATTTTCCCGTAAAATCGCAAATTAAATAACTAAAACTTAAATATTCATGCTACAAAAAAGTTTTGGCAATTAAATATACTACTAGAATTAAAAATTAGTTGCGTCCAAACCAGTAAAAAAATTTTTTTTTATAACAGTCATATAAGTCAAAATCTTGACTTAAAGCAGGCTATTTTTGGACATTTTTTAAAACCTCAATTTTTAATGATTGTTCAAAAACCAAAATTATTGGATGTCCTTAGAAATGCTGCGACAACGCAAATGAAGGTTTTCACGTCAGATTTCATATAAAATTGCGTATAAGTACCTATGACGTATATGTTGATACCTTATGGTGTGCCAATATTTCTATTAATACTATTTAGAACAAAGATTCAAAATAATTTTGGTGTTTGAACAAACATTAAATATTGAGGTTATTAAAAATATCTAAAAATAGCCTATTCTAAGTCATAATTTTGACTTATACAACTGTTATGACAAAGGAAATTTTTTTTACCGGATAGGACGCAACTGATTTTCAATTCTAGTAGTATACTCAATTGCCAAAACTTTTTTAGCATGAATAATTAAGTTTTAGTTATTTAATTTTCGATTTTACGAAAAAATTGCATAAACACTCTTTCAAAAACCTTAAAATCGCGGTAGTCACCTTTAAATGTTACAGTTAAGTACCCGGTTTGCAGGAAACTTATTTTTTTGACAAATACCAACTTTTTAGCTACGTACTTTTGATATTTGAAAACTTTTTGAAATTTTGAACCACCCTAGTGTGTACGTACATATACCATAATATATCCGGTATTACTACGTCAAGAGAAATAGAATTTAACCAATATTTATATTTTTTTCCGATTTCGAAAAAAGAAACCATTTTCGAATGAGTAATGATTTTCTTTTATGGTGAATTTTCGATTTTTGAAAAATTTAATTTTGTGTTTTTTATATGTTGGATTGAATTTAATTATTACGGCGAATGTGTTTCTGAGAAAGTATACAAAATACCTATATTTTCCCGTTTGAAATTTTCGACTAGCTCTTTTCGTTTATTTGTTATACACAAATACACGAAAAAGCATTAAATTGAGAATGATTTCGACGTTTTTAAAGTAACAAAAATTTGAGTGTATCCCTCACGTAAATCCCACGTGGATCCCACATGGGTCCCACAAATATTCTAAATATAATGTTTTAAATATTAACATAGAATACTAAAGAAATAAATAATAAAATTATCATAATTTTACTACTAGAATTTTAATATTAATGCTTATTTATGTCATCTCTATGTTGATAACTTTGGTCACCGTGTTGACTTTGACATCTATATTAAAATCCTAGTAGTAAAATTATAATAATTTTATTATTTATTTATTTAACTTGCTTTATTAATATTTAAAGCAACATATACAAAATATTTGTAGAGTACATGCGGGACCAACGTGGGAATCATGTGGAAACTGCGTGAGAATCATAAGGTTCCCAGCAAGATCCTGACCCAAATCACACATAGCTCCCATATGCAACCACATGGATTCTAATGGGTTGTACATTGCTTCCACATGGGGCTCACATGGGACCAAGTGTGCTATTTATCGTGAAAAACGCAAAAATTTATTTAAAATATCATTTTAAATATCTGAAAAAAGATATGGCTTATATATAAAACATGTGGCAGGACATAATATACAGTTTTTATGACAATATTAATTTTTTTTATTACAAAGCATATAAATATACTGATTTCAGGCAGGGATCTCTATTGCCTTAACTCATTAAAGCAGAATCTGAGTCAGATATCATCGAACTAATTATTACATTTATAGACAAATCATAAAAAATATGCATTTTTTCTTTCGTAATAAACAATTGATTATACAAAATTATTTTAACAAATTATACCGCAAGTTGCTATGTTCAAAAATTAACTACCTTAATCGATTTTACGGGAAAAATCATAAAGAAAACCTAAGTAAAACTTTATGTTAGGGTTTAATTTGTTAGTGTAAAATGATTATAAACAATTGGTCAGATTTCTAGGTAGATATCTGGTTCAGATTTAGCTCGTGATTTATAGTCACTTTCACACTGGTTATACCATTATATACATACGAGTACCATCATTATTTACAAAATCTCTTGATCTCTTCTGTAAGTATACATTATATTTATCCAATGTATTGTTCAATTTGTCTTGATCTGTTCTTGTAAATTTTCTATTCATTTTTGTCAAGATTTTTTGATTGTTAACATGTGAAATTTGTTCTCCCTTATAAATGCAATTTCAGAATTCTTCGGGAAATAACATTATACGTGTTATTATGAGATTTAACATATAAGTTTCCATGGCTTTAAATTCTGGAGCTAGAAGTATCGCATTTTCATCATAATCTATAGAACAATTCAAAATAATTAATGTAAATATAAAAAGTTGTTCATTCTATATGGGTGATTGACAAAAAACGGTATTTTTCATGTGATACTAATTAAAAAAAATAGTTCGAAATAAAGTTTTTAAAATTTTTACGTACAAATAGCGACCTACGATAATATATTTTTTAAGTATAAGCAAAATATATAGCTCTTCAATTACTAATATATAGCACATCGATACGTAAGCCCAGTATAATGAAATAAGAAGTAAAAATAATTTTTTATTAGTAAACTTTTACATTATACTTCGCATGGATCGCATTATAACAGTAGTGCTTTTTTAAACAACCACTTGAGGGGTCCTAAAAGTTTTTACCTTTGCCCGTTATTGCCCACTGAGATGATGTTTGAGTCGCTTAAAGTGGAAAGGTACTCAGAAGCTTAAAATTTTTTTTTATTATTATCAAGTTTCAGATTGATTGGTTACAAACTGAGACGCGTAGAACATTTTGAATATGAAAACATTGAGTTACGAGATAATACAAATCAAAGTTTCTGAAATACATATAATCATATGGGGCGTCATCAATTAAAATGCTCATATCTTTTTTATTTGGATAAATGAGTGTCTGAAATTTTTTTGACGTATTCTTCACATATATACAATACAAAATAAATAATAAAAAATAATTATTTTTTTGAAGCTTCTGAGTACTTTTTTACCTAAACGTAGCGAACGGGATTATAAGTATAAAATATTTTACAGCCTGTCAAATCAACGGATACACAATAATAATAAACTATTTAAATAACTCACTTTACTATAATATTGTCAGCAGGAGCGGAATATACAAGTTTATCTGATGCCGGCTTCGAAGTAGGTATCGCGAAACTCCCTCCTTTACCCACCTTTTCAGCTAAATACGAAGATCGGGCAAGTTTTTGTGATTTTTTCACAATGCTTATTCATGATATCTCGATTTTGGTTGGATCATATTTGGGTCCTTGCCGCTAGATGCTTTGCCGATGCAGGTTCTGCATTGTGCATCTAAGTACGATTTAGACTAGTAGTTGTAGCAGTGCTAGGTTGGGTTGGAGGCTTGAAGAGGTTTCATGCGTGCGGGAAGTTTTTTAGGGAAACTCATAGTCGCGATTCACAGGGTCGGTACGAAGTGTGACTTACTTTAAATACGAGTTTACCATCGGTTGCAGCTGAGACTCGCAGGATGTCTCTTGGATCTCTTCCCAACATGCAGTTTTGACTCTCGCGTGGCACTAAGTTAGCTGAAGCTTACTGCAACTTTATGGAGGACTACGAGCTACTAGGTCACGTGTCAAGGATTCCAGCTCCCAAGATTCAGCGTTAGGATGCGTGGTATTTGCTACATCATAAAGTGGTCCTGGTGTCACCTTCCTCGTGGAAACTTCGGGTCGTTTTTTATGCTTCTCGGCAAACTCTCGACGGTCAGTCTCTCAATGATTTTTTGTTTAAAGGAGCTCTGCTCCAAGGTGATTTCTCGTTGGCTCTATTGAATTGGCGTCGGTATTTTTTTGCGTTCACAGCAGGCGTTGTGAAGATGTTTCGGCAGGTCCAAGTAAAGCCAGAAGATCAGAACTTTCAAAGAATTCTGTAGGCGCCTACTGCTGACGCAAATCCAATTGATTATCGTTTAAAAGGGTACCAAAGTCAATTTAAAATTCAAATTTGGCGCCAAAAAATTATTGACTGAGAAACAACTATTTTTGCTGTAATTAAATATAGAAACCGAATTAAGCAATACGACGAGATACTTGCCCTCCGTTGTATTATGATCTACCATTTTGCAAATTTTCATGTTAAAATTTCAATAGCTCGACGAATAAAGCATGAAAAATATTTCTACAACACTTCGTTCGAACTTTATTCGTCGAGTTATTGAAATTTTCACTTGAAAATTTGTAAGAGGATAGATTATAATACAATGGGGGAAAATACCTCGTCATTTTTCTTAATTCAGTTTCTATCTTTAATTTCAGGTAAAATAATTATTTCTCAGTCGGTAATTTTTTGGCGCGAAATTTAAATTTTAATTTGACTTTGGTACTCCGTTAAATACCGTCACATATGGAACGTCCTGCGCTCCATATTTGGCGATTCGTGCGCTTCTGCAATTGGTTCGGGAGTATGGGATTGTTTTCGCATCGTGTGATAGTCAGATCGTGCTTATGTGGCTTCATAAACATCTATGCCACTGGACGACATTCATAGCGAATAGAGATTCGTATATTCAGATGGAACTGACATCTGCTACCTGGTCATACGTACCCACCAAGGAAAATCCGGCAGATTTAGCAACCCGAGACTCTCAGCCGGCGGATCTGGCGCTGAATGATCTTTGGTGGCGTGGGCCTTAGTAGCTTACTCAACTAGCGAAGCTGTTGTCGCAATCAGCAGAGAGTTAGTTAACTCTTCACGCATAGGCACGGCCTGTTGAATCCGAGCTCCTGACTCATTTTTCTTCTTTGACTAAATTGATTCATGTGGTTGCATTATGTAAACATCTCTGCTTAATCTGCGTAGGCGCAAACATGGCGTAGTATTGCTTCCTCCTTTTCTCTCTTCCATGGAGATGTTTGAGTTTTGACTCATCGCCATCCGTTTATCACAAGCAATTAGTTTTGCTGAGGAGATCGAGATGTTGAAAGCGCGAAAGAGTTTGTAGAAGCGCGGTATGCTCAGCAAATTAAATTCGTTTTTACGTAAGAATGACATTTTACGCGTAGGAGGCCGACATTCGCATTCCAATCACTCGGTTTGGAAGGGTGGTGAGAAATCGTTCGACATCAGCTGGCTCGGTATTTAGCTGATGAATACTGAGCTTCTGAGGATATTAGGACAAAGCGTACATTGATATCGATGACAATTAATAGATTAATTTATAGGGTACTTGTCCGTATTAGTGTGCCATGAAGCAATTTTTTGCATTTAATAATTGATTGCTGAACGTATATAGCTTTAATCTTTGCTATTGAAGTTTATATATAGGTATTCTAACGTTCCGTGTTTAAGATGGAATTTGTTTTAATTGAATATATTAAGCATTCATACAGATATATTAGAAATAAAAAAAAAGGTTTTGGTCCATTTTAGTGTGCTTCTTCAATGGGCTATAACGTATTACTGTGCCCAATCTGCCCGTATTAGTGTGCGTGTCCACAATTCTGTGCCCCCCATTAGTGTGCCTGCTCAAAAAACGGTGCCCCCGATTAGTGTGCTCATGAAGTCTCATTTTAATTATTTCTATAATTACTGCTAAATATTAATATTAATGGAATCTATTTTTTGTTTAAGTATAAGATAACTTAAAATAAGCTTAATTAAATAATTTTATTATTATTATTTTTTATTTATATATTATTTTGAAATATTATAATAAATAATTGTAATTAGATACGAGGGTAGTTCAATAAGTCTTTAGAATGACCAACAGATGGCGTGCGAATCGCTCCAAATCATCTGTTTTCAGTCAGCACCACTCCCGACTAGATATATGGTGCAGTCACAGTCCACATCTTCTGAGTTTACGTGTTTTTATAACCAATTGAAAAAAAAATTGCTTGTTAAGAAAAATGGAAAAAAACGAGTTCAGAGCGGTAATTAAACATTTTCATTTAAAGGGTTTAACTCCATATGAGATAAAAAATGAATTGGACTCAGTTCATGGCACATCTGCCCCTGCCTTAGCAACGGTTTATAACTGGGTAAATGCATTTAAGCGTGGTCGTACATCAATAAGTGACGAACCACGTTCAGGAAGGCCCGTAGAAGCAACTACTCCCGAAATCATCAATAAAATCCACGATATGGTGTTGAAGGATAGAAGATTAAAAGTGCGTGAGTTAGCTGAGGCCACAAGGATATCTATAGGTGCAGTTGTTTCAATTCTACATGAAAAATTAGGCATGAAAAAGCTATCGGCAAGATGGGTGCCGCGTTTGCTCTCAGCTGAGAATAAACGCAATAGAGTGGTCGCCTCTGAGGCTCTTTTGGCGCGCATAAGTCGGAATCCTGAGGTATTTTTTCGTCGATTTGTGACTGTGGATGAAACATGGATCCACCACTACATTTCTGAGACAAAGGAACAATCCAAACAGTGGATTTCCACAGGCGAACCAGCTCCAAAGAAGGCAAAGACCGTAAAGTCAGCTGGTAAGGTTATGGCTACAGTTTTTTGGGATGCACGTGGAATTATACTTATTGACTACTTGGAAAAGGGTAAAACAATTACTGGTGAGTATTATGCATCATTATTAGAGCAGCTGAAAGAAGAAATTAAAAAAAACGACCACATTTGGTGAGAAAAAAATTCTCTTTCATCACGACAACGCCCGAGTTCACACATGCTTCGTTTCAATGGCTAAAATTGAAGAACTAAAATTCGAATTGGTCGAACACCCACCGTATTCACCAGATTTAGCCCCCAGTGACTTTTTCTTATTTCCAAACTTGAAAAAATGGCTCGGTGGACAGAGATTTACGGACAACGAAGACGTCATTGCCTCTGTAAGTGCTTATTTTGAGGAACTTCCGAAAACGCACTTTTCTGAAGGATTAAAAAAACTTAAAAAGCGATTGACCAAGTGTATAGAGCTCCAAGGAGATTATGTTGAAAAATAAAAAAAAATTTACCCAAAAAAAATTGTTTTTATACTTTATTCTAAAGACTTATTGAACTACCCTCGTAGTTTTTAATTAATAATTAATAAATATAAATAAAGTTTCCAAATATTTGAAATTAATAAATGTGATAGACACAGAGATATTATGAACAAAACTAAGTATTTGACACAGAATTCATAATCTATAAATTATCTAAATTCATGCAAACTGATATAATGATAATGATTTATTATGCACTATTCCATAATAACAGCTTTGGAAAAAATAAAGCTTGCGAAAACTTCTTCTCCCTTCTACAAACAGAAGTGAGGTTATTCCGTCGATCATGAGGGGGCGCATAAATACGGACAAACTTCGAAAATGTCGCGGTAGTACTGGATTCATTAATAAATTAATAAATTGAGTCTAAAATGTTCATTTCACATTTTTTAATATTAAATTGAATTATTTTATGATATAATAAATATTTTGTTTGTCATAAATCACGTCCGAATAATTAAATTAAGTTTTGAAAAGTCAAGCAATCCTTAGCATTTTAGACTAGGAAACAAAGTAAAACCACCAAATCATGATTCATATGTTTAAAAAAATTATAACTCTATGAAAAACATTTTAAACTTTCATGTAACTCTTGTAAACTCTAACTTAATAGTTTATCTTAGTTTTAAAAATAGTTTTAATGTTTCATTTATGATTTAATCGCTGCAAATTACATTAAAAAAAAGGCACACAAATATGGACAGGCTCATAAATATGGACAAGTACCCTAGTTATTAGTTTATTTTATTATGGCTTTATACTTATTTGTACCATACTTATATGTTCATGGCTGAATGCACTGATAGCATTATTCTCAAAGATAAAAATGACGAGGTTATTTACGTACACCCACTGATACAAATATCTGCTCGAACAATGTAAATTCTTATTCAAATTTAACCTATAATCTATATCTATATATAACACACATATATATATATATATATATATATATATATATATATATATATATATATATATATATATATATATTATAGGTTAAATTTGAAAACCAATTGGGAGTTTAAAATAAGGTTCGCGCGCTCTTAGGCAAAGAAAGATGGCGGTAGAGAAGGCAAAAATTACACAGGGCTGTTATGGAATGTTATAGAGAAAAATAATAATAAAAAATTTAAAGTTATAAAAACATTTTTCCAGTGATGTAACATATTAAAATAACGATGAAAATAATTTAATGTGATGATTGAAAAAATAAATCACGTGATCATTTTTATCAGGGATGTATCTCTAAAAACTGCTAAAAGGCATGGCAAAATAAGCATAGCCAATACTTTTTACCAAATTCATCAGCCGAATACCGGACCAGCTGATGTGGAACGATTTTCCAGCAGTAGCTCCGGCAGTTACATACAAACCTTCCAAACGATTAGTATCGTATAAACAGCCGGAGCTCCATTCGGAACAGCCCCTTAGAACACATTTTTTCCTTCCACCATGCGTGCCACCATGCTCAAACATTGTGAAAAAGAGTGGTAAGCTACCAAAGAGCCTTCTGAACTTTCACTATTTATAACTCATTGAAAATAAACTCGCCGGTAAGATATTAGCGTCAAACATTTTTTAAAATGCTCCAATGAGATTTTCCTATTTACAGGAATTAACCAATAAGTAATTAACCACACCTTTCTTTTCATTTCCACTATGATTCTGAAACTCTTTCTCATGCCTACATGCATGTTTTCTATGTTTTTATAGTTTATGCTTTGTATATTTAAGATAAATAAACAAGATGGACAATGTTCAGCAAGGTAATATTTTTAATGTTTTAAACTAAATTTTATATAAATGGGTGATTGTCACAAAAACTTCATGGAACGATAATTTTACCTTATTTTGTACTACTTTACAAATTAAAAGATAATTACTTTTAGAAAATCCTCTTGTAATAAATTTATTTTAAAAAAAGTACAAAATATAGGGGAGACCGGGGCTACTGTGAATACTTTTTGTTTAAAACTTTTTAGTTCCTATAATCTTTTTTAAAATCATTTTTATGATCGGTGGTTGTCATATTTAGGTGTTAGGTTAGCTAAAAATTTGTTTGTAAATCTGCTTGATTGCAATTATTACATGCATTTAAATGGGGAAACTGGAATAAATTACGTTTTGCTTGATCCCTATTTGCGATTGTTTGGAAACTTTAACAATCACTGTTTCTCATTTAAGGTAGTAGAAAAAGTAATTTTTTACGTAAACATCGGTGTTTACAGTGTATAAATATAGTAGGAAAGTGTTTTTATGAAGTAGTCCCAACCTACAAAAGGTTCTGGAGATTTGCCCATATATATGTTCGATATATTCATTTATTCTATTATATTTTAATGATTTACTTTCAGAACATCAACAAAGAAAAATCCAACTCCACGATGAATAATACGCTTACAATATGCAAAGCCAGTACATAAATCTTGATAAGATAGTGCCTAGACGTAAAAAGAGTCTTGGCGTTAGGATAGACCTAAAAAAAAACATTAGAAGATTACTCCAGCATTTGGAATACATCCCCAGAACTGTTTATGTATGATATTATATAGAAATTATATAGAATATTATATAGAAATATGAATAAATTTTTTTTAAAATAAGTTTGTGTGACGTCCAACAGACTACAATAAGACTAAGGCTACAAGCTTTTAAACGCGTCTTTTATTTTGGCCTATTCTTTCGCACAATAGCCAGGGTCTCTTAAGTATTTTGTATGTAATTAATTTTTATTGTCTCGAACCCTTACTAATATTGATATTATAAAGCATTTTATATGTTGCTAAACATATGGGGATTCTTGACCTTACTTTAATTCTTAGGAATGACTTCTCTTTTAGGAAATCGATTGATATTACTGGAATTTTATTAATTTACTACTTTGAGATACGCAGATTAAGATAACCGCGAGGTTCAAAAGTAATTTTATTAGTGGGATATACTGTACGTGATTAAATATTAATCTCGAGGCGTATATCCATAAACATAACTTTAGTATGCTTTACGCTTTCATATAATGATGACCAAGTGCATTACTAAGCATGTTGTTCTATAATTCTGAGGTTCGGAAGCTAAAATAGCCCGCGAGGTTCAGACATTGTGGACAATTAAGTTTTATTAATGGGATATACTGTACGTGATTAAATATTAATCTCGAGGCGTATATCCATAAACATTACTTTAGTATGCTTTACGCTTTCATATAATGATGGCGAGGTGCATTACTAAGCATGTTGTTCTATAATTCTGAGTTACGTATGCTAAGATACCCCGAGAGGTTCAGAATATATAGAAATCACAGGTATGCTATACGTTACTAGAAACTAGCGACGAGGTGCCTTACCATGTGATGTATTGCGTTCGATTTTATGTGTATATATAGGGGAGAACGGTGTATTGCCGGTCACCTAAGCAAAAGTGCTTGTTATTTCCACTTCCAAATTGTTTTTTATTAACTTTAAATAATTATTCTGTCAGTTCAAACCATTGCCTTTAAATATTTCGTATTGGTTTAATATAAAAATGTAAGATATCGAAGCTATAAGACGAAATAAAAAAAAGAATTTTGACTGAATTTACTTCACATCAAAGGGTAATACCGGCCACTATTAAAAAGTTACTTTTGTAGGTGAAAAATTTCTTTAATCAGTTATATGAACCTTCATATGATCAGTCGCGTTATTATTCGCACTTACATAGAGAAATAGGTAACACATAACCACTGTTCAATCAAAAACACTTAAGCAAAGTTACCCTACCTGAGAGCGCAGCGCGACGTTTTCTTAGCCTCACTTTCGAGAGCGTCATATAAATAACATTGGGACCGGTATTACCCCAATTCTGCTTAGTAATTTAAATTGAAATGACAAAAAAGCAATTGGTTTATACTCTTTTTTCTTCATTACTTCGTATTCTTAGATTGTTTAAATTAATAAAGTTGCAAAAAAAAACTGCATAAAATAACAAATAATATGCATAAAAACTTATTTTACAGACCAAATTTCTTATAAGAAATGTAGGCCTAAACTTTGATTGTGTATAATTCCTTAATAGAGCTGAATAGAAGGTTGTTTGGACAATAGATTAGTTGCATTTTATGGTGTGTTTGATATACTATTCGAATTATTACCTATAAATGTTTAGATTATTGAATATAAGGGTGACCGGGATTAGCCAGTGACCGGCATTACCCCGTTCTCCCCTATATTAGGTAATTTTATTAAATTCGAATCTTTTATTAGTAAATCTGTTTATTAAAAGTATTTTATACAAGAAATAGCTTAAAATAATCGATACAAAAATTGTAAGATAAAAATATAATTACTTTTCGGATGTTTATTTTGAAGTTCTATTATTTAAGACACAATCGTTAAATAGTTTATTTTGAGTCTTGGGTATTTTAAACCGTAATATTTATTTTTGTCTTGGGTATTTTAACCTGTAATATTTATTTTGTCTTGGGTATTTTAATCCGAAATATTTCATTAATATAATGGAGATTTTGTGGGTTTTCGACTTAAACCGTCTACCCGAATATTTGAGTCTAGTATTTGTCAATATAATTGTCTACAAAGATTTATAGCAAGCTTAGCGATACTAGGGCGAGCTTAGTCTTTTTACTATTTTGTCTTATACAAGTCTTGCTTTACATGAACACATACTGCTCTGGAGGCGCTTCGACAAGTGAAACCATTTTACTCTTACTTCAGTACAAGCTTTGCTTTACCTGAACAGATACTACTCTGGACGCGCTTCAACAAGTGAGAGTTCTAGTTTAGAGTTCGACACAAGCTTTGCTTTACAGGACCAGATACTGCTCCTGAGGCGCTTCGGCGAGTGAGATACTCTGAGTCAGACACAAGATTGCTTTACAGGAACAGATACTGCTCCTAAGGTGCTTGTCGAGCGAATGCTGGTGAGCTAGTAGCTTACCCGGGGTCGGGCCAGCTAGTGCTAGTGAGACCCCGTGGACCAGTGCCTGTTAAACAGTTTTCCGCCGTATCTCGCCTATGCTGAAGGGTCGAGCGAGCGGGGTGAGGGTGAGCAAGGACGAATAGCGAAGAACGTTTCCTTCTCTTTCTCCTCCCACGCGCTTCTTCTCTCATTACGCTAATGCTTAAGACAGAGAAAGAAGAAGAGAGTGTGTGGATAAAAAGGTCGTCAGAGGGCGTCGCTAAAGAAGCGCGCGCAGCTACGCTTTGGCGCTCGGGCCTTTTTTCGGTGGGGTGAGCTTTTCTTAGAGATAGAAGGGAGATCTTCTCTCTCGCTTACTCTCATGCCTCTTCTCTATTTTTCACATTTACATTTGTTTTTCTTAATATTAACCTAAAATATTAATGTTTATTATATTTTTATTTACTAAATGATCTTAAAATATAATAGTTATTTCATAAGAAAACATTAATGATAATATTGTGAAAATATTTACTCTATATATATATATATATATATATATATATATATATATATATATATATATATATATATATATATATATATATATATATAGTTATATTATATAGTTATTATTTTTGTTAAAACCCATATTACAATTATAGTAATTAAAAGTATACATATGCTTAAAATAGTAATAATAATTAGAATAAGTAATTAAGGTAAAGTTTATATTAATTTATGTTTACTTAAATTTAAAGTGTGTATAATAAAAGGTTGCAGTAAAAATGACTATAATGTAAACTGTAATTAGTGAATAAACATTTATATTTCAGTACTTAAAACTATCGTATTATATGTAAATATTATTACAACGGAATATTTAAAACGATATTCAGAATCAAGCTATCGACTTGATTCATTCGAACAATTTTTTATTAAAGGGGACTTTCCAATGTGACGGTTTGGAAATTCGATTTTTTTTTTACATTTTTCAATAGTCGTTACCCATAGAATTGATATCCCACAGTCGGTTTGGGTGATTCCTACCTTGTTGACCAGGGATAATGCTCCAAAAGAGATGCTCTAACTGCGCGCGCTCAGGTTTCGGATCAGGTATACGAATTAAGCATTCGAGCAGCTGTTCTGTGTTTATACCTGCGTCTATACATACAGATATACAATAGAGGCGTCTCTTTTCACGATCATAAGTAACGATTCCTTCAAACGACCAGTATTTCTTGAGATTTCGTCGAGGAAAGAGCGTTGTTTCCAGAACTCTAATAAGTGAAAATGGATAGAAAACAAAGCAAATCTTCTTCAAGACGGCGAAGTTATTCTGGTAAAAAGAAGAAATACCATGGGAATCAACATTCAGATGAAATTGGTATTAATTTTGCTAGTACATCAGCAAATAAATTGAGAGGGAGTCAGGATGACAGTTTCTCTGTGAGTGAAATTTTTATTATTCTGCAACCTACTGTTTTATCCAATTCGTTCTTGTATTTTCATCACTGCAAACCATCGTGAAATGTAAAAAATGTAATTAAGGTATTACTTTTTCGAAATATGGTCGACGAGGACTTGGTTTCAAAATTAAATTAGTCTGTCAGTGTGGAGATAGATGCATAGACTCGTGCCATATGATAAATAATGCCTACGAAGTTAACCGCCGTTTCGTGTATGTTGTACGATTGATTGGTGTTGGTTTGCAAAGCATAAACTATTTTTTTGGATATATGGATATTGGCAAGAGTTTCAACATCAATTTATATTATAATATCATAAAATCCATATCTGAAAGTGTAAACACTGTGTACGACATTGTGATTTGTAAAGCTGTTCGAGAAGAAAGAGAGTTGAATGTACAAACTGGCTTTCCAGAAAATGAGCTCTCAGTTTCTGGCGATGGTTTGTGGTCCAAGAGAGGATTTTCTTCTCTTCTATGCATTATATCACTGATTGGAAAATATTCAGATAAAATTTTAGATACCATCGTAAAATCGAGTTTCTGTACAGCATGTAATGCATGGAATGGCAAAGAAGATACAGATGAATATGATGCTTTGTACGAAACTCACGAGCCAGAATGTCAAGCAAATCACCATGGTAGTGCTGGTAAGATGGAGGTAGATGGTATTATTGAAATTTTTCAGCGATCGGTAAAAAATCACGACGTAAAATATGCCTATTACATCGGCGACGGAGATACGAAAACTTTCAAACATCTACTCGAAACTGCTCCTTACGGTGATGACTTTGTCGTGAAGAAAAAAGAATGCATGTTGCACGTAAAAAAAGGATGTATAGGAGAGTAAAAGAAGATAAAAAGCAGATCAAGCAACTCAGAAAAGCACGTAAAGAGGTTGAGAGTCAAGGCCAAGAAGTGGCTCCGAAAAAAAGGAAAAATCCAAAGCTGAACCAAAAACTGCTACTCGAACCAAAAAAGTTATGCGAGATGTATCCTTGTACTATGGTCTAGCAATTCGACGACATCCTGATTTAGTAGAGGATATGCAGAGAGAAATATGGCTCACTTATTATCACAAAATTTCCACGGATGGAAAGTCTCAACACCATTTCTGTCCCGAAGGTGAAAGCTCCTGGTGTAAGTGGCAACAGCATAAAGCCGCGGGAACTCCATTTTCCCACCCATCAGCTCTTGATACAGAAACTTAAGATGTTTTGAAGCCAATTTATCAAGAACTGAGCCAAAAGGAACTTCTAGAGAGGTGTTTAGGTTCCAACACGCAAAATAACAACGAAAGCTTCAACGCTTGCGTTTGACGTTTGGCACCTAAACATGTTTTTTGGGGCAAAAATTTTTTAGAAATTGCCATCCACACTGCAGCTTGTGTGTTTAATGAAGGCCAGAAACCGATACTAAAAATCCTGGAAGCCATGGGATGTTCACTTAGCCGTGGAAGCTTGACCGTCGCCGAGGACTGCGACAACGTGCGCGTACGGCAAGCAGACCGGCGCAGCTCGTTTACCTCAAAATCAGCTCAAATCGCCAGGAGAGAGGCTAGAGCTGCTGAAGATGAGCTCTACGACCAAGAGGAAGGTACCATGTATCGTCCGGGTATCGCTGATTAGCCGAAAAGATATGTTTTCTATGACTTTTCATCTTGAAAAACTTTAAACGCGTTTTTCTCAAAACGACATTTTTGCACCTGACGCAGGTGATTTCTCAAAAATGACCGGGCGTATCGACTTCAAATTTTAACACAATATTCAGCACTATCATGGCTATTGTCCGAACCTCCAAGTTGTTGATATTTTGATTCTAACTTATAATTTCACCTGATTTATGGTGCAAGAAAAATTGTTTTTTCCTCTCTTTCACAAGAAACGCCGCCATTTTGTTAATTTTCGATGAAATAAAGTGGAAGTTCGGACCATAGGGGCGATGACATAGATTAATATACTTTTTAGATTTTTTGTTTCAGATCACCAGGAGAGCCAAAATCACCTGCGCCAGCAGAAAACTCTTTTTTGGCACACATGCATTTTATTTTATAAATAAATAAATAAATAAATATTTGTTCAATTATATGCAATAATTACCGAGAAAAAAATTATTAAAAATATGCTTTTTTTGTGCGTTTACATTGGAATGCCCCCTTAAATTATAAAACTATATTACAATGTTTAAAAAATGTAAAAAGTTATTATTTTATGCGCTACGCTATCCGCTTTCGAAATAATATTTTAGACCATTATTTTCCGCTCGGAAAATGCTACACTTAAATGATACATTTCGTGGTCGAAAAAGAGGGTCGATATGGATTCTAAACACGTGTGCATCCAGTTACACTTGACTCGTGCGCTCTAGCTAATATACATGAGCACAGGCCTAAAGCCTCATTAACGACAGTTAGAGAATAAAAGTTTTAAAAACATGCGTGTTTTCTATTTATAAAATAATATTGAAATATAGTTATATACTTATTAAGTAGGATATAACATTTGTATATTATTTTGGTAACTACTTTAGCAGAATCCCTTATTAAGAGTGGGGCAGTACTGGCAGAAAAACTTTGAGACAGGCTCAATAAATCTTTTTTAAAAATCGCTAATTTTGGTTTCGTCTTTAAGCCAACTTAATATTTATATCATACATCAGTATTGTTACAGAGAATAAGTCTATTTTACTTGTAGTGTAGGTCAAGGTGAACAAAAGTCATCTATATATTGTCGCAACATTATCAATAAATAATATATTTTTTCACGAACTTGCTGAATCTTTAGAATACGTTTTATTTTTAAGGCGATGTTAAACCCCCTGTTACCGACAAATATCAGGAACCACTTTTTTCAATCATTTTTTAATTTTCTGAAGATATCACTTTGAAACATTGTTGTTTTTGATTAATACAACGACGGTCCAGAGAGATATTTGCTAAAGATTAAAAATTAAAAATTAAATGGAAAAAGTCGCTTCTCGTAATTGTCGGTAACGGGTAAGATTTTTTTATTTCTATTTTTGATTTTTCAAACCTTTCTTAATTCAGAAACACATAGCATTTTTTATTTTCATCAAGATTTCAGTTAGAAAATGACATGTTAAAGTACGATTATACGATAAGGTAAATGGGCATTTTTTAAGTAAGGGAGTATGGGACAAATAATAATTAAGGATGAGAAAATTATGATATTTAGTAAATTGCAAAATATATGCATACAAACGACCCAGTTAAATTTTTGAGAGGTGGGGTTAGTTATTAAGCTAGATATCAGCAATTATTTATTCGTGCATTTAACATGGTCTCTTATGGAGAATAGCAATTTTGTGAACTTTGGTAGAGTGGTATTAAGACCCATGGACGTTCCGGGTATTGTGGGGGCTCGGTTTCTTCATTCAATTTTAATTTTTGAGGAAATATCTTTCTGGGAGATTGTTGTCTTTAACCAAAACAACGATGCTCCATAAATGTATTTTCTTAAAATTGAAAACCAAATTAGAAAAGTAAGCCCCTAATATTATCGGAACAAGGTGCACGGGATTAACATCACCTTAATAAATTGGATCAAGTAACTTTTTTAGATAAGTATATTTATTGCTATATTGATTAATGATTATTAATTTTAAGAAATCCTTATTTTGTGGAAAATATTCTTTATAGTTAATACTTTTTATGTTCGGTGGTTATTTTATGTTTTAATCAAAAGGTAACAAATAGAGCTTTTGTATACATTTTTATATTGAAAGAAATATATCAAGGGGCGAGGTAGCGCCCGCTTGCACGTATAAGTAACCACGGTACGATACGAAGCCGAAGGGCGCACCGTCGCCTTTTATACGTCTAATTGTGCCTTTTTAACCTCTTCAAAATCTTTAAATATCAATATCTAAACACTGATTGACTTGTGTGAAGTCTATTGACACTGTTTTGAGAGATAATAATTTAGTCTATCACGTAATAAAAGTTTCTGTTATAAAGCAATTAGTTTTTTTGTAGGTATATCGACAATGATTTCTTGGTTGTTCAATAAATTTGTTATACTTGTGGTGTGCTACTTCTTAGTAACAAGTATTTATGTGCTCGTGCGTAGTCATCATCGGGGATATACAAAGTCATCTGCTGATTGACCATAAGCATACAGGGCATAAGCCACTATGCACTAGAAAAATACCACACAATCATGGGGATGCAGCAATTGAATATTCGCTCTGATGTTGTCATGATGTAAATATAATAGAAATCAAGTTCTCCAATCAAGTTGGTGCGTCGCAGAAGCATCTGATAAATATTTAATACTACAATAGATGTACTGTTTTTTAACGCAAATTTTTGTTATTGACGAGGGTCTTTGTGAATCTTTGTACTCGTGTAAGTGCTTATTGTGTTTAAAGGATTATTTGAAAGTAACATATAATATACTCATGTTTTATCCAGATATAAAGTCAACGCTGGCTCAGAAAGGTCATTTTAATAAAATTATAAAACTATAATTAATCAAAAATTTGCAAGCTCAGGTTTATAATTACATTAAAAAGACTCTTTTCACCCAGCGTTGACTTGATATATGAATAAAACATGAAAATATTATAAGGTTCTATCGAAGGAATTTTATTTAAATTTATTTTAAGTGAATTTTTATAATCAAATAGGGCTACGTAATGGTTTAGGTAAAAATGCAAAAGATTACTTCAAGTAGTTTAAAAGAAAATGGAGTCAATCAAACTTTCAAATTACCCATATACAAATATTTATTTATTTGAAAGTAACACACAATATACTCATGTTTTATCCAGATCTAAAGTCAACGCTGTCCCAGAAAGGTCATTTTAATGAAATTATAAAAATATAACACAGCCCACAAAAAAAAAAATTGTAAGTCCCAAAAACTTGAACACGGTACTTATATGTTTTTGGGATCGCTGAATCCGAATCCAGGGTTAGTTTAACCCCATCAGATCTTTCTCAAGGTCAGTTGAAGGTCAAATTATCGAAATACATGAAAAATACACTAAAACCATGGTATCTTGGGGTTTTTGGGGTCGCTGAATCCGAATCCGGGGTCAGTTTAACCCCATCAGAACTTTCTCAAGGTCAGTTGAAGGTCAAATTATCGAAATACATGAAAAATACACTAAAACCATCGTATCTTGGGGTTTTTGGGGTCGCTGAATCCGAATCCGGGGTCAGATTAAACAATCAGATCTTTCTCAAGGTCAGTTGAAGGTCAAATTATCGAAATACATGAAAAATACACTAAAACCATGGTATCTTGGGTTTTTTTGGGGCGCTGTATCTGAATCCGGGCTTATTAAAACCCTAGCAGGTCATGGTCAAGGTCAGTTGAAGGTCAAATCATAAAGATTCATAAAAAGTAGAGTCAAACAATGACATTTAGGGGTTTTTGGGGTCGCTGAATCCGAATCCAGGGTCAGTATAGTCCCATAAGGTTATATTTATGGTCAGTTCAAGGTTAGTTCAAGGTCATGGACGTAAAGAGAGTGAAAAAATTAGTTATAAACTGAAACAATGCAAAAGGTAATGTAAACCATAAAGCAAAGAACAATGTATATGCAAGTACAATCGTATCCTTTAAAATTATATCATAGTTTGCTGCTCCTTCATTTACTTTAAATTTGTTAGAAGTATATGCAATTCAATAAAATACCCGTAAAAATATTAAGCCCATTACTCTTTTTTATGGTAACGAACTATTTTATTGTCAAATGATCTACGAAGTGGATTACGCTTCCGCTTCTCCGATGTTGATGGTAGATCTCTTTTTAACGACCTACAGTAATCTGCTAACAGATTTACGTCCCATCTTCCTTGGTACCTGTGCTCCATTTCCTTGATATCTTGGTGAAATCTCTCTCCCTGCTCTTCGCTGTAATCACCTAGGTTTTCTGGAAATTCATCAACATGCGAATATAAAAAGTGTAATTTTAGATTCATTAGGCAGCCTTGATTTTTGTAACTATTTACTACATTTAAAACTATTTGTTGGTAATTTGGGCTCTTATGATTTCCAAGAAGTAGGCCCAAATCGCGTATGAGATCATTCAGTTTTTCCTGTGTAAGTGGACCTTTCTCCTTCTTAGTATTGTAGGGGATGTATTCTTCGTCACTTGTATCACTTATACTAGCAACGTCATTGTCTTCATCAGGCGTTATTTCTTCTTCCGCAATAATATCTCCTTCCTCCATTTCTTCTTCTAAGATTTCATCTTCATCATGTCTTTCTAAATTTTCCTCAAGATCCATACTTCCACTTGCGTACATACCCAGTGGATCTTCTCTTTTATCAATTGACGATTCATATATAGGTTTCGTGACACTTTCAACGTTAGCGTAATTAATTTGCGACTTGTTTTTACTATTAACTCCATGCAAATTCGTATTACAAAAATAACAGTCTTCTTTTCTTAAAGGTTCCTTCCATATCGTAGGCACTTTCATTTTTACTTTAGTTTTACCATTTTTGTCTTTCTGTAGCATTTTCCTACATATTGCGCATATGATTTTAGGAACCCAATCAAATTCATCAATTTTCATGTCTAAATCAAACATGTTCTTGTACTGCTGTTTAATATTTTGATTTATTGAACAATCTCCACTCGTTAGGGTTGTAACATCCATGTTTAAAACCACAACTCAAAAGAACCGTGAGCAGAGCTGTCTTCATTATCGGGTTTCTCTCTCGGTGTAAGTCCCAAGACGATTAATGTTGACTATCTTGGGTTTGTGTTAAGGTCTTCTTTCCCAAAAGGTTTCCAAAGTCATGTTACAGTAATCTTCATCTCCCTTGTATCACTCGTATTTCCTACTTGATACGAACGGATATGAATATGCTGTTTGTTTGCCCCAGGGTACCTCCACGTGGTGACGGTGGGCAATGACCGATTCTTTTTTTTCGGTCGGCTAAACCCCTGGGTGAAGGCTTTTAGAGCCGTCATGGCAGACAAACAACAAAAAATTACGATGCAGGGATTCGGAACCCCAGTATCGGCGGCTGGTCAGGGTGAGCAAGCGGGCCCGCAGTCGTCGTCATCAAGCGACCGCAGCTCTTTGTTAGTGGGAAACTTGGCTTTCGAAGAGTATAATACTACAAGAATTTATCACTTGAGGTCTGGTGACCAAGAATGCCTTATAGCAAAACGGGATAGTTTTTGTTACATTTGTAGCAAGTATGAGACCCCAAAAAATAGAAGAAAAATCAATCAAAATATTAAAGAGCAGTACAAGAACATGTTTGATTTAGACATGAAAATTGATGAATTTGATTGGGTTCCTAAAATCATATGCGCAATATGTAGGAAAATGCTACAGAAAGACAAAAATGGTAAAACTAAAGTAAAAATGAGAGTGCCTACGATATGGAAGGAACCTTTAAGAAAAGAAGACTGTTATTTTGTAATACGAGTTTGCATGGAGTTAATATTAAAAACAAGTCGCAAATTAATTACGCTAACGTTGAAAGTGTCACGAAACCTATATATGAATCGTCAATTGATAAAAGAGCAGATCCACTGGGTATGTACGCAAGTGGAAGTATGGATCTTGAGGAAAATTTAGAAAGACATGATGAAGATGAAATCGTAGAAGAAGAAATGGAGGAAGGAGATATTATTGCGGAAGAAGAAATAACGCCTGGTAAAGACAATGACGTTGCTAGTACAAGTGATACAAGTGACGAAGAATACATCCCCTACAATACTAAGAAGGAGAAAGGTCCACTTACACAGGAAAAAGTGAATGATCTCATACGCGATTTGGGCCTACCAAAGGATGGGGCGGAGTACTTGGCTTCATGGCTAAAAGAAAATACTATTGAAGCTGGAAAAATTAAAGTTTCTTACTACCGAGACAGAGATAAGAAATATCGTGATTATTTCGCTAAAGATGAAGAATTTTCCTTAGTTTACTGCAAAGATATAGTTGGGTTGATGAATTGCTTTAAACATGGATGTTACAACCCTAACGAGTGGAGATTGTTCATCGATTCGTCAACGAGAAGTTTAAAAGCCTTTCTGTTACACAATACAAATGTTTATGCAGCCATTCCCATAGGATATTCGGTAATACTGAATGAAGAGTACTGTAACATGAAAGTAATATTAGACCGAATAAAATACAATGATCATAAATGGCAAATATGTGGGGATCTTAAAATCATAACAATACTTCTGGGGCAACAATCGGAATTCACAAAATATCCTTGCTATTTATGTGAATGGGATAGTAGGGATAGAAAGAATCATTACATAAAGAGTGTCTGGCCCCTTAGACAAAAGTTCGAACCGGGTTCTAAGAATATAAAAGATAAGCTACTTGTTGATCCATCAAAAATTCTTATACCACCTCTGCACATTAAATTGGGACTTATGAAACAATGGGTAAAATCTTTAGACAAAGATGGTAGCTGCTTTAAGTATCTGCGAAATCAGTTTCCCAAATTAAGTGATGCTAAAGTAAATGAAGGAATTTTCGATGGCCCTCAGATTCGTAAGATGATAAATGATGAAATTTTTGTTACGAAAATGAATCATACAGAGAGAGAAGCATGGTTATGTTTCAAGGACGTAATTAAAAACTTTCTTGGAAATCATAAGAGCCCAAATTACCAACAAATAGTTTTAAATTTAGTAAATAGTTACAAAAATCAAGGCTGCCTAATGAATCTAAAATTACACTTTTTATATTCGCATGTTGATGAATTTCCAGAAAACCTAGGTGATTACAGCGAAGAGCAGGGAGAGAGATTTCACCAAGATATCAAGGAAATGGAGCGCAGGTACCAAGGAAGATGGGACGTAAATATGTTAGCAGATTACTGTTGGTCGTTAAAAAGAGATCTACCATCAACATCGGAGAAGCGGAAGCGTAATCCACTTCGTAGATCATTTGACAATAAAATAGTTCGTTACCATAAAAAAGAGTAATGGGCTTAATATTTTTACGGGTATTTTATTGAATTGCATATACTTCTAACAAATTTAAAGTAAATGAAGGAGCAGCAAACTATGATATAGTTTTAAAGGATACGATTGTACTTGCATATACATTGTTCTTTGCTTTATGGTTTACATTACCTTTTGCATTGTTTCAGTTTATAACTAATTTTTTCAATCTCTTTACGTCCATGACCTTGAACTAACCTTGAACTGACCATAAATATAACCTTATGGGACTATACTGACCCTGGATTCGGATTCAGCGACCCCAAAAACCCCTAAATGTCATTGTTTGACTCTACTTTTTATGAATCTTTATGATTTGACCTTCAACTGACCTTGACCATGACCTGCTAGGGTTTTAATAAGCCCGGATTCAGATACAGCGCCCCAAAAAAACCCAAGATACCATGGTTTTAGTGTATTTTTCATGTATTTCGATAATTTGACCTTCAACTGACCTTGAGAAAGATCTGATTGTTTAATCTGACCCCGGATTCGGATTCAGCGACCCCAAAAACCCCAAGATACGATGGTTTTAGTGTATTTTTCATGTATTTCGATAATTTGACCTTCAACTGACCTTGAGAAAGTTCTGATGGGGTTAAACTGACCCCGGATTCGGATTCAGCGACCCCAAAAACCCCAAGATACCATGGTTTTAGTGTATTTTTCATGTATTTCGATAATTTGACCTTCAACTGACCTTGAGAAAGATCTGATGGGGTTAAACTAACCCTGGATTCGGATTCAGCGATCCCAAAAACATATAAGTACCGTGTTCAAGTTTTTGGGACTTACAATTTTTTTTTGTGGGGCTGTGTAATTAATCAAATGTTTACAAGCTCAGGTTTTTATTACATTAAAAAGACTATTTTCACCCAGCGTTGACTTGATATCTGAATAAAACATGAGAATACTATAAGGTTTTTTCGAAGGAATTTTATTTAAATTTATTTTAAGTGAATTCTCATAATCAAATAGGGCTATGTAATGGTTTAGGTAAAATTGCAAAAGATTACTTCAAGTAGTTTAAAAGAAAATGGAGTCAATGAAACTTTCAAGTTACCCATACACAAACATTTATTTATTTGAAAGTAACACATAACTTTCTACAAAGTAAAATCTTGGCAAGTATAAGTTTCGTTATTACCCACAATATAATTATTTTTTAAATAGTTTGTAGTTCAATATAAAATATAGTGCATTGACGGTCTCTTTAATTTCGACATATAACTATGTCCGTATAACTGTTTGTCCGTAATATTATATTGGCTTGTTTTCAAAAAGTATCAGTTAGCTTACCTATAATAGACATGAATTGCCATATGAGCACTACATATAACGCGAGTGTAATGTAGCGAGAGTATTATAGATCAGTGTTTGAGGTTCGACTTTTTGACCTATTTCTTATTAACATGTATTTATGTCAAATTTAATGTCTTACAATATTAAATGTGAAAGGTATTATTAATTTGTATACTTCATACTAATTCATAAAAAAATGACATTGGTTTACAAATAAAAATATAATACTTGCCAATATATTAATCGAATTCATTAATTTCTTTAGCGTTCATTTGAGATTATAAGAATTAGTAAAAAATGAAAATATTTTAAACTATAATATTTATTAAATAGTTTGTATACTTCATACTAATTAATAAAAGAAGTAAATTGATATACAAATAAAAATACAATACTTGCCAATATATTAATCGAATTCATTAATTTCTTTAGCGTTCATTTGAGATTATAAGAATTAGAAAAAAATGGAAATATTTTGAACTATATTATTTTTTAAATATAATATTAGTTTAATTTTACTATTTTAATTTGAGTTTATGAATAAAATTCATAATTGAACGTCTTAATTTGGTAATAATATATTTCTTTTAATTTATATTGTGGGTAATAATGAAACTTATACTTGCCAAGATTTTACTTTTTTGAAAGGTATATTTTATAGATTTCACAACTTTTCCAGAGACGGAAATTTATTCTTACTATTGTCGAAAAAATAGAAATATTTTAAAAATAGAATATTCCCTGGTAGAAAATTATCTAGTTTTATCGAGGCCCTCGATTATTTCCTTGGCAAACTAGATAGATCTACATAGTTCTAGATTAATTTTCTACCAGGGTTAGTTTATGTTTACTATTTTAATTGTAGCGTGTTTCTTTTAATTTATATTGTGGGTTATAACGAAACTTATACTTGCCAAGATTTTACTTTTTAGAAAGTTATTTTATACGACACTTACCTCAAAATCATAACTTTGATATGATTATTCGGGTCTCGTGGTATAAAATGCGGTTCGAAACTGGTGTGTAAATCGTCATATAAGGTAAATAATCACCTTCCGCACCCGTGTCGAAATATACCATTCATAGTAATTAATTTGTATGTAATGATAATAATATAGCAGTTTTCGTACTCTGAGTTAAGTGTATTATAAAGTTACGTAATCATTTTTATGCCCATCTGAACGAAAATGGCTACTTCTGTTCCCTGAAAAGCGAGACCAAAATTACACTTTTTGTCCTCCAAATGATTAGCGGGAAAAAAGTGACTTCACTAGAAATTAGTCCAAATTCCTTTATTTCATCAAGTTTTACCAATAACTCTGATTTTCGATTGTCTTCTAACAATATTGTCTTCTAACAGTCCATTAGTCCCGCTTTTCAAGTCAAAAAGTGGCCACAGTTGAGATGGACATATAGTACTATATGTAACTCGAGAAAAAAGTCGATTTTTCCCTCGGGTGATTCTGCCCTCACTTCGCTTTGCTCGCTCAGGCAATAAACTCACCCGCGGGAAAAATATTCGACTTTTCGCCCTTGTTACATAATGTACTATTTATAGAACATGGTTCGGTATTGACAATTAACCTGTTGAAAGAAAAACCCATATTTTTGTTTCGTAAGTTTTTTAATGTAATACTTTGGTGTTATAATCCGCATGTTACTTCCATTAATAAGCACTAGTGCGTTTTTACACATTTCATCAATATACTGCAGTCCCAAATTAGTACATACCGAAATACATAATTTTATTACATAAAAAAATTACAAAACGAAAATACGTGTTTCTTTGAACAGGTTAAGTAAAATACAATATAGTGCAGAAGTATTTTATGAAATAACTTTTAACCTTCTGCAATATGTGTAAAGTTTTTTTTTTTTTTTTTTTTTAACGTCACCATGTTTGTGCTTTCATGTGGTGCTAATTGACTACGGGGGTCTGTGGTGTGTTTGTAAACAAAGCACATGTAATTTTTACAGTGGTGCTTGTATCAATCGGCAGAGACTAGGATTCGAACCCGGGTCACCGGCGTGGGAATCCGACACTCTACCGACTGAGTCGCCGCAGGCCCATGTGTAAAGTTATATTTTATATTTAACAATCTAAGTCACGTTTAATTACGGATCCGCCGTCCGCGGATGTTGATAACAATCATTATTTCCTATTCATATTAGACTAGACTTATACTTCTTATTATTTGCTTTATTTAGTATTTTATACTATTAATAAGTAAGAAATATATAATTTTCTACAATACGTAACCTATTTCTTTCGTTTTATTATCATTTTCATATATTTATTTATTTTATATGTAAGGATTCGTAATTTGTTATTATTATTCAATTTAAATATTATAACCTTTTATTATAATATTTAATTATTTATCTTTCCCCGAGCTAAATGATAGAAAGTCATAAGGAAATTATAGGATGAGCTTTTATGTGTGTTTGTATAGGTTTATAAATAAAATGATATATATTTTTTATCAACTATCAAATACAGAACTCGCATTTGTTTAGCTTCACAGTCCCATACTATCAAAACAATTTGCGCTTACTCATATATTCGCTAATAGTAATAAGTAAACTGACGAATATATAAGTTAAGGTGATGTTAAACCCTGTGTTACTGGTAAATACGGGGAACCACTTTTTTCATTCATTTTTCAATTTTAAGAAAATATCTCTATGGAAAGTTGTTCTTTTTGATTGGAACAACAACTTTCCATAGAGATATTTACTCAAAATTGAAAATGAAATGAAAAAAGTGGATCCTCGTATTTGTCGGTGACAGGTGGCTTTAGCATCACCTTAACTGTCCAAATCATTTTATAAGAGCATGAGGAGTGAAAGTTCTGCTTGCTAGGCGGCTGTGCGCTGACTGACCATCCTTCGATCGGTAGCTAGCTCAATCCTTTCGATTGCTCGGCCTCGTGATTTTCTTCGGCGGCTCGGCCTCGCACCGCTAACGTCTCCTAGCTCCCACTTTTCTTACCCTTTCCATCAATCATATCTTACACGGATGTAGGCACACATCCTTATTCTCCACGATTCCTCTTAGTGCGGATATTCGCTTCGCGACGATCATCCTAACGCACAAATGCGATTTTCAATTCATTTACTCATCTTCACTTTATTCATTCTTTGCATATATCAAGAAAACATTAGTATATAACAGTATTCTATTAATAAATAATTTAAATATACCCATATTCATACCATACCCATACGGACCGTTATATATATATTATAATGATTACTTAGTTTTCATTACTATTTACTGCATTGCTTAAGCCGTTAACGTCAAATTGGCTACGAACAGTAAAATTATTTACTCGGTCTATTCGAACGTCAATTTATATAATAATATATTCCTTCGATAAATTATGCTATATTTTACTACGTAAATACAATACTCAGTCATATTGATGTCGTCCAGGGGCCGCAGATATTGAAACTAATTTTGCTATAGATAAAAATATAATTGCACGTTCGTTCATGTTGTTTTGAGAAACCTTTGTTGACCATTTGACTAGGATAACACAGCCCCACAAAAAAAAAATTGTAAGTCCCAAAAACTTGACCACGGTACTTATATGTTTTTGGGATCGCTGAATCCGAATCCAGGGTTAGTTTAACCCCATCAGATCTTTCTCAAGGTCAGTTGAAGGTCAAATTATCGAAATACATGAAAAATACACTAAAACCATGGTATCTTGGGGTTTTTGGGATCGCTGAATCCGAATCCGGGGTCAGTTTAACCCCATCAGAACTTTCTCAAGGTCAGTAGAAGGTCAAATTATCGAAATACATGAAAAATACACTAAAACCATGGTATCTTGGGGTTTTTGGGGTCGCTGAATCCGAATCCGGGGCCAGTTTAACCCCATCAGAAGTTTCTCAAGGTCAGTTGAAGGTCAAATTATCGAAATACATGAAAAATACACTAAAACCATGGTATCTTGGGTTTTTGGGGCGCTGTATCTGAATCCGGGCTTATTACAACCCTATCAGGTCATGGTCAAGGTCAGTTGAAGGTCAAATCATAAAGATTCATAAAAAGTAGAGTCAAACCATGACATTTAGGGGTTTTTGGGGTCGCTAAATCCGAATCCAGGGTCAGTATAGTCCCATAAGGTTATATTTATGGTCAGTTCAAGGTTAGTTCAAGGTCATGGACGTAAAGAGAGTGAAAAAAGTGATACAAGTGACGAAGAATACATCCCCTACAATACTAAGAAGGAGAAAGGTCCACTTACACAGGAAAAACTGAATGATCTCATACGCGATTTGGGCCTACTTCTTGGAAATCATAAGAGCCCAAATTACCAACAAATAGTTTTAAATGTAGTAAATAGTTACAAAAATCAAGGCTGCCTAATGAATCTAAAATTACACTTTTTATATTCGCATGTTGATGAATTTCCAGAAAACCTAGGTGATTACAGCGAAGAGCAGGGAGAGAGATTTCACCAAGATATCAAGGAAATGGAGCACAGGTACCAAGGAAGATGGGACGTAAATCTGTTAGCAGATTACTGTAGGTCGTTAAAAAGAGATCTACCATCAACATCGGAGAAGCGGAAGCGTAATCCACTTCGTAGATCATTTGACAATAAAATAGTTCGTTACCATAAAAAAGAGTAATGGGCTTAATATTTTTACGGGTATTTTATTGAATTGCATATACTTCTAACAAATTTAAAGTAAATGAAGGAGCAGCAAACTATGATATAATTTTAAAGGATACGATTGTACTTGCATATACATTGTTCTTTGCTTTATGGTTTACATTACCTTTTGCATTGTTTCAGTTTATAACTAATTTTTTCACTCTCTTTACGTCCATGACCTTGAACTAACCTTGAACTGACCATAAATATAACCTTATGGGACTATACTGACCCTGGATTCGGATTCAGCGACCCCAAAAACCCCTAAATGTTTTGACTCTACTTTTTATGAATCTTTATGATTTGACCTTCAACTGACCTTGACCATGACCTGCTAGGGTTTTAATAAGCCCGGATTCAGATACAGCGCCCCAAAAAAACCCAAGATACCATGGTTTTAGTGTATTTTTCATGTATTTCGATAATTTGACCTTCAACTGACCTTGAGAAAGATCTGATTGTTTAATCTGACCCCGGATTCGGATTCAGCGACCCCAAAAACCCCAAGATACGATGGTTTTAGTGTATTTTTCATGTATTTCGATAATTTGACCTTCAACTGACCTTGAGAAAGTTCTGATGGGGTTAAACTGACCCCGGATTCGGATTCAGCGACCCCAAAAACCCCAAGATACCATGGTTTTAGTGTATTTTTCATGTATTTCGATAATTTGACCTTCAACTGACCTTGAGAAAGATCTGATGGGGTTAAACTAACCCTGGATTCGGATTCAGCGATCCCAAAAACATATAAGTACCGTGTTCAAGTTTTTGGGACTTACAATTTTTTTTTGTGGGGCTGTGTAATTTATGTACCATTTTTGCTACATTTACGTAATCAGCAATATAAAACCGCTGCCAATCCATTGGCACTTAGCTTCTTCCAAACTTATTAATTATTTCAATATGATATTATTTGTTCTATTTAAGAGGTTATATCTCCCAAATTTTTTTGTCTTTTTCCATTTTTTTTTATTGGCTTAAATCTTGCCAAAACAATCCTAGAATCAAAATCTACAACGCCCAAGTACCGATTTAAACTCAAAATTTTTTTAAATCAATTTTTTCCAAACAGCTTTGATGCTCCAAAATCACAATTTTCGCTTATTTTAGCGATGCTTTGGAAATTAGTCGAAGTTAACTACGATCGATATCGTGTTTTAAATTTGAATTATAGAGGTCGCTACATTACATTACGACGGTTACAACGTCTTTACAGCACGTGTTTACTTACACTTGCCCTGTGTTAGTCGATCAGCCGTTCTCGTTGTTTACGTTGTTATTGTGAGTTTTGCTTTACTTTGTAACTGTGAATTATATTTACAAGTACTTAATTATGATTGAAAAAGTGTACAGTGGCCGCAAAGGCAGTAAAACAAGAAGTACAAGTACAAACCGGAGTGAAATTAGTAATCGACGCCCGCCTAACCGCCATTCGTTCTAAGAAATTGAAAACTACTGATTTAGACCGTGACCGCGATGTTGATAATAATTTCGGCTACTGTTTCATCAATTTTTTCGCTGTATTTACTGCTCTTTCTGAATTATTAGTATGCAAAAAATGTAATGGTGACGTGCGGTTTTTAGAGTCGAACAAGCGTGGACTAGGCTTCAAAATTATTGTCTTGTTCGAACTGTGGTCATGCTGATATTAACAGCTGTCCTGTAATAAATGGTCGTGCTTTTGAAATCAACTGCCGTATTTTAACTATGCGCATCATAGGCATAGGCATCAACGGTATAAAAAAGTTCTGCTCTATGATGGATCTTGCAAAACCAGTTTTTCAAACAACTTACAGTAAGATCATGTCTAATATCGCCACTGCTACTTCATCTGTTCGAATTATATCTATGAAAAAATCAGCGATTAAAGAAAAAGAAATTTCTATCGAACGAGGTGAAAAAGAAGGTCTCACGGTGCCAGGCGATGGATCTTGGCGAAAGAGAGGGTTTACGTCTTTGTTCGGATTGGTGACTTTGATTGGTTGGTACACTGACAAGGTATTGGATGTGTGTATAAAATCTAAGTACTGTAAAGTGTGTGAATATTGGCAAAAAAAAGAAGGTACTGCTGAATACGAAGAGGTATACCCTTCACACAAACAGAACTGTGAAGCCAACCATGAAGGTAGTGCCGGGAAAATGGAGATCGACGCAGTTATAGAAATGTTCAAACGCTCAGAAAAACTTCATAATATCAAATATTTGAAATATATCGGCGACGGCGATTCAAAATCATATAAAGGTATAGTCGACTCAAAACTTTATAAAGATTTCATCGTCGAAAAAAAAGAATGTGTCGGACACGTTCAGAAGCGGCCGAGGAAAGTTGACGGGAAAGTTAATTGATGAACTTTCTATTTATTACGGACTTGCTATTAGGAGAAACTACGATTCAGTCAAAAAAATGCAGAATGAAATTTAGGCAACGTTACTTCAAAAAATGTCGACGAAGAAGAATACACAGTACGAGAAGTGTCCCGTCGGAGTAGACTCTTGGTGTTCTTGGCAGCGCAGTACAGCGCTTGGTACACTTGCAACGTACGAGCACAAGAGTCCAATGCATGAGGATATTTTTAACGCAATAAAACCCATTTATAATGAACTCAGCTCAGACAACCTTCTGTCATGCTGCTTGGGTGCGTATACTCAGAACAATAACGAGTCGTTTAATGCTGTAGTGTGGTCAATTGCTCCAAAGACGTTGTCAAGCGGTAAGACTATAGTTGACATTGCGACTGACGTAGCCGTTATTATCTTCAATGACGGCTTCTCGGGTCTGTTTGCCGTTTACGATACTCTTGGGTTGACTGTTGGACCAAACATGTACGAGTTTTGCGTGGAAACGGATGCCAATCGCGTCAAAACCGCTGAGCATCGTATGCCCGATATCGCGAAAGATGCCAGGCGCAGCATTACATCAGGCAAAAAAAAGAAGAAGAGGAAATGAAGGCCCTGGAAGGACAATTATATGGTGCAGGGATAGCAGACTGCAGGTAAAAAAATTATTATGGACTATATTTTTGCGATTCTTAAGATTTATAGCATTTTGAAACTTCAAACGCGTTTTTCTCGAAACCATGTTTTCAAAATCGGCAAGCAGTAGAACTCAAAAAGTTTACATCCGATTGACTTAAAATTTTAACAGTACCTTCATTGTTTGATTATCTAGTGAAGTACACACGATTTTAGCGATTAATTAACAAGAAAAAAAGTTATAAACAATTTAAGTCGATTTTTTTCGTCGAAAACACGATTTTTTGTTAAAACAATCGCCATTTCGCGAAAAAATATAATCATATGTACTTCACTAGCAAAACTCATGTAGATAATAGACATTTTTTTTGTTATAGGTGGAGTTGGACGAGACTTGTACTGCTCGCCGCGGAAGACCTTTTTGAAAAAGCGGTTCACGGTAATCACTGCAGAGCCGCCATTTTGTAAAAAAAAATATCAATACAAATTTTTTTTCTCTTCAAGAGTTACTTAATCCAATGTTATATTATTTGTATACCTTTAATCTCAAATGTCCTTTAAAAAAATAATTAACATAGCCTTGTTTTTTAGAACAGAAGGGGGATATAACCCCTTAATTCTGTGGTGAGAAGACAAAACAACAAGTCCATTTTTTTGTAAATGACGAGATACAGAGATTGGAATTTTTTTTAAATCTATCTATTAAAGGAATAACATTTAATAAATATATTAATCTTTTGTTGGATTTTAAAAATTCAACATGACGAATCCAATGTCGTAGACCAAAAAATAACAAAGCGACCCAGAAAGCTTCCGATTAGTAAACTTTCAGTAAATCCGATTGATTTTGAAAATTTTGTGCACTATATTGATTGCACCATTTTGAGTTTTCTATTTGTGTTAGTGAATTTATGAAATAGCGACCCCAGAAACACCCAACTAGCAACTTTTAAGCAAAAGCAGTTAATTTTACAAACATTAAAGAAATAATCAAAAATATGAAAAGAAATGTTATTTAACTACAAAAAAATCGATGAAACTCAAGAAAACCCGAAAAACTAGAGCCCAAAAATCGAAAATCTGGTATAAAAGCAAAAAAAAACATCGAAAAACAAAATAAAAAAATTATTGTGTCGCCTTCCTTTCAGATGGTTATATAAAATTTTACGAAAAACTCGATTTTTTTTTGATTTTATTTTGTTATACTTTGTACATTTTTAGAACAGAAAATGATTTTGTATTGGTAATATTGGTCATAGAAATCATTTTAATAAACTTAATAGTTATTTATACGTATTTTTCCTCCGACCTTTATTGTACACAATCCAGCGTGTTCCTACACTAACCGAATCATGACCTGTGTCCAAATCTACTCTTTACTATGCAGATAAACTTCAGAAAACATAGAAATTATAAAAAAAAGATTTTGATCGATATTCTGCGATAGCAAAATTGTTTTAAAATCATCAGAAAATAATTTCTTATTTTTACAAAAGTTCGATTTTCTCTATTTATGGTTTTCCAATGTTCAGTAAGTCTTATGCGCATAGAATTACAATGAATCAATTTGAAACTTTAAGGATATCTTATTCAACGTATTCTTGAAAATGTGTTCTTTTTAGATTAATTTTTACAATGAAAATTCAATATAAGTTTATTTCTCTTTATAATTGTGTTTCTAAAAATTTGGAGTTCACAGCTCTGTGTGGTACAGGTGTTAGATATTACATAATTTTTTGCAAATGCTATACTTGTATTCCCATGCGCTGAGGCAGTCTTTAAAAAACATCAATTTTCATTGAAAATTGCTATTTTCTCCTACATAATTATGGGTATACTGTCTAAAAATGTATGAAAATTGTCAAAAAACTTTCTTTTTAAGTAACATATAACCACCAATTTAAAAAAATTTTATCATGTGACTAGCAAATTTTTCAAAAATTACTGTAGGACAACCTTAAAAAAGACAGAAAAAGTGAGTCCTGAAACATTAAGTTTCACGGTGTATATGCAGAGTAATGCTGATCCATCTCCATACATATACACGCACACACGCACATATCCATACCGACATTTTCTAAAAGTAGTGTATTTTGATTTCTTAAGTCTCGAAACATGTTTCTAACATGTTTTTAGCAAATGTATTTTTTTACTATCACAATTTCCATGATATATTTCCAAGATATAACCGTTTTAAGAAAAATGACGTTTTCGTGTACAATAGAAGGGTATATTAAAAATTTCGGGTCGGAATAAATAGGTAATTTTAAGCACTTTCAAGCGCATTTTATCCAAATTGATTATATTAATTTTAACCTACAATAAAATCTGAAAAACTCAAACCCAAAAATTGAAAAATCGCTAAAAAGCCAAAAAGCATATTATTTGTCAGCGCCCTCCTACGTCAAAAAGAAAAGATAATGAGCCCTGAAATATTAAATTTAACCGTGGATTGCTTGGGATATAGAGGGATTCATACACACATGGTCACACGCACACATACACACCCACACATACGCACACATGGACACACGCACACACACACACGCGCACACGCATACACTAACGCACACACACAAACACATACACGCACACTCACACACACATCCATACGAACATCCATACGGACATTTTTTATTCTTTCAAAGCTTCTTTTAGGAAGATGCAAAATAGCAAGAACTCTTATTTTTAATAATAAACCAAGGCTTTTTGTTATCTTTATAAAATTTATTAAAGTAGTCTTTGCCTTTAGTGAGGCCTTGTTCTTTGATTGCGTTTTTGATCTATATTGCTGCTAGATTTTTAAACTCTCCTGATTAAAGTGATCAGTGAATGGAATATTCGAAATGTCGATACAGTTAGCGGTAGTAGCTACCTTTGCAAGGCGGTCGGCCTCCTCATTTCCTTGGATACCAATGTGCGAGGGGATCCAATAGAATTTTATAGAAGTATCGTTAGTGTTGTTAGTGTGGAATAATTTGTATTTAGATTTAATTTCAAATATATAGTTATTTGTTTTGATATCAATTTTCGGGGATTCTAAACATTGTAGAACACTAAGAGAGTCCGAGAAAATGAGGAAGTCATAAGTAGTGTTGCTAAGGGCTATATCTAAAGTATCATTTGTGGCAGAGCATTCGGCGGTGAACACAGAGGCATTTTTCATTAAGCTCTTTTTGGAGCGAACATTTAATTTGTCACAGAAGACCGCAGAGCCTAACATGTTTGAGAGAGTATTTTTGCTGCCATCGGTAAAAACTGCACAAGCATCAGAGTTTTTAAAAAAGTTTACGAACATTTTAGTGGGACTGCAAGATTTTTTCAGGTTGTGTCCAAATTTTGTATAAATTGGATTGGAAGTGGAAACTGTTTTATAGTCGTGAGAATAAATATTTAGTTTTGCCCGGACATCAATATAATCAAGGTAGTGCGTTGAATTGACTATGCATCGATTAATAATTATTTTGGATTTGTTTGGATATTTTTTATTACACATATTTAAGTACCTTTTGATGGATTTGTTTGTGTCTGAACTGTCGATTGAGTAAGCCTTGGCTAAAAAACAGTTACCAAGGAGGACAGCTCTTTCTCTGATGCGAGTGAGTTTTGACTCCGCAAGCATAACATTTAACGGAGTGCTGTTACGATAACCTAAGGATATTCTTAGAGCTGAATTTTGAATTTTTTCGATTTTGCTAATGACGCTTTTACAATTTGTGAGGTACGCGAAACAGCCGTATTCTATAATGGATCTTATGTAGCTTTTATAAATAATTATGAGTGTCTCAGGATCTGAACCCCACCAAGTACCACAAAGAAATCTTACCATGTTTAGAGCTTTATAGCATTTTTTTGTTACGTAATCCACATGTTGTTTAAAGGTCAGTTTATAATCTATAATTAAGCCTAGAAACTTAGTTGATTCACTCGATTTAATTTTACAGTTTCCGACTTTTATTTCAGTGTTGCCGGGGGTTATTTTATTTTTGTTGAAGTGTAAAATGGTGGATTTACTTGGAGTGAGGTCAAGTCCTAAGACCCTGAGGTTTTTTTCTATAGTTTTTATTGCCTTCTCCAAAATATTTTTACCTCTTTTAATTGACTTAAATTTTGTGTAGACGGCTAAATCATCAGCAAATAGCGAAGTGTGAACAAATTTTGATAGATTTTTAGTCGCGTGTATGATGTATAAAGTCAATGTCTAAAGTTTGGCTAGCTAGTACTAATTTATCAGAAGGAAGATGAAAATTTTATTCTGCAACTATGTTCAAATTGATTATCTAATTAATAACTGTTAGGGAAAGTGCCTAACATTCGCAGAATAACCTCGGGACAACATATTATGATTATAGAGGCACTTACCTTAAGGCGGTGGCAATGATGAGAATGGAAATGATTGATGTCATCCTTCCATCCATCCTGTCAAGTGTGATTAGCTTACTGCGCTGCACGACGTCGACCGGTGCGGTGGCTCGATTAATTAGGATAATGCCTCTGTTTAACCCTTTGCGGCACGGTGGCTACTATAGTGACCACCCGAATGCACTTGAAATTATGAGTTTTTTGAAGACTAAATAATGTATTTTCGGCCGGCTTCGTTTAAATCCAATTTAAGTGGGAGTTAAAGAAGCGTTTAACATTGCATTTGAGTCAATATTTATTTAATATTTTGTTGTATGAATAAATAAACAAATAAAAATCGTCATTTTTATGAAAAAATGCAGTCGCAGGAAATCGGTTAATGGGATTGGGCTAAGAATGTCTATACTGAGGTTTTCGGGGTCGCTGATTACGAATCTGAACTCAGATTGTGAAAATTCAAAATGGCGGATCTAAGATGGAGGCCAAAATTATAATATCTCTGTATTTCGCTAAAAATTCGTATACTGGGGTTTTAGGGGTCGCGGATTACGAATCTGAATTCAGGTTTTGAAAATTCAAAATGGCGGATCCAAGATGGCGACCAAAAGTTGAAACATTACTGGATTTAAAATTATTTACGTTCTGTGTACAGTTTATTAATCAATAATTTTGAAGACGTTCATTCTTAGCAAATTAAGCGTGTAAGTTTTAGCTTTTTGTAGTATGAGAAAATATTAATACCAAAAATGTTAATAATTCGTCTTTATTTATTGTTTTAGCTATACTTTTCTTTCCGATAGGTGGTGACTGAATTTTCGTGTCTATAATCAAATTATAATCTTTTAGAGTATATAGTTTACTGGGCATGATGCTCTACTTTGTGGGGTGATGTTTATGTAACAATAACTTTTCCGTGTTGGAGATCACGTTTGAGTGGCGGTTTATTCTCGAAAATAATCTCATGCAAATTATAAATTATTATTACTTTATTTACTTAATTTTTCATTTATTTATCTTACCTAGATAAATTAGGGTTTAGGTGAGCTGAAGAAGCTGTCAGTAAGCCAAATAGACAACACATTTACATTTGATAAAATATTATTTATTGAAAATTATCCCAAAATACTGCAGGTATTTTGGCGCTCCACCACTAGATGGCGACTGAATTTTCGTGACTATAATCAAATTATATACTTTTAGAGTTTGTAGTTTACTGAGTATGATGCTCTACTTTGTGGGGTGATATTTATGTAATAACAACTTTTCCGTTTTAGAAATTACCTTTGAGTGGCGGGCTAAGGGAATAATAATAAATATTAAATAAAAAAAAAATAAAAAAATAATAAATAGAAACTTTTTTGCTGATTCTTTGTGATAATCGTATAATTATCCACCAGTCGTTTTCACAACTAATATTGACTTTTCTTTTATATCTTGATACAAGAGAAACAATCTTGTAATAAATTTTTCAAGTATGGATGAAATCGTTGATATTCGTAGTGACTCGAATCTATTGATGGGTTATGTGATTCTGATGATTCCGAAAGTGTACATGGTGAGGCTGAGCCACATTTAAATTACACTGATCGCTACTCTGAAAATAGTTTCACATTATCATTTTATAGGCAGTATAGAGCCAGAAATAAGTGGAAATAGAAAAATCCGCTTAGCCCTTTTTTAATCGCTAAAACACCATTTTCGTCCGAAATTGGAATAGAAGATAAAATAAGGTATAAAAATAAAGTTTCCTTTACGTACTTGACAAATGTTCAAATTATTTTCGCAAATCTTTGAATTGCATTCATCTTTGTGGTAATCTCCGTATTCCAGTACGGCATGCTCCAAAATATATTTTTAGTAATTCAATAAACAAATATATACGTTTTTATAATTTTAAATACCTATGTACTGGTGGAATATTGACGAGTTGGACCGGACAGTTTAGTAAGTATTACCTAGTTCAACCTAGGCAATAGCTTGCTACTAACTCGTTATTTCACAGTACAAGCAGATGACGAAGACCGACCAAGACGGACTAAACTGACATAAGGAATTCCTGTGAAATATGTTGTCTGCTTGGCTTACTGATATATTTTTCAGATCACCTAAACCCTAATTGATCTAGCTAAGATAAATAAATGTAGAAATAAAAATGTTTTCACGACTAATATTCACTTTTCTTTTATATCTTGGTACAAAAGAAACAATCATGTAATACATTTAAGTATGGATGAAATTGCTGATATTACTAGTGACTCTAAATCTATTTATGGGTTATGTGATTCTGATGAGAATGATTCTAGAGAGTTTATTGATATCGATAAGTGGATGAAGAGTGGAAAAACCAGAGATGATATTACATTCACTGAAACTTTTGGTTCAAATATTCCGGATAATGTAACATTTGGATATATATTTATGTTTGTTTCCTAATGATCTATTAGATTTAATTGTTGAACAAACGAACCCTTATTTACTACAAAAGAAAAATAAAGCTAAACCAGTAACCAAAGACGAATTATTAACTTTCTTTGCTATTAATATTTTGATTGGCCATTAAAAAATCCCCCTCTTACCGTAATTTTCGGTCATTAGATCCGAAATTGAATGATTCGTACGTAAGCAAACGGATGACAGAAAATCGGTTTGGATTTTTCTTGAACCATTTACACTTGTTCGACAACAGTCAGGAATCGAAAAAAGGTGATGATAACTATGATAAATTATACAAACTGAGACCATTATTAGATAAATTAAGGGCATCTTATAAAAACTGCTGGAACCCTACTGAAAATCAATCTGTTGACGAGTCTATGATAAAGTTCAAAGGTCGCAGTAGTATGAAACAATACATGCCAAACAAACCCATAAATCGCGGATATAAAATTTGGGTGCGCAGACTCATCACGATTGAGAAAAATTACCATGCACAATATTTTTTGATAAATACTTTACTGGTCTTGATCTTATGAAAAATTTGAAAACAGATCAAACTTTCGCGTGTGAAACAGTTTGTAGTAATAGAAAAGTTTTACCAAAAAGTGAGATTCCTGGCAAAAAAATGAATCGTGGGCAATATGAATACCGTATTTGTGGTGATGGAATTAGCTGGATCTAAATTGATGGATATAAAAACTGTTTTATTTTTATCTAACTATCATGACCCTTGAGAAGTTACTGTTACAAATAGGACAAAAAAAATGGTTCAGCAAAAACTATAAATTGCCCAGTTATTTATCGGTCGGATTATCATAAAAATATGGGGTATGTTGATAGATCCGACCATCTTGTATCAACTTACAAAATTGATAGAAAGTCTAAAAAATGGTGGCACTATGACATCCCCTTGTCACCATATGATATAAAATTAAATAAGAATATTAACAAAGACGTATATACGTACATCTATAGCCACTTATATACATATACGTATATACGACTTTACATGCTTAAGCGAGCGAATACCGAAGCATGTCGAAATATTCGCCAATGCCTCACGGAGACACAGAAATTTGTCGTACTCTCGTTGGACGAGAGGTACTGACGTACACTACCTTTACGCTCGATACGCGAGGTTATAAATACTTCGCGCACTAGGTTTTAGAGGCCTTTTGTTGAAAGTGTAAGTGCGAAGGTTGCCGTCAGCCCCTCTTGACTCTGAGAATTAGACCTTAGAACCACGAGAGCCGAGAAGACCTGGAGCCTCTGCACCGTCCTCAACTGCCCGCCGAAGTCTCCGGCGTTAGCGGCTACCACCCTGTGACGAGAAACTAAATAAATTCTATAGTACCGACCTCGGGAAGGCAACGTAAGTTCGAACTTAGGAACTTCGAACTTACGTCTTCTCTTTGACTGGAAGAACTAGAGACTCTAAACAGCTGCTACATTGCCACGCGACCGCAGCGTGTAATAATAAACTTTCTGTAAGTCTTTAGATTTAATATATAATAATATAATACAGCGGCAATGTAGCAGTTGTTATATATGTGACGTTCCACGTCAACCGGAACACCGCCCGGCCCAAAATTCCTTTCGACCTAAAAATTTTTAAAAATATGGAAAATTTAGCATTTTTTATATACTTTTGATTAGCGCGTGGCTAGTTTTAAAATTTCGTTTATGACCGATTTCATCTCAAATCATGCAGGCCGACAGCACCTATCTCTCCGAATCAGCTCAAATTATAGTATATTATTCTACTCGGAAAATAAGCGTATACGTATTTTTTGATTTTTCGATAGCATCAAAATTGCATGTGTTATGCTTTTTTCAAAAGTGACTCCTCAAATTTCGTTTCTCAAAAATCGAAAACTTTTTTCTTTTTAAATCGTTCTAATTCGTCTTTTTATGGATATTTGAAAATAATTCTGTACATATTCGATGCTGTTGGTGATACTCTTTCGATCTGCCAAGTTCAAAAATTTTTTTACAGAAAATCAAGGATGATATGGCATTTTTTATAAACAATGAAAAATGCTTTTTTCTCAAAAAAGCCATCTTTTTTTTTACTCAATTTTTTTTTATAGATAGCTAGTCTCAATACCTATACGGTCATATACATGACATTTGGAATATTTTTGTTTTTTAAGAGATATAAACGAAATAAGAAAAAAAATGTATGTACCCCTAAGTATAATGATTATACGTATATAGCAGAGCAAGAATCTGTGCATTAGACGAATACGTGTACGATTATTTATATATGTGTGTGTGTACACAATAGAGGAGTATAACGCATGGTACTAGAATTCTCCGCAACGTGGCTAAAACTCATTTTTTGCTATCACGTAGATAATGTTAGTTATTTTAGCTTATTTAAGGAACCCGGTCTAGTTATCTTAATATATATAGTATTAATTATACATACTAAGATTTCTCTTGAATTATGGCTGAAATTTATTCAACAAAGAGGCGCAAGTGTCCAAACTTTTTTGGATCACACAAAAAAAACGTATATGATGCCACTGTTAAATTTAGAAAATTGGAGAATTTAGCAGAATTTCTTCGACAAAGTTTTCCTAACAAAGCAGTGTAGAGTTCGGATTATGTATGCTTCAATTGTTATGAACGCGTTAAAAATATTGAACCAAAGGAAATAATTGATGCGATTCATTCATACAATTATACTGACTTGGACAGTGATACTGAAGACCATGATTTTCGAGCTAGCACCCCAGAGCCGATTGAGCATTTAAATGAAACCTTAATTTCAAGTTCTTTTGGTAATGTTTCGCCACTTAAAAGGAAGAGAGGTATTGATGATTCATCTGTACAAAGATACATTATTAGAAAAAAATCAGAACTAGTATCTTCATTCTCATCTGCAACTAGCTCAAAATTGTCAGAAGCATACAATGTTTGCATTGATGAATCACATGATGATTTGACTCAATGCTTCTGCAATGAATGGCTCAATAACTTGTGAGTAGCGCTTGAAAATTGTGCCAGTATCAATGAGAAAATTAGAATTTTAACGTTGCTTCCTTCGTCATTAACAAAATCTAGTATTTTATCAGCATTTCCCGAAGTAACTGTTTATATGATTGACAAAGCAAGAATGCTTGTAACAACTAAGGGAATATATTCTGAACCTGACGCGTATACTGGTCATCCATTGGACGAAAAGTCTACAAAAATTGCCATGGAATATTTTCTAAACGATGATTTTAACTGTACACGTCAAAGCCCTAATAAATGTGATGTTGTGACTGTTCAACAAAATGGAAAAAAAAAGAATAAAACGTTATTTGACACGCAGTTTAAAAGAGGCGTATAAACTATTCAAACAAGAAAATCCAGACATAAAAATCGGTATAACAAAGTTTTATACATTAAAACCAAAGTTTGTTATGTTGAGCCCGTCGAAGGAAGTGTGTCTGTGCATTTACTGTGCAAATTTTGATTTATACGTTAATAGTCTAAATAATTTCCTAGGAGGCAAACATTCAGACCTCGATAGAGTTCGTTCTACACTTTTATCGGCAATTGTTTGCTCCAATTTGTCCGATAAGTGTCTTGTTTAAGAATGTACTTTATACCCAGGTTCTGAAAATATCAACCTAAGTTTGTTTGGATTAGAGACAACTAATGAACATGAGGAGATTGTTTTTGCTATGTGGGAAAATGGCCATCTTGTGAAGAAAAGATTAACAATCTCCAATTTTTTTTAGCGATCTTTCTTCTTGGACAGTCAAAACAAACGTTCATTTAAATATTAAAAATATACAAAGAAAAGCTATAAAAGAAGAGAAAGAAATAGCTGCAGCTAACTCAGGTCATCTAGTACTGCATGGTGATTTTGCTGAAAATTGGGCAGTGATTCACAGTAACCCTATTCAAGGTACTCACTGGGTTAATCAACAGGTCTCTATTTTCACAGCAGCTTGTTATCAAGGAAAACTAACAAAAACTTTTGCTGTCATCAGTGATGATAGAAAACACGATTTTACCCATGCCTTGTTAGCAATGGAAAAAATAATTGATTCGATGAAAAATGATTATACCGATTTAATAGATCAAATATCGATTATAACAGATGGAGCATCAAGCCACTTTAAAAATCGATTTCAATTGTATGAAATTAAAAATGCTTCCATCAATAAAACATGGTTGTTTTCAGCTACATGTCACGGGAAAGGTGCATGTGATGGTGTTGGCGGACTAGTCAAACACTATGCAACTAGACATAATCTTCAGAACAGTCATATTGAATCAATACAAGATGCCAATGCTTTTGTAACAAAAGTTCAATCTTATACTAATAATATTAAACTAATCTTACTACCAAAAGAAGATATTGAAGTTTTTAGACAAAATAAAATAAAAGAGTGGCTTAAGGCTCCTAAATATAACGGCATTCAGAAAACCCATGTATGGAAAGTAAATGTAGGTAAAAAGAAAAAATCTTATACAGGTCGAACTGCTCTTCATTCTTTAACAAAATTGTTAAATAAAGAGAAACAGAAGAAGAAGAAAATCAACTCAAAGAATCGTGTTAACAGGAAAGTTAGAAAAAGCAATAAAATGTCTAAAAATCATAAAAAAGGGAAAAATACATAGGATTTTTTCTTGCACGACAGTGCTATGGGGTAACATAAAATTTTTTTCTTATTTCGTTTATATCTCTTAAAAAACAAAAATATTCCAAATGTCATGTATATGACCGTATAGGTATTGAGACTAGCTATCTATAAAAAAAAATTGAGTAAAAAAAAAGATGGCTTTTTTGAGAAAAAAAGCATTTTTCATTGTTTATAAAAAATGCCATATCATCCTTGATTTTCTGTAAAAAAATTTTTGAACTTGGCAGATCGAAAGAGTATCACCAACAGCATCGAATATGTACAGAATTATTTTCAAATATCCATAAAAAGACGAATTAGAACGATTTAAAAAGAAAAAAGTTTTCGATTTTTGAGAAACGAAATTTGAGGAGTCACTTTTGAAAAAAGCATAACACATGCAATTTTGATGCTATCGAAAAATCAAAAAATACGTATACGCTTATTTTCCGAGTAGAATAATATACTATAATTTGAGCTGATTCGGAGAGATAGGTGCTGTCGGCCTGCATGATTTGAGATGAAATCGGTCTTATATAGAATATAGAGCGCTCACCTTCTCAAAAACACAGAACGGTCCTCTACATAAAATATAGAGTGCTCATCTTCTCGAAAACACAGGGCGCACCTCTACATAAAATATAGAGCGCTCTTCTTCTCAAAACACAGAACGCTCCTCTATCTAGAATACAGGTCGCTCTCAAAAATACAGAGCTCACCTCTATATAAAATATAGAGCGCTCTTCATCACGAATCCTGAGCATTCTGATCAATTTGTAAGAATCAATACTGTATCCACATTTCTAATAGTAATTAAACTCAATTAAAACAAATAATAAGTTGGTAGAAGCTTCCGAGCAAAGATCAGTTCCGCAAAATAAATAAAAATATTTGTTTGCGACTTAGAACCTGCGCAGCAGAACATAATTCGGCTGTAACAGCACCGTATATTCTGGCATTTTGTAGATTCAACTATAATAAATTCGTTGATTATTCATAATACAAAAAATTTGGAACATAGTATGAAATCAATAAACTTCAAATTACTTTTGGTTCAACTAGCAGACGATCGTTTTCCAACACCGAAAGGTAGGAAATACCAAGAAAAATCTCCTCCTAATGTAAACACTAAATCTCAAATATCTATTGAAGAAAGGCGCTCTCAATCTGCTCACATGCCTCTAGTTTTCACAACTTTGAGACGTTACGGTGTGCAGTACCAAAGCTAAACCTTGCAGAACTAAATTTTTTTACAGTGCTTACAATATGCCACTCTGCGTGAAGGAAAAACCAAATTGTTTTTACAATTACCATACACAAATATAAATTATATTATGCAAATAAAATATAATTTTTCAAAATAAGTTAGAAAAAAACCAAAACCTAAAAAAAAATAAAAAATTTAAATAAAAAAAAATGGAGACAATGACCGTCACATCCACGAGCGTGTCTCTAGAGTCAACTGAGCGTGGATTATACTAAAAAGCTAAAATTTATAATCTTTGAATTTTTTGCCGCCATCTTGGATCCGCTATTTTGAATTTTCAAAATCTGAGTTCTAATTCATAATCAGCGACCCCGAAAACCCCTGTGTACAATTTTTTAGCGAAATATAGTGATATTACAATTCTTGGCCGCCATCTTGGATCCGCTATTTTGAATTTTCAAAATCTGAGTTCAGATTCTTAATCAGCGACCCTGAAAACCCTTGTGTGCGATTTTTTAGCGAAATAAAATGTTATTACAATTTTTGGCCGCCATCTTGGATACGCCATTTTGAATTTTCAAAATCCGAGTTCAGATTCGTAATTAGCGACCCTGAAAACTCCTGTATACTATTTTTCATGAAAAACAATTAATCTAATAAATGTGTGCTGTACAGGGTTAATGAAAAGATGGAAGAAAAATGTAAATATAATAAGTATCTACAAGTGTCGATAGACAGATGGAAAAAACAATCCCAATAAATTGGTGTTTAATACTCATTTTTATTAGTAGTTTCCTTAATACTCATTTATTCTCATTGGCTAAAAGATCATTATAATGGCAAACATCGGTTCTTTATTTATTTAGCTTAATAACAATTACAATACTTCAAATTTAGAAACAATTAAAGTCTATAATTATGGTCGTGTCTAAACCAGGCGTTACAATGTAGTTTTTAATAATATTACAATATAATATATATAGTAAACAAGAAAATATTATTTGTATTCAACATTCGCTAATTTTTTGTATTCAGCCAGAATGCTCTCATCGAGCAGCTACTCGAAATCGGGATTATTTACTCCTTTATTTATTTTAAAAAAATAGTCTCTTAAATCCTGTAGCGAAGTGTATTATGAATTGCAATCAAAAATTTTTGCTGGTCTTTACTCTTTTTATCTTTATTTTTCAAATACTTTTCATAGATTCTAAAAAATATAGATTATTATTTAGTTAATTTATTCGCAAATTATTCTTATCGAATTCACTTTTAAATATTTAAACAACATTTTCTATTGGCATCAATTTATAGAAGTTAAGAATCATTCCGGCGTGACAGGCTAAAAATATTAAAAAATTTCATTGGCATTTTTGTAATGTGCCTTTTATTTTCTTTAAGCATTTAATTTTATGTTATCAAATTTTGTATACAGTCACATATGATCGTACCTGAACATATATGAATAAGAAGGTTAAGCAATTTTTCGCAAATTTTGAAATAAAAATTAACTTTTTTGGATTAAATAATAAATATTATCGTAAATGTGACTATATATTTATCGTTGAACAATAAATACTAAAAATAATTATAATATTTTCAAGTACGTATAAATACGTGTAATACTTATGGAAAACTTTATTTACATTACATGTGATTTTATGTGATTATATATGGGCATATCTGATCATATAGAATCATATCCAAATCTCTTTTACTCTGGCATAAATTACTTTCAATCACGTAAAAATGTCATGAAGAAAAAAAACATTGATAGTTTATATATATATATATATATATATATATATATATATATATATATATATATATATATATATATATATATATATATATATGTGTGTATTTCAAGAACATTTTTAATATGCGACACAGGAACGACCTCCTATATAAGTCATTTCATCTTTAAACAATATTGGAACCCGATTAAAACTAACCTTGCAATAGGTGTAATTCGTCTCTCTCCATTCGTTTCTTCTCGGTGAAGACGGATTAATATTCAATATTCATAATTTTCTAATTTAATGCTTCTATTAACTAACTTAAGTGGGATCCAAAGAAGTTCTGCCAAGACTCTTAAACATATATATGGATTATCCTGCAGTTGTCAAACCTCAACGTCGACGTATACATCTAGACCCAAGTACCTCTAAAGTTTTAAAAGAATTATAGTATGTTTTAATATAAATAAGCAATTATTATTACTTGAAAAGTATGCTTACCATACCGTCATTTTTATCGTGTCATTTATATCGTGTCTTAGTCAATGAATATTTGAATTGATTACTGGGTCTATAAAAGTTAAGTACGCCTTCATAAGCTTCCCCTCTAAATCTTGGGAAATAGGGTAAATGTGAACATTACTTAGCGAATGCACTAGTTACTGCAGACATGTATTTTGATGGGAAAGTGCAGTAGAATGAGCAAGCAACTACCTATTAGTGCGGTTATTCCTACGCGCTGCAGTAATTGACGCACAGTAATACCCTGGTGGGAAAAACTTGTTGTGCCAAATCGTGCTAAATCGTGCACAACTGTGCCAAACTATGCCAAATTGTGCTAAATTGTGTCAAATTGTGCTATACTATGCTAGAGCTGTGTCATTTCGGACATTTCGCACAGTTTGACACAGTTTGGCACAATTTGGTACAGATTGACACAATTCGGCACAGTATGGCATGATTTGGCATAACTTGGCACATTATGAATTTAAACAAAATTACTTTTCTAAACTATTTACAGAAAAGCTAGTACACTTTGACACAAGATGGCACAGTCTGTCACAAAATGGCACAATTTGGCACGATGTGGTATAATATGGCATATCTGGGCATAATATGGCATATCTGTGCATAATCTGGCACATCCTTTAATTCTAGCTTCCAACCTGGCGTACTGCACATAATCTGGCATTTTATGGCATAGCTTGACATGTTATGGCAAGCTTGACATGTTGTGGCATAGCTTCGCATAAAATAACATTGATTGGCATAAAATGTCATAGTTTATCATGTTATGTCATGATATGGTGTAATTAGGTATAAATTTTATTATTAAAAAAATTACATAATAATAGTTATAATATTATTACAATACGTGATACATATATTAAATTAATTAGTGTGTCGGCCTAAAATACCTTTTACAATAGTAACAATAATAAATTGCTTATGTAATTTTAATAATATACATGGTCTGTGTAATTGAGAGTATTTTACAACATTAACATTAACTTTTTCTTCAGCATCGACAAATTTCAAATAAGTAATATCAATGCAATTTTTAGACCATGAAAAAAAATTACTATTTTGTAGTCATTATCATACTTAATTTTACATATTTTAGAAACACTTCCAAATGTCTCATCAGTCGTTTGAAAAACAGAGTTATTTGTTTGATGACAGCGCAAATATTTATTAGTAGTATAACAATTTCCATTAAAGATCATTTTTTTAAATATTTTACATTTGGTCACAGCACGTCAACTATTTTCTGAAGAGATTGTAATTCTGTTTTTGTTAATGTGTGTGCTTTGCCGCGTCCTATTAGAATACATTCTTCAATTTTACAAATATTTTTTAGTTTAGCTTTATCCAATTTATTGCAATATGACTGGACTCTTTCAGAAATTAATTGATTTTGTTGTAAAAGAGGCAATTGTTGATATATTAACATTTTAGAGATAATTTGTGTAGCAATACGATAATTACATTTCATTCCCAGTAATAATTTATTTTCATTTTCAAATAGAAAAGTACTTGCATTGTAGAGCGGCCCCCAATTTTTAACAGTTTCAGTAAGATGATTTAATAAATGCACATTGTAATGCATGTACTTCTTTCCGTATAAAAATTGAAAATTCACAATAAAATTTATTAACAATTTTCTAGCATTTTCTAACATTTCAAGTGTTATAGAGTCTTCTAACAAAATATTCATAGCACAAACGAACGTAGCCAATTTATTATAATATTTTTTTGGAAGTATTCCATGCAGACAAATCAAGGAATAAAATATTAACCATGATAGCCATTCTGACGCAGTCCAATTTGCTCTTTCCTTGATACTTCTTGAAATTTTCGCAATACAAGGAGGCCTTATAGACAATAAACGCTGATCGATAATGTGCAATTTATTTGGAGAGCCAACATAATATTTCTCTTTAGCATTGGTTAATATAATCGTTGTATAAAGTTCCGTGACACCTAAAAGACAAGCATGCATGAAGTCAACAATCATTCCATTAACTAGATCAAAATGTTTGAGATTCATTAGAGATGATGGGCCTTTAATTCCAGTAATATCCTGTGAGTTACTCTTATGTGCGAAAAGCATTTTTTATCTACAATAATTATTTATATAAGTAAAAACAAGCTAGATCAATAAATTGAGTGTCCAAAAAATGTAAATATTAAAATCTTACATGTACAACATTAGTAGATTTAATTCTACATCGTTTTAATAGTTTCATTAGAAAACCTATCATACTATGTTCGATATCTCATAGTGCTGAATATATCTGTGAATACGACAATTTTTTTCATAAAAATCTTTTAATACAAAGGAACTTAAAGTACAATTCACTTATAAAAAATGTTAACTTACTTTGAAAATAGAATATATTAATAAATTTACTGGTTGGTCAACATAACCTTTTTTCATTAATAAGCTTTTTATATATACTTCGTTTTTCGTAATAATTTCTTACCAGACTTAGTCAGTTAAGTAGTCTTTGATTTAATCATACCAAAAACTCGACAAAAATGATTTGAATCCTTTTTGGTTGCACAAAATTATAGCACAAAAATAAACAGTATAAATTCTATTATGTCTAATCATACCAAACTGTGTAAAACTATGTCGCCCTATGCCAATATGTACCGTACTGTGCTAATCTGTGCCAGGCTGTGTAGATTCGTGCTAAGCCATGCCAATCTTAAAAAAACGGTAGATAAAGTATTTTCTTTCAAAATTTGTGACTATGCCACATAGTGCCATAATGTGCGACACTATGCCAAAGTGTGCCGAACTATGCCAAACTGTGCCAAACTGTGGGAAACGTCCGAAATGGCACAGGTTTAGCATGATTTGGCATAGTTTGGCACAGTTTGACGCAATTGGGCACAGTTTGACACACTTTGGCACAATTTTCATTTCCACTAGGATAGTTGTTCGAGCTTTTTGATACGTTAAAAATAGTATCATAGATCCAGTGAAAATGCATTTGAAAGAACATAAAATTACTTATCTTTTGCCACCCGAAATTTCGGATAAGGTGTTTCCTTTATTTTGTTATACACGGAAACGTCAGTTTCTGTTTGATCTGTGATTTCTCTGAAATATACGATGAACAGTTTTTGAAAGAAATTGAAGTAATTAAGACAATGGAGAAGATTATTCTGAAAAATTTTTGAGACATTTTATTTTTCTATGGTTGAGAAAGTTATAATTTTGTAAAAAAAATCAATTTTCTATGGTAAACGATAACTTGAGTAAAACTGTATTATTCCCTTTGAAAATTTCCAAAAGGTAGCTTTTTACTATCTCTCGGCTAAGATCTTTGCTCAGATGGACTTTTAGTTTTCGAGATATTCGAGGTTATATTTTTCTTAAAGAATTTTTTGATTGCTTATTTATTGGGTTTTACACGGTAATTTTTTACGAATGAACGCTTATTTTTTTCCGTTTAATCAAAAACTTAAATCAAAAAGAATTTTCAAGATTCATCAAATCGTTTCTGTTTAATAACGTTTTATCATTTTTTATAATATTTTATTTTTCAAAAAATTTTTGATCGTAGATTACTTGTATATTACTCAGTAGTGTTTGACCAAAAAAAGCTCATTTTATACGTTTTTTGATAAAAATTTGAAATCAAGAAAATTTTTTAAGATTTATCGACTCGTATTTGTTTTAAAACTAATATTTTTATGATATTCATTATCTTTTTCAACAAATTTTTAATAGCTTTTTTCTTGAGTATTATGCAGTAATTTTTGGTCATTCTAATATCATTATTTACGTTTTTTGAGCATGATTTAAAATGATGAAGAATTTTTATGATTTATTCGAGGGTTTATCGATTCATTTTTTTATAACTTTTTTTCATTCTGATGATATTCCTTTTTTTCAAAAATTTATTAATAGTTTCTTTCTTAAGTAGTATGCGGTAATTCTTGGCCATTTATAGCTCTATTTTTATTTTTTGATGAAAATTTTTAATAAAAAAATTTAAGATTGATCGACGGATGACACGCCCAATTAAGAAAATATCATCCAGATAGTAACATCCAAATGGAACGTGTCGCCATTGCAATCAGCGATTTTAATGTTTTATTTGTAATTCAAAATTTTCCTTAAATATATATTTCTGCAGACAACCTTGCAGGCAACAACTTTGTAAGAGAATCTGCCGAAATATCTGCAGGTTTAAATATCCTACAGGGGTCTCTGCAGAAAATTCTTCACAACCTTGCAGATAATTGTGCAGATTTTTTCTGTAAGTGGGTCACGTGTCTCCCAGATCTGTTCAAAAGATCTTGATGTACACTCCAGATCTGTTCAAAAGATCTTGATGTACACTCCAGATCTGTTCAAAAGATCTTGATGTACACTCCAGATCTGTTCAAAAGATCTTGATGTACACTCGACGGATAAAACATCTGATACGAACGATTTAAATTTTTTTTAAGTTTTTCAATGAGGTTAGCTAAAACGTACATTCGGTCCCATGAAATTGCAATATTTAAAAAAAAATTCAAATCATTCGAATTAGATGTTTTGTACGTTGAAGTATACCATCCCCGGTCGTCTGAAATACTTGTACACAAAATATAAAGAGATATGACGCTACATATTACGCTCTAAAGTTTTTGATGACGTCATGAACATATGACGGTATCTTTTATGTCGTTATGATCGTGACATCATAAAGAATCTTTATAGTACATAGAAAACTCGGGAAATTGGTTTTTACGCATTTGCATAGGTAATATCTCTGTACAAAAAGCAATGCAATCTCTCGGCCAGCTTAACCCATTTCTTCCCAAGCGGCCATTTTATAGTCACTTTTTTCGCAGAGGATTCGAGTGTCTCGGCACGAATTGCAAGCCTGATTTCGGAATTTAAATTTTTAAGTCACTGCACTGATAAACATCCACGCACTCCATAATCACTCATAAGATTTGCACACCTGACTTCTAAAGGACCAAAAATGTTCGCGCGTTTGTTAACCGGGACTTAGTTAATTAAAATGCGACCGAACGTAATAGAGCAAAAAATGCGCCCGCACGATTCTGAGAGGATGTGGATGTGTGAAGGATACAGAAGAGCACATTTTACAGATTTTATTCGAGCTCCTTGGCAATTCTATATTTAACATAAATGTCTTAAAATACTGTATTTAATTGTTAATTGTTCAATATTCAAATTCTGTGTGTGTGTGTGTGTGTGTGTGTGTGTGTGTGTGTGTGTTGTGACGTGTATTTCGCGTTCCAATGTTATTAAAACACGGGCAGTCAATCGCGACCAAATCACCCGTCACCAGAGCATAGCAATTTGTATTAAATAGTTATTGTTATTAATGGAGGGGAATTGTCAATTTATTTGTTGAAGAAATGAGGATAAGGAGAGTCGTGACCGAGGAAAGTCACAGACCAACACACACACGCACACACCCATACCAGCGACACCAGCTGATCGTGCCGCAGCGACAACCGATCAGAGCGAGCAACGACAACGAGCCTATACACACACACGCACGGCACCAACATCACTGCACTCTGTACGCGCGACCCTCTCTCTCTCGCTTGCTCTTTCTCCCTCGCCTCTCGAGGATGATGAGCCACTGCCCGCGCGCACACACACGCGCGCGCGACCGCCCTCTCTCGCGATGCACGCAGACGCGGGAGGAGAGAGGATTCACAGCAGCAGCGGCGGCTTCCTCGAGGCAGACCATCTCGGCTGTAGCCACGAGAGAGAGAGAGATATACTGGCGCGGCTGTCGACAGCATGGGGAGAGCTAGCACCCGCCGCGCCGCGAGCCGCATGAAGCTGCCGGTCTATCGTAGCGTAAGCCGACGCGCGCACGTCGCCGCTGCCAACTGTGATGGTCCGGCGGCGACAAAACCGAAAGCGCCCGATATAGATATACACGCCGGATTTCCCGCGCGTGTATATCTAGCGGTTCATATTGCCCGCGCTTCGCGGGCAGGGCGGCAATCGCGGAGCGGACCAATGGAAATTAGCGACTCAAATTGCCGCAGACTTAGCCTTGATTTTCGCATTTAGGGAAAATCAAGGCCAATCACCGAGAAGAAAGGGGCGAAAGCAACAAGTGTGTGGGCTGAAGATAGTTAAGAAGAAGAGCTGAAAATTTGGAAGAGACTTCCGCCCGTTAGAGAATACAGACGTACGTTGCGAGCACCTCTCGAGTCTTATTATAAAATCGACGGACATATAGTTAGCGAGGGTAGAATCGGCGAAAGTAATAGCGACCAGGAGTACAAAGAGCACCGCTAGGCGACCACAATTAGCGACGGTGAGTGGGCTGCAATTGTCGAGCTTCCCTCGGCACTTATAGATAGAGTTATAATTTATTATATAGCATATTGCCGCCATGTGCTCGGGGGCAATGGCGTAAACTCGTTGGTGGTGTGACACCGTCGTTTTAGAATCAGTGCGCGCCGGGCCCGTTTTGAGATTACGAATAGTAGTGTGGGAAAAGGGGGATATTACGCGATATTCGGAAAACTCGGCAAACGCGGTAATTTGGTCGTCGCGGGAGACGCGTGCGTGGGCTAGCGTAGCCATATTGTTTAGCGACCGGTAAATTGTGCGAAACGTGTAAATTTTGCGACCGTCGCATATAGTGATTTATAATAAAGCCTAGGTACTTAAATTGAGATTTGTGTAATTATTATATGTATTCTTTGAATTATATATATTCCTGATTTTCCACTTCACGGAACTTCCTCTGGGGAAAGGGACTCGTGCAGAGCTAGCCGCGCTTTACCTGGCGCTCACTATATAAATATATAGATAAATTCGGTAAAGTGCTGAGCAAAGTTTAATAAATAAATTAGAGTAACAAATCCCACGTTGCAGTGTGTGTGTGTATGTATGTGTGTGTGTATGTGTGTGTGTGTGTGTGTGTGTGCGTGTGTGTGTGTGTGTGTACGTGTGTGTGTATATATAAGGAAAGAGTGAAAATAAGATTTAATATATCTAAGTGTGACACGTGGTCGGAGACGGTGCGTCAGTGGCGCGATCCGCACAGGTTGCTCCGGACAGCACCGCAGGTAGAGCGGAAGAGAGCGAGTTCATCGGGCGCTAGCAACGACCACCAGCAGAATTAACCTACTGGATCTAAGGCGAGAAGTCAAGAGAAAGCAGCTCTCTCCCAGAAATAGGAGTAGATTTGAAATCAGCGGCCGCAACAAGAGGTTATTTACTACTTTCAATTGTTTAACAGTTTGACATGTACTTGCAACATGTATTGTTTATTTCATAAGAATCAGAAATCTCATTGCACCTAAAACTTCATAACCTCATATTTTGGAGGTTATTCATATTAATTTAAATTGATAAAAGGTGACCAAAAACATGTAATTATTTATAAATCAAAATATCACACAATCAAGTGGCGCGGTAGCGCCATGAAGGCGAGTTTGAGAAGCAGACGAAGCCGCAGCGCCCGTGCTACTATTTACTTCTATATTGGTGTTCGGATTTTTCTTTATACGATAACAAGTACTTATTACTATTATTACCAAGTTATTTCGACTTAATAGCATGTTTTCGTGCTAAACTATGATTTCCAACAAAAATATTAGCCAAAAAGTTATTTTATGTCATAATAAACGAGTATGTAATTCTCAAATGCTGAAAGTATATCAACTTTCTTTCTCCAGCCCGAAAAGTAAAAGGACCGTGAAGTTAGCCGCAACAAATATATGAGTGAAAGGACCGTTAAGTTGACCGCACATACGGCTGGGTATTGCCAACGAATATATACCTATATAGAAGAACGATTCTTATGGAGCGGTTGGTTCTCAAAAGCGGTAGTTGAATAGTCTCCGCGAGAAGGCGCCAGCCGTTATTTTCCTATGGTGCTGTCTCTCTCGCACCTGCGCGCCGTTCCGGTTTTAAATTTTCTAGAGCTTACGGGTGGACTTTATTCTTGCGCTTCAATTAAGATATTAATAAAAATGTTTAGAGTTAAGATTTGATAATTTTACAAGCATATATAAATTTTTATGTATTTAAATGACTTGGGTACAAATTAACTGAAAGTAATAATAAATTAGTATTACAGTTTCGATAAATCTAAGATAATAATAAATAAATAAATAAGTAAATAAATAAATAAATAAAATTCATTTTTATATCACATTTAATTTTGATATTGCCTTTTGTTATTATGTAATTTTTTTTTCATAATTTTAAGAAGAATATAGGTATTTACTTGATTTAAAAATGATTAATTAACAGTTGTCTAAGTAACTCACGAATTAACTTTTTGATGTGCTTAATGTATGGTATAAGAATTTATTATTTAATTAAAATTGAAGGAAATTTTTTTTTCTCTTAAAGAAGTTTGTTATATAAGCCATGTCTTGAGCACATAATTATAGGTTATCTACATTAAGTATCTTTATTTTTAATTCGAAATAATAAACAAATATATCTATTTAAAAGAAATCAAGTGGCGCAGTAGCGCCACGTAGGCGAGTTTGAGAAGCAGACGAAGCTTTGGCGCCCGTGACATATGTACTTCTATATTGGTGTTCGGATTTTTCATTATACAACAAAAAATGCTTATCATTACTGTTGGTAAGTTTTTTTAGCTTATTAGCATGTTTTTTGAGCGAAACTATGATTTCCAACAAAAATATTAGTAAAAGAGCTGTTTATTTTTATAATATGTGAGTGTATAATCGACAAATGCTAAAATCACGTTTTTCTTCCTCAGCCCGAAAAGTGGTAGGACCGTGAAATTGGCTGCAGAAGGTGTGTATGTACATATATATCAAGTGAAACTTTAATATATATAAAATTAACGTGTATATTGAAACAAAACGAAATGTTTCAACTTCTTTCCTTCTATATTATCATGAAAGGGCTATTTATTTAGATTTTAATAAACTATCTACATCACTCAATCTGATCTGAAAGTGAAAGGACCGTGAAATTAGCCGCATACGGCCAAGAGTAATTTGGGGATTGCTTTCTCATATATATTGCGTTCCCGCTCTTTCCAGCTATTCAGGTGATTTTCAAAATCAAAATTTTATACAAAAATTCAAATCTGTTCCACATTTATACATGTATCATATTGCCTACAAAGTTAATTATATTTTAGGTTAGGGTTATATGTATTTCGTAGAAATTATTATTCTATTCTATTAATATACATTACCTTTATATTACGAAGTCTGAAATTTGTTAGAAAATGTTACAAATTCTTCAGAGCTATATAAATAATAATATCTCAATAGCTGTACAGTCGAATTATGTGGGAAAACAATCCTCTGCGCGGTTGACGACAGAAAATTATGGGAAAGCAATCCCCTGCGGGCTGCGCGGTTGACAACAGAAATTTATGTGAAAGCAATCCATGCGCGATTTCGATGCGGAGTTGCATTTTTTTGGACTCACATATGTCACGTAATAATATACGTCACGTATCTAAGCGTTCAACAATAAAAAATCAACGTGTTTATGTTGATGAAAAAAGAGCTTGTATAGGAGTATATGGCTTGGAGTTAACAACTATTAATAAGAAGAAAAAACGGAGATGTTGGAGGCACGACAGATAGCTTGTCAGACTTATAATTTCTATGTCTGTTTATAACCTATGCTTAAGACGTTTTATTATGGCGCGGTCCGGTTCCATGTTTCAATAATTATATCCTCCCCCCCCCACCCCCTGATTTTTATTCATGACACAAAAATTCAATTAATAATTATATTCCCTCCCCCCTCCAACCCCCTGGTTTTTATTCATTTTACATAAAAGTTAAATGAATAATTATATTCCTCCCCCCCCCCCTCCCCCTGGTTTTTATTCATTTGACACAAAAATTAATGAATAATTATGTTCTCCACTCCCCCCGAACCCTCGTTGAACATTATAATTTCTATCACTCCCCTTACTTGCTAGCTCGACGTTAATTTCATAATACATATACATATTCCTCTTGTAACTTCTTTCATAGGTGAACAACTTCTTTTTATACGCTACAACGTCATAACAAATTTATTAATGTTGTTAACTTCTTACAAAGACTTTTTAAATATGCAAAAATTTCATGAATACTATTTAAAAAGTAATTGTTAATATATATTTTTGATTTCAAAATGAATACAATTTTCATGACAGAAATTTCTATATTTTTTTTCGACATAAAGAAAAAATGTTATATTAAATACTATTTTGTTCAATTACATTTAGTAATCTATATTGAAAACGTATCATTTTATAAAAATAATAATTAACTTTGTGTACACAAATAAAATATGCAGAAAGTTACACTTGCAATTAGACAACACCATGAATAAAATGAAACGGGCATGGCAAGTTACGTAGTATCTTGAGTTGTTTGTAATTGATCAAAATATTAATTAAGTTAAAATGAGCAATCATTTGACTCAGTCCTCAATTAAACACAATGATTTTTTGTTTGCTGTATTATGAATAAGATAATATGGTTATAAACTTGACTTTTTTTATTGATCTCAGTTGTTTTTTAATCTGTAATTTCATTGTAAACAAAATTGCCTTCTTTAATTGATCTCAGTTGTTTTTTAATCGGTAATTTCGTAGTAAACAAAATTATATTATTATGTTACGTTATTTTATTGACATGCATGATAATATGCAATACATTAAACTCGCCTAACCTTTTTACTTTGCTTAAAAGTTTTTTTTAGAGATAAATTATACTGCTGTTTCTCAAAGAATAACCTTCAAGTGGTTGTTGCTATCGAAATTTTCCTTATCCAGTGTCATGCGGGATAATAATGCGGGAAACTAGAAGGGACGACCGTTACACCCCTTTATAGTAACTGCAGCATGTTTACATAGATCTACGTAGTACGGGACCAATCTAGCTAGATCTATAAAGGAGCAAAGATACATTCCTACCAGGGTATATAAACTAATTTTATACTATTATTTTATAGGCGATATGATTTAAAGTAAGTATACTTAATAAACATACTACTTTATAAGCATTTAGAGCAAAAATACTCTTCTATAAACTAAAGTGTTCATACTGGGAACCACTTTTTTGAAAACTCAAAATATTAATTTTTCCTTATATTTAATTCAAATAATTGAATTTACCTAAAGCTAATTTATTACGTCCAAAAGGCTAAAACGGATAAAATGTAATTTGAAGTTAACTCTTGCAAATTCAAGGGAATCAATGCAAGCTGGTGGTAAAAATCGACAATTTTCACTTATCCACCGTTTTTATCTTTGTTTTGGGCAAGTTACGTCGGAATCACGGATATATTAACCCATTTCTTCCCAAGCGGCCATTTTATAGTCGATTGGTTTTTTGCCTAAAACCGCCATTTTGAAATTTTCCAACGGAAATTTCATAATTCTGACTTCATAATCGGAAAGAGCGGACAATTTTACTTCAGAAAAGTGCTATTGGTTTGTAACGGTCCAGAGTTTTTGATTTTGAATTGTTATAAAAACGCGGTTCGCGTGCTAGACCCGACAGATGATAGTTTCATTATCCGGATATTTTAGCTTTGGACCTTCAGAACTCAGGCGAATTATGGCACCCGATTCTCCATGATTCTCATCCTGCGAATTGTGGGAAGACAAAGGGAATATTTTTCGGCCGCGCTCGATCGTCTAGGTGAATTAGGGCACCAAAGACTCTCATACGTCTGACCGGGATTAGTAAATACGCTCGACGTACGCATCGGCGTAATGCGATGCGTACGGAGCGTTGTTAGTAGATATTTCTTTGGTATTAGCACTCTAATCGCTCTCCAAAGGAAAGCGATGAGGCCATGTGATTGCGTTAAGCAATTTCTTTTATTTTGAAAAGGAAAACAAAATCACATAATTAAATTTAATTTTATTTAAGTGTTAATAGCTCATTTTGTGCTGTACATATCAGAGTATCAGGTGTACCGACCATGAGAGAGATAGCTGAATCTTGTTTTCCCCTTTTTTAGCTCACCGTGAAGCGGGAGCTTGGCTTGTTCAACTCGCGGTAGACAGAGCGGATTGTCCTGTCAGCCTTACAAGGAGCAGAGTGCCCCGAGCCTCAGTGCGCGCGACCTTTTATACGCCGAGCGGTGCTATCTATCTCCCTCATGCTCTGCACTCAGTACATGCGCGCGCGCACACCGCCGCAGCGTTCGATCGCCGTTCGATCCACGGGCCACTGATCGCCCGCCTGCGCTCCGCGCTGATGAGAATATGCCGCGCGTCGGTACATTACCATCGGTTGCGCGCTGATGCCCGCTTACCGATTGACTTTATTTATGGATCAATTGATAAGCGAAACGCGTCTATTCAAAATTTTAAATAGACGTACGTCTTGGGCGTTACAGGTTATTATTATTTTTTTTCGACAATTTTTTCGAAAAAAAATCAATCGACTATAAAATGGCCGCTTGGGAAGAAATGGGTTAATCTGGCCGAGAGATTGCATTGCTTTTTGTACAGAGATATTACCTATGCAAATGCGTAAAAACCAATTTCCCGAGTTTTCTATGTACTATAAAGATTCTTTATGATGTCACGATCATAACGACATAAAAGATACCGTCATATGTTCATGACGTCATCAAAAACTTTAGAGCGTAATATGTAGCGTCATATCTCTTTATATTTTGTGTACAAGTATTTCAGACGACCGGGGATGGTATACTTCAACGTACAAAACATCTAATTCGAATGATTTGAATTTTTTTTTAAATATTGCAATTTCATGGGACCGAATGTACGTTTTAGCTAACCTCATTGAAAAACTTAAAAAAAATTCAAATCGTTCGTATCAGATGTTTTATCCGTCGAGTGTACATCAAGATCTTTTGAACAGATCTGGAGTGTACATCAAGATCTTTTGAACAGATCTGGGAGACACGTGACCCACTTACAGAAAAAATCTGCACAATTATCTGCAGGGTTGTGAAGAATTTTCTGCAGAGACCCCTGTAGGATATTTAAACCTGCAGATATTTCGGCAGATTCTCTTACAAAGTTGTTGCCTGCAAGGTTGTCTGCAGAAATATATATTTAAGGAAAATTTTGAATTACAAATAAAACATTAAAATCGCTGATTGCAATGGCGACACGTTCCATTTGGATGTTACTATCTGGATAATATTTTCTTAATTGGGCGTGTCATCCGTTGCTCAATCTTAAATTTTTTTATTAAAAATTTTCATCAAAAAATAAAAATAGAGCTATAAATGGCCAAGAATTACCGCATAATACTTGAGAAAGAAACTATTAATAAATTTTTGAAAAAAATAAATATCATCAGAATGAAAAAAAGTTATAAAAAATGAATCGATAAACCCTCGAATAAATCATAAAAATTCTTCATCATTTTAAATCATGCTCAAAAAACGTAAATAATGATATTAGAATGACCAAAAATTACTGCATAATACTCAAGAAAAAAGCTATTAAAAATTTGTTGAAAAAGATAATGAATATCATAAAAATATAAGTTTTAAAACAATTACAAGTCGATAAATCTTAAAAAATTTTCTTGATTTAAAATTTTTATCAAAAAACGTATAAAATGAGCTTTTTTGGTCAAACACTACTGAGTAATATGCAAGTAATCTACGATCAAAAATTTTTTGAAAAATAAAATATTATAAAAAATGATAAAACAAAAACAATTTGATGAATCTTGAAAATTCTTTTTAATTAAAATTTTTGATCAAACGGCGAAAAAATACACAAGTCAGCCCAGCAGCATTTGAATATATCTGTTTCAACATCTGCAATGATAGGACTCCCTTTTCTAATTGAAATATTAGCGTGGATCTCGCTGGGAATCTAACCTCGAACGTCGCTCGCTAGCTTGCTGCCGCAGTTGACGCTGCTGTTGCTGTGCTCATTGCTGCTTCCTATTGCTGTATTTATTGCTGCTGCCTGTTGCGGTGTTCAGATGTTGTTACCTGCGACTGGCTGTCTCGTTGCACCACCTCCAAAGAGTACCTGGCATCAGTAACGACGATAAGTATCGTTACTGTTTCTTTGCCTGCTTATTGCTTCGCTGCTTGTTTTGCTTTTCTGAAAGTATAGTTTGCTTCTTGCAACGTGCTGCTAGCTGTAGATTGATTTTGCCTGCTTCTTTTCTGGGTAGATAGTGCATCTGCTAGAGTCCGAAAATGACAGATAAAATGATTTCAGACAACATGACGGACGGCGGGCGCATCATTACATTTATATTGAATACAGACAAGAAGACGGAAAATCAGCCTGAGTTCAAGCTACGTACTGGGGTGAACCTACTGGGTAGCTACTGGCAAGCTGTATATTCTCGACACAAACACTTGACAGCAGTCAAAGAAACCTTGAAAGAGCACCCATACTTTGTACAGAAGTTCTATGATAAGGTGGAGTTCTCCTACGTTGATGCCAGAGCTGAACTCCAGGAGTGGCTGATAAAGTTCAAGCCACCTCTTCAGCCAACGTTGTCAGAACATGAACCAGCAGCAACGGTCCAGGTATCTTATTCAGCGTATCATCTGTCCAAGCTATCTATGTCTAAGTTTAGTGGTAAGCAGTACGAATGGGAGACCTTCAAGGAGAACTTCACCTCCATGGTGAAGGATAACGCATCGCTCAGTCCTGCTATCAAGCTCCAGCACTTACTGGTACATGGGACGCTCTTGTTCATCGCTACGACAACAATCGAGTCAGACTCACTGCCCACCTGAATAGCTTGATAACTATGCCTCCTGCTGCCTAAAAATCATCTAACGAGATCACCCGCCTCTTGGATGGCGTAGAGGAGGCCGTCAGAGCCATAAGGCTACTCGGGCAACCAGTAGACCATCAGGATGACTGGCTCATTGAGGTTGTGGTGTCTCGCCTAGACTGTCAGACAAGAGAAGACTGGGAAAAGTCCAGAGAAGGAAAACCAGACTTCCCTGCATACAATTCTTTTGTTGAATTTCTGGAGAACCGTTTTCGTACATTGGATCAAGCGAGATCCAACGACATCCACCTTTAAAGCTTCAATCCAGCAAGAGTGCGAGTAAGTGTAACCTCAAATTTGTTTCAGCACACCATGCTACGTCTGAATCCTCAATAGACAAGTCTCGCTTTCATCGTACTGGGTGCAGTGTGTGCAATGGGAAGTACTTTGTGGCGTACTGTCCCACATTTCTCAAGGCCAACGCTCAAGTGAGGAGAAACTTGTATAATACCCTTGTGTTATTATACAAGAGTGACTCTTTTTCTAGAAGTAGCTGCTTTCGCCAAAAGATCGATGCTGTCCGAGGTCGCACGTCTATACGATCCAATGGGATGTGTCGCCCGTCGTCATCGCAGCAAAGATTATGATTCAGAGGCTCTGGATCAAGGGCATGAATTGGGACCAGCCAGTCGACACAGAAACACTGACCAATTGGACGGGCATACGCGAGCAGCTCCCTATGCTCGAGGCTGTGCAGCTGCCCCGCTGGCTGGATACTTCAAGCAGCTCCCCGTGGTACCTACACGGCTTCTGCGATGCTTCACTCCGAGTTTACGCAGCTGCAGTCTACGCAGTAGCAAAGGGCCGCGATGAATCTATTCAAGCAACCCTGCTGGTGGTCAAGACAAAGATTGCGCCAATTAAAATCATCAGCATTCCCACGCTGGTGCTGTCCGGTGCTCTCCTGTTCGTTCGCCTCACAGACAGCATCATCGCACAGCTGCCATCTTCGCCGACCAGAATCGTCTGCTGGTCAGATTCGCAGGTTGTTCTGGCGTGGGTAGCCAGTCACCCCAGCAGGCGAAAAACTTTCGTCGCTAACAAGATCAGCCATATACTCAGGATGCTGGTGAATGTACCATAGGGGCACGTCAAATCAGCTGAGAACCCAGCTGACATAACCTCTCGAGGAGTACTTTCTGCTCAGCTGCTTCAAGAGAAAATGTGGTGGCAAGGACCATCCTGGCTCATCACCAATTGTGAATGCTGGTCAGCACCCGAGGAAAGCCATACTACGGTCATTTATGAGAAGAAGGACTGCTTAGTTTTCATGGCTCAAGACGCAGACAAGCACATCGAGCTGCTCACATCACGATTTTCATCGTTGAGCAAGGTAACTCGTGTTTTTGTCTTTATTTACAGGTGGAAAGACGCCTGTACACGCATGCACGATCGAGCGTCAAGAGCTCTACAAGTCGAGGAACTTTCTGAAGCACATCACTGCCGGATTCACGCAGTACAAACCGACCACTATGACCCCGAGTGACGCTGCCTTCAGAACAGATCAGCTCAGCCGCAGCATCACGCACTCCGCTGAATCCTCCCGTATTTGGACGCAGATGGCATCATGCGAGTCGGAGGGCGACTGGAAAATGCTTTTCTGTCTGACGACGAAAAGCACCCATCATCATCCCGAACGAGAGCCATTTTGCAGAGCTGCTGCCGGGACGCGCACGGAGGCCCGCAGCTCGTAGCCAGTCACCTTCTTCGCACGTATTAGATAGTGCATGAGAGACGGCGCATACAACGCCTCACGAGCCAATGCATTCGCTACATCCGTTTTCGAGGCCAACTTCAACAGCAACAGATCGCCCCGCTTCCAGGGGTCAGAGTAGCGCCAGCTAAGCCCTTTGAAACCACTGGGCTTAACTACGCAGGACCCTTCCTCCTACGAACCATCAAGGGTCGTAGACACAAGGCCTACAAGGGATATTTGGTCATTTTTATATGCATAATCACACGGACGGTGCACATCGAGGTCATGTCGGAGTACACGGCACAGACCTTTCTACTCGCTTTCAGACGCTTCACCTCACATCGCGGACTTTGCAGCACAGTTTTAGGTGTACGTCGCTTCAGAATTACAACGATGATGCGTAACCATTTTTGGAAACACTGGCAGAAGTCCTGCATCATTACCAGCAACGTTCAAAATGGATCGAACGAAATGTCCAGATTCAGCAGGGCGATCTCGTTCTGCTCACCGAAGATATAGCCACTAGCGCGTGCCGAGTGCTGTCATCCGGGATCTGACGGGCTAATCCGAGTTCTGACGCTGCGAACAGCTTTAACGACATTGAAGAGACCTTTGGTGAAGGTCATCCGCTTCCCCATCGATCAGATTAATGACCAGCC